>JADRCH010000059.1:2762674-3024480 GCA_019843965.1 Rhynchomys soricoides
CCTCATCTGGGAGATGAAGATTTTGAGGGGTGCTGAGGCAGCATACAAATCTCTGGGAACCCAGAGGTTTCCTTGCTTCTCTGGTGGGAACTCATTTGGAATGCTAGCTTTTGTTTCTCTCCATTCCCATGGTGGAGGAGGTCAAGCCATCAGACCTGGAGAAGAGAACGAAGCACATTCCAGAAACAGCCAGCTCTTAGGGGTCTTGACTATGTGTTGGGTTTGGGGTGGCTAGCCCAGGAGCATTCATAAAGGAACCAGTAAGTGAGCCAGCTGGCCGGGCAGTGGTGGTGCATGCCTTTAATCCCAGCACTCGGGAGGCAGAGACAGGCGGATTTCTGAGTTCAAGGCCAGCCTGGTCTACAGAGTGAGTTCCAGGACAGCCAGGGCTACACAGAGAAACCCTGTCTCGAAAAAAAAAAAAAAAAGTGAGCCAGCTGGGGTCAGGAGGCATGAAACTATTTACTAAACAAACCCAGAGATGATTCATTTCCGCACACTGAATTTAAAAAGAGACAGAAATAAGTCTCCCAGGCGGAGGATGGGAAAGACAACAATGTAAGGTATGCAGGCAGAGGGGAAAGGCAGAGAGGGGAAGAGGGCACAAGCCAAGGCCATCTCTCCTTCTCTCATCCTCAGGGTAAAGCTGGTCCATTTGAGCACCAGACTTTCTTAGTCATCTGTAGCACTTTGACTCTTTTTTTTTTGGCTTTTCGAGACAGGGTTTCTCTGTGTAGCCCTGGCTTGGCTGTCCTGCTGTCCTGGAACTCACTCTGTAGACCAGACTGGCCTCGAACTCAGAAATCCACCTGCCTCTGCATCCCAAGTGCTGGGATTAAAGGTGTGTGCCACCACTGCCCAGCTAACTCTTAACTTCCTGGAGTCTCATAAAGAAACAGAGCAGCACTCAGTTCTGAGAAGAGTCCCTAGCCACAAGGTCCCTTGGATTTCTCTTCCCTTCCTTGCTTTTGGAGGTTTTATTTTAAAAGATCGCAAAGGCTTAAGGTGGACTTGCAGCCATCATAAGAAAGGAAAAATGATAGTACACTGGCACTTTGTGACAGGTGTCCTGCCTCCTGCCTCTTTGGTGAGGAGGTAATTAATACAGACTGGGTGCTTAGCAGACCAAGCTCCAAACATAAGCATGAATTTCATGATGTAGCTCTGTGGGTAGCAGACATCTTGTTATTTCACAGAAGAGACAGACAGCTGAGCCCCAGAGGAGCTGTTACCCAAGGTCTTGTGGTCAAATGGTGTGTGCAACAGGAGCTGACAGACAGATTTCCTGTTGCAGTGTTGTTTAGTCTGTTTATTCCATGAAACCCTCTTTCTTCTCATCCTGAGTTTGGTACACTGTGTAATGATTATCACATTCAACACATCCAGGAGAGGGGGGGAGAGCACAGTGGTTAGAGCACT
Source organism: Rhynchomys soricoides (assembly GCA_019843965.1). NCBI lineage: Eukaryota > Metazoa > Chordata > Mammalia > Rodentia > Muridae > Rhynchomys > Rhynchomys soricoides. Next base: position 2,764,094 of record JADRCH010000059.1, read on the forward strand.
GGCTGCTCTTCTAGGAATGCAGGTTCAATTCCCAGCACCCACATGTCAACTCACAACTGTCTGTAAGTCCAATTCTAGGGGATCTGATGCCCTCTTCTATCCTCTGAAAGCACTTGAAATCATGTTCACATAAACAGACACAGACCTACACATAGGTAAAAAATAATAATAACCTTAATAAAAACCCACCCTCAACATACACACACACTCACACACACATACACACACTCACACATACACTCACACACACACACCACCACCACAGACAACCCATGCCCATCATGGCCCTGCTGAGTTCATCTTATAACTAGAAGTTTGTGACCTTTATTTTCCCTACTGATTTCAAAACATGTTCATCACTCAACAGAAACTTTGTCACCTACTCCTGGATTTGGTGTGACAGAAGCTTAACTCTGCCCGTGTGCTCAGAAATGACAAGCCAAAGGGATGTGGGAGCAATCCTTACAACACAGCTCAAGAGGCTGACTCAGAAAGATTGAGAGTCTGAGCCGTGCCTGATTTACACAGTGACTTCCAAACCAACCTGAGCAAAGACTTATCTCAAAATAAAACGTAAAAAGAGGGACTGGTGAGATGGCTCAGTGGTTTAGAGCTGCTCTAGCCAAGAGCCCAGTCAGGGTTCCCAGCATCCTTGTCAGGCAGCTCACAGCAGTCCAGTCCATACATGTTTTACTTACACACACACACACACACACACACAGGCGCACATACACACATATAAAACCAAATCATCTTTAGAGTTTTATATTATTTTTATGTATATATGTATGTAAAAGTGAATCATTTTATTGTTTTTTTTGTTGTTGGTTTTTTTTTTTTTTTTGGTTTTTCGAGACAGGGTTTCTCTGTGTAGCCCTGGCTGTCCTGGAACTCACTCTGTAGACCAGGCTGGCCTCAAACTCAGAAATCCACCTGCCTCTGCCTCCCAAGTGCTGGGATTAAAGGCGTATGCCACCACTGCCCGGCAAAATGAATCATTTTAAAATACTTATTTTTAAATTATGTGTAAGTGTTTGTGAGCAGTTATGTTTATGAGCACAGATGCCTGTAGAGACCAAAGGCAACAGATCCCTTGGAGGTAGAGTTAAAGACAGTTGCAAGCCACTGTGTAGGTGTGTAGGTGCTGGGACCCTAATGTAGGTTTTCTGCCAGAACTGAAAGCACTCACAACTGCTGAGCTATCTCTCCAGCCCTTAAATAAATCTTTTCTTTTTCTTCTTCAAGAATCAACAAGCATAGCCGGGCAGTGGTGGCGCACACCTTTAATCCCAGCGTTTGGGAGGCAGAGGCAGGTGGATTTCTGAGTTCGAGGCCAGCCTGGTCTACAGAGTGAGTTCTAGGACAGCCAGGGCTACACAGAGAAACCCTGTCTCGAAAAACCAAAAAAAAAAAAAAAAAAAAGAAAAGAAAAAAGAAAAATAATCAACAAGCTTTCATCACAGCACCTATCTATAGCCAGCCCCCCTCCCCCACACCACTGTCACTTCTACAGCCACATATAGTTGGCTGGATGGCAGTCTTAGAGGGCCCTCCATCCCAAGCACCATTAGCACAGACCTTACTTCACTAGTTTTGGAAGAACAGTCAAATCCCAGTGAACCCAAATATTGTTCAGAATTTAGGATGTGGGCTCTCGGGATGAGAACTGTGGTGCTGCCCCATGCCTGTCCAGGTTCCTGGTGAGGTTAGAGAGGTCACGGCTGAGTCCCATGGCCTTAAATCACAGCTGCCCTGTCCAAACCAGTGACATGGCCAAGGGGTGATCTTTATCCTCCCCAGATCTGGAAAACGAAAGGTTAACCATTTCTTGTATTTTCCTGGCCTCTCTGAATGTCCCCCAGAAAACTGTCTCCACACCCCTCCTACTCCAAAGTTGCATCTTGCTAAAATGCTGACTAGACAACCTCAGGTGAGTCCTTGAGTTCTCTGACATTGGGGTCTGGTCATCAACATCCAAGCCAGGCCACAGTGTTACCTCACCACAGTCTGCAAAATGTCAGGCTGTCAACCAACCATTCTTAGTGCTTACTGGCTTCTGAAGAATGAGTGTAGAAATAGCCACTTGCCCTCTGCCCTGATGTGACAGACACAGCCGTGCTGTGCCTGTGGTGCTGACAGATGCAGGACAAAAATAAATCTTAGGCCGGGCTGTGGTGGCGCACGCCTTTAGTCCCAGCACTTGGGAGGCAGAGGCAGGTGGATTTCTGAGTTCGAGGCCAGCCTGGTCTACAGAGTGAGTTCCAGGACAGCCAGGGCTACACAGAGGAAACCCTGTCTCGAAAAACCAAAAAAAGAAAAAAAATAAATAAATCTTAAAAGAAAAAAAAAAAAAAGCCAGGCTTGGTGGTGAACACCTTTAATCCTAGTACTTAAGAGGTAGAGGCATGGGGCTGGAGAGATGACTCATTGGTTAGGAGTACTGACTGCTCTTCCAGAGGTCCTGAGTTCAATTCCCAGCAACCACATGGTGGCTCACAACCATCTGTAATGGGATCCGATGCCCTCTTCTTGTGTGTCTGAGGACAGCTACAATGTACTCATATAAATAAAACAAATCTTAAAAAAAAAAAAAAAAAAAAGAGGCAGAGGCAGGTGGATCTCTGTAAGTTCATGGTCAGCCTTATCTACAGAGCGAGTTCCAGGACACCCAGGACTACACAGAGAAACCTGTCTAAAACAAAATACACCCCCCCAAAAGGGAAAACAAAGAGGAAAAAAAGTTGGCTTTACAATTCAGCACACACGAGACCCTGAGTTAAATCCCAGTACTGACCAAAAGGGGAAAAAAGAAGAAGAGAGGGGGACTGGTGACAGAGCTCAGTGGTTAAGAGCACTTGCTGCTCTAGCAAAGGACTTGGATTTGGTTTCTAGCACCCACACAGCAGCTTACAACTGCCTGTAGCTCCAGTTCCAGGGATCACACACCCTCTTCTGGTCGCCACAGGTACCAGGCTCATAATATGTGCATAGGTAAAACACTAATATGCATAAATAAACCTAAAAGGTTTTTAAAAGGAGAGGGGAAAGGAAAAAAAAGAAGAAGGAAGAGGAGGAGGGGAAGAGGAAGAAGGAGGAGAAGGAGAAGGAGAAGGAAGAAAGGAGGAAGAAGAGATTAGAAGCTGTTTCCAAGGGAAGAATTCTGAGCCAGCGGCTGTCTTGCCTCAGGCCATTTCTAAGGGCTGAGTCCAGAATTTGAGAGTGGGTTGAGGCAGCCTCTCTGGGGTGCTCAGTCCAGACAGCAGCTGCTGGGGTGATGGAGAAGCCAGGACCCTGGGACAGAATTCCTCTGTAAACAAAACTCCCAAGGCTCCTCAGGACACAAACATTCAGTCCCTTTTGCAGATCGGTGCTGTCCAGCTGAGATGAGCCACAGCAGGCCTGGAAGAAAACCTTCTGCTATGTTCCCAGGAACCGGCTTGAGATCCCCAGGGAATAGAGCATGAACCCTTTGAAAATGTAAAAAATTTTATTTATTAGTTTTAGAATTTTCAAGAAAACTACAATTATAGGGGTTTTGGAAAACACAGGGAAAGAAAACACAGTTCCCACTGATGGCCTGTAGATTGCAACGTGGTGCTGACTTGCACAAGTCTGTTTTATCGTTGTCACAGACGCCCGGATAGTGACTAGTTTTATGCTTGCTTGGTGAACAAGACAACTCTAGCCCAGAGACAGTAAGTTATTTACCCAATGTCACAGGGCTGAGGTGAAGCATCCCAGGCAGATGCAGAGTTGGGGCTGGGGTTTGAATCCAGTGTGGTGTGGCAGGTTTTCACCAGTACATCAGGTGGAGCCTATGAACATAACCTCCAAAAAAGGCAACATCAGTCAGCTGAGCCTCACACTGTACTTAATAACCCTGTTATGTGTAAGTTGTGAGTTTCCTTCTGGTCTTTCACATATAATTTGATATGGTCCAAATCATAGTTTTCATACCGTTCTACATCCCTTTAAATTTAAAAAAAAAAAAAAATTTATTTATTTATTTAGTGAGTACACTGTCACTCTTTTCAGACACACCAGAAGAGGGCGTCAGATCTCATTAGAGATGGTTGTGACCCACCATGTGTTTACTGGGAATTGAACCCAGGACCTCTGGAAGAGTAGTCAGTGCTCTTAACTGCTGAGCCATCTCTCCAGCCCCCTTTAAATTTTGATATGTATCATATTTTTAAGATCCATTTTATTTTGTGGGCTGAAGAGATGGCTTAATAGTTATGAGTACCTACCGCTCTGACCAGCACCCATACGGCTGGCTCACAGTGGTGCATTTCAGTGAGCAGACATTTAGCTTTCATGAAATCCAGTATAGTCTGTCTTCAAGTTGTATACTTTTGATGTCTTAAGAAATGTTCATGTTGGACAGCGGTGGCATGTGCCTTTCATCCCAGAACTCAGGAAGCAGAAGCAAGTGGATTTCTGAGTTCAAGACCAGCTTGGACCACAGACCAAGTTCTAGGACAGCCAGTGATACACAGAAAAACTGGGTCTCAAAAAACAAAACAAAATGTTCACATAACCCAGTCATGAATTTATTTGGTTAGTCTTTTTTTAAAGGTTACGTTTATTTATTGATGTACTCACACACACACTTGTGTGTTGTGGTGCATGTATGGGGGTTAGAGAATAATAACTTGGGTAAAGCCTGTCAGATGGTTTCTAAGGACCAACATAGGCTGTCAGAATTAGCAGCAAGTGTCTTTACCTGCTCAGCCATCTTGCCAGCCCTGTTTGGTTTTTCTCTTTTTAGACCTAGGGCCAGGTCATCTGACATCTTCATTCTTTTGATTGTGCAGTGTTGGGACTTGAATCCAGAGCCTCACGCATGTCAGACCAGAGCTACACATGCCCTAGCCAGGGTCTAACCATTAATTAGGTCAGGATGCTGACCTCAACCCTCCTACCTCAGCCTCCGGAGCATTAAGGTTATAGATGTGTGCCACCATATCTGGGTATGGAAGACTGATTTGGGGAGGAAGATGACCACTTTCATTTTGAACACCCTGGTTCTGGCTTACAGTGAACCACGAGCACTAGGCTGTCTTTTCCCCGCTACCTCCAGTCTCTGGTCAAAGTGCAGTCCTGAATGGAGGCTCTGATGAGAACATTTCCTCTCAAAGCCATTAATCATTACCTCTGAAGATCAGATGACGCTTTGATGGGAAAACCAGCAATCCACAGAGCGTATATTATACATGTGCTCTCTTCACTTGGTGTCCCAAGTCCTGTGAGGCAGCTACCAAAGTCCCCGACTTACAAATGAGGAACCTGAGGCTCAGTGGAGAAATTCCCTGCTTTGGCAGCTAGCAAGAACTAAGTTGTGTTTTCCTGATCTGTACCATCTCTCAAAGGCACCGCGAGGATTCCTAAGTGTTTGTTTCATGCATGAGTGCCACAGAGGTGCTGAAATGAACCATGGGAAATTTATTCCCTCACTCTTCAGGAGTCTAGACACCTGCAACCAGAATGTCAGTGGGGTTGGTTCCTTCTGATGCTGCTGCAGGAAATGGGTTGCATGCTTCTCTCTTCAGGTCATACATACAGATGTGTCATTCCTCTATCACTAGGCATTCACACGGACATCTCATGAGGACAGCAGTCATGTTAGAATGGCTTTTTTGTTTGTTTGATTCATTTGGGGAGACAAAGTTTCTGTGGGTAGCCCTGGCTTTCCTAGAACTGTAGACCAGGTTGGCCTCAAACTTACAGAGATCCACCTGCCTCTGCCTCCCAGGTGCTGGGATTAAAGGCACATGCCACCACCACCTGGTGACATTTTAATTTTTAATTAAAAAAAAAAAAAGGCTGGTGAGTGGTTCACTGAGCAAAGGGTCTTGCCACCAAGCCAGGTGATCTGAGTTTGATTCCTGGAAATCACACGGTGGCAGGTGAGACCCATATCCAGTAATCTGTTCTCAGACCATCATGCATGCACATGTGCATGTGCAAAACCCCATCACAAATAAATAAATAAATGAATTTGAAATTTTAAAACTTCAAGGGAAATGCTGGAGAGATGGCTCAGCAGTTCAAAGGCAGTAACGCTCTTGCATAGGACCAGAATTTTATTCCCAGCACCTACATCAGGTGACTCACGGCCAGCAGTAACTACCATCAGCGGGTCCTCAGGCCTCCTTGGACACCTGCACGTTTAGTCACCTCTCACCCTACCCAACACACACATGCATTCATGATTTTAAAAGAATTTTTAAAAATAAATCTTTTTTTTTTTTTAAAGCTTCCAATTCAGGAAGAAATGACTACCCTTTCACTCCAGAACTTACTATTTCCTGAGATGTAACAGTTTAATTACATCCTTCAAAACAGATGTATTGAATCTTAACTCGTGGTATCTCAGTAGGCAACCTTATTTGGAAATCAGGTTACTGTCAATGTCATTAGTTGAGATGACACAGAGGTGGAGGTATGAGTCGCTCTTGCTTAGCACACATGAGACTCTGGATTCAAGTCCCAGCACTGCACAGTCAAAAGATAAAACTGCCAAATGACCTGGGACACAGCCCCACTGTCTTAGGTGGTCGAGATGAGAGGAGACCTTGAGCCCAGAAGTTCAAGGCTACCTTGGGCAACATAATAAGATCCTATCTCAAAAACACCTCCTTCTCCCAAAATGAGATCACACTGGACTTGAGTGGTGGCCATTCCAACATTGCTGCTGTCCTCATGAGATGTCTGCGTGAATGCCTAGTGACAATGGAGTGACACATCTGTATATGGAGGAGGTAGTCATCTGAAGGTCAGAGAGAAGCATGCCACCCATTTCCTGCAGAGCCCTCAGAAGGAACTAACCCCATTGACACTCTGGTCACAACTGTCTAGACTCCTGAAGTGTGAGGGAATAAATTTCCCATGGTTCATTTCATCAGTTCTGTAGTATTCACACACGAAACAATTCTGTATAAAATTAAGTGTTTTAAAAATTTTTGGAAGATTTTACACATAAAGTTGTCTTTATTTTTGTTAGATCCTTAAATTCTGGAGAAATCATTAAGATTCATTAAATTTCTAAGAGGTTTCCTATCTATCCCAGTTTGTTTTTTTTTTTTTTTGTTTTTTTTTAAGACTAGGTCTCATTATGACAGCCCAGGCTGCCCTGGAATTCATGCTTGATTACAGGAATGTGCCACCACACCAGGCTCTCTTAAGAATAACTTTTAGACTTACTAATTAGCACAGATGAATGTTTTGCCTATATGTATGTCTATGTACCAGGTAAGTGTGCCTGGTGAGAGGAGGTTATTGGACATCCTGGATCTGGAATTATAGATGGTTGTGAGCCTCCATGTGGATGCTGTGAACCAAAGCCTCCATGTGGATGCTGTGAACCAAAGCCAGATCCTCCGCAAGAGCAACAAGTCCTCTGAACGGTTGAGTCTGTGAATAACCTTTGTTGTTGATGCCTTTTGAGACAGGGTCTCATTTTGTAGTCTAAGATGGCCTCAACCTCACTACATAGCCCAGGCTTGACCCAAATGCACAGCAATTCTCCTCATCCTCCTAAGTGTGGGAATTATAAGTTAGCTACTATGTCTATTATAACCACAAACTCATTACCAAACCCCTTTCCACTTTTCTTCCTTCTCCCAGGTTTCATTCCCCACTGTTCACTCTGCCTTGGCAAGATAATCTGTTGGCATCCCTCCTACGCTCCGCCCAACAGTTACCTAGCAACAGCCAGGTAGGCCTGGCTTGCTCTAAAAGGGACTGTGCCCTCTCTGGCTCTGACTCTTCTCTCTCTGACTCCTTTCTCCCTCTCTCCTCTTCTCCCTGCTTCCCCCCCCCCCCCCCGCTCCCCAACGTGTTCCTGGCCACCAGCCTCTTCTTCCTCTTCTCCTTCTCCTCTTCCTTTTCCTCCTCCTCTTCCCCCCTCTCTCCTTCTCCGTCCCCTCTCTCTTTTACTACCTCTACTCCCTTCTCTACTCCCCTTTCCATGTCCCCAAATAAATTCTATTCTTTACTTAGACCTGTCATCTGGCTGGTACCTCAGGGAGGTGGAGGATGCCTGAGCATGGGCCTGCTGACGCACCACCCCCTTACCACACCACACCGCGTTCCATAAAACACATCCTTTGTTTTATAAAACACATCATAATCACCTCCCAATTCCTCTTTCTTGTCCTCAGGCTCTTCTTCAGTCCAGCCTCACATTGGCTGCAAATGACTTTTTTTTTTTCCCCTAGAAAGGCCCTCCAATTTGACTTTGCAACTAAAAAACAAGCGACTTGCTCGACTTTTTCAACCGTTCCATTCCACATTCCAAGGATCAAATGTGGCTCCAGACTCACCTCCCTCCATCCTTTTCAAACAGCCGAAGGTGCCCAGAGTCAAAGCGATCTCATAAATTGGCCTTCTTATACCGTGCATCTTTCCTAGTTATTTACTCCTTTCAACTCAGCAGAGTTACATGTGTGCATACCGGCTCTCCACTGTCTGTTTAAGGCTGGCTCTGTGTGTCTGGGAACCCAGACAAGTCTAGATCCAAAACAGGACTAAATCTAGTCTAGTCTTTCCCATCTCGGAGATCCCGCCCGGCCATACATTCTCGGGAGACCATCAGCCACCAATCACTAGGAACTCAGTTGGCATTTCCGTGAGACTGCCTCTTTCGCCGGAACCTTTCTGCCCAGCCCCGACCGAGCACTTTTTGTTGGAACACACAGAACCGGAAGCTGGTGGAGAAAGACTGGCATGAGAGAGCCTGGACATGGCTTGGAGGACGAACCTTGCTTGCCTCGTCAAGGTCGGAGGTAGGGTTCCCGAGCACGAGCGTGATTGCTTGCCAGTCATTAGCATGTAATCGTGGAGTGTTTCTCTTCTGTTCCGTGTCCGGTTCTTCTGCGTGGATTTGTAGCGGAGCTGAGGGGCATTCGTATCCCCCAGCCCCTGAGCCCTAGGTGGCCCAGGTTCCGCGCGCGCCCCTTCCCCGGCCGGGCTGCGGGCAGGGAATTCAGACACTAAGTAGCTTGCTTACCCTCTGGCAGCATCATTTTCCTGTCGCCGCGTTGTGAGAATGACTTTACACTGTTTTATAAAGTTGTTCATTGCATAGTGTACACTTTGCTTTCAAAAACACAGCCTTGTTAGCAATATTGAGAACCATGCAGAACGAAATAAACAGTCTCTCCCACTTAGTTAATACCACCAGCCCCCGCCTGCCCCAGTCAAACCTCCATGTTGCCCAAGCTGGCCTGCAACTCACTATGTAGCTAAATCCTGATCTTCCTGCTTCCACCTCCTAAATGCTAGGATTACAAGTGAGGACCGCCACTCCTGACCAGCTAAAACATTTATTATAAACGTATAAAGTTTAATTTTCTTTAGTTCCATCAGCTGATAAACTAGTAAAAATGGAAGTGGAGATAAATCTTAAGAGACATTACAAAAAATCCTGTTAATATTATAAATCCCATAAATAGCAGACATTTGAAATAATTTTAATTAAAATTAAGTGGTGCTAGGTATAGAAACTACTGCCTTGCTAGAAACTAGGCCCTACTACTGGCCCTTAACAACTTTTTTGATTGTTTTTACTTTTTCAGACTATCTCATTGCCTGGAACACAGTACTAGACCAGGCTGTCCATGAACTCACAGAGATCTGCCTGGTTTTGCCTCCCAAATGCTGGGATTAAAGGTGGACTCTACTATCCCTGGAAAACTACAATTTCTTTATTTTAATTAATTTTTTGGAGATGAAGTCTCAGTAGTCCAGACTGTGGTCTAACTTACGGGATCTGAATCTTGTATGGAATTCTGATTCTGCTGCTTCTGCCTCTCAGGTGCTGAGATTGTAGAAACAAAGTTACAAAGCCTGGCAACTACAGCTTCTTCCTTGAGACAGGGCCATTGTGTAGTACTGGCTATCCTGGTGCAGGTGAATTACTGTGAATTCATGGCCACCTTGGTGTTCATACTGAATTTGAGGCCTGTTTGGACTATCTGGTGACATCCTGTCTCAAAAAAGAAAACAACAACAACAAAACCCCACAAACAAACCCAAACCTACCAATGATCAAACCCCCTCCAAAAAAACCAAACCAAAAAAAAAAAAAAAAAAAAAAAAACCACCCTCAAAGATAGATAACTGTATTATTGTAAAACTCTTTATATTTTGTTTGTTTTTTAATACAGAGTTTCACTGTGTAGCCCTGGCTGTCCCGGAACTCCCTCTATAGACCAGGCTGCCCTTGATCCTTCTGCTTCTGCCTCTCCAGTGCTGGGATTAAAGGTGTGCACAACTGCAACCAGCTCTACACTCCTTTTAAAGACAATTCTCTGTGATAATGTGGTTTGTGTACAAGCTTGTATAACTGCACAAGCTTGGGAATTAACCATCAAAGGAGAACATTCTAGCTTTAATTTCCCTTCTAGGGAAGAGATGGTTTCCAGTCCCAGAGTGCTCATCCCTGCCTCCAGTCCTAAGTAATATCTGCTCTTGGAGAAAATCCACTGCACCTAAGAAACTTGTCACCAGTGTTGCTGCTTGTGGTACAAATGGAAAGGAGCCTGGGGATGCGCTGGACAGGCTCTTCTCCCCGGAACAGCAGGCTTCTATCTTACATGTGTTGAATACAGCATCTGATAAGGAACTGGAAGCTTTCAGATTGCTTCGAGGAAGAAAGTCCGTCAATATTGTAGAACACAGGAAGAAGTTTGGGCCGTTTCAGAGTTTGGAGAGTCTGATAGATGTGCCCTTGATCCGGTATAAAACTGCTGTTGAAGTTTGTAACTCCATTCTTTGTCCAGAGAATGGACGGAGACAAAAGTCACAGGAAAAGTGGCTGCTGAGGAAATTCATCAAGCCAGATGTAGAGAAAGAGAGACTTAAGGTACATTCTCCCCTGACCAGCCACCCTGTGAGAACTTACTCTGGAAAGCACCATTCCCAGTAGTGGGTGAGAGACTAGGTTTATGTCTTACTTCTAATTATGTGGTGTATGTGCGTAGACTCATAGTCACGAAAACTTTCAAGAGTCAGTTCTTTCCTTATGCCCTGTGGGTTCTTGGCAGGCTGGTTGCAAGTGCTCTAACCCTCTGATTCATCTCACCAGCTCAAATAAGATCCTGTAGGTTTAGTTAGGAATCTAAATATACTCATATTAATGGGTGATCTGTTGCACAAAATGAAAGGTATGGATAATTGCCAAGTGACTGGAGGGAATACCGTGAGGAAGAACTTGGGGAAAGTTTGCTGAAAAACTCAATTGGCAAAAGAGAAATTAGGCTGGCGGTCAGGAGATGGCTTTCTGGCTAGGAAGTGTGAGTGATGTAGCGTATCTATACAAGGCTTAGTTTTTAATTCTATCACTTTAGTCGTTATTGCCACTGTGTATGCACATGGGTGCCCCGCCTGATAGAACTCAGGTCCCAGCCTTGGTGGCACGCAACTTTACCTGATGAGCTTTTCATTTTTTAGCTTTTTGGTTTTCTCTGTGTAGCCCTGGTTGTGCTGGAACTTGTAGACCAGGCTGGCCCTGAACTTAGAAATTCATCTGCCTCTGCCTCTCAAGTGCTGAGATCAATGGAGTGGGCCACCACTACCTGGTTCCTGCTGAGCTTTCTTACTGGCCCCTATTTTTACTTTTTGAGACAGGGTCTTATTCTGTTGCCCAGGCTGGCTTGGAACTCTTTCTTTTTTTTTTAATTTTTTTTAAAAAAACAAACCCAAAAACAAAAACAAAACAAAACAACGGCTCTTCTTACTAATTTTTAAATTTTATTATTTATTTTATGTGAGTTCACTGTCACTCTCTTCAGACACACCAGAAGAGGGCATCGGATCCCATTACAGATGGTTGTGAGCCAACATGTGGTTGCTGGGAATTGAACTCAGGGCCTCTTGAAGGACTGGCCTCAAACTTGTCCCCTGGCTCCATGCATACACCCAGACACCTCTACAGTTCTGATGCACATATACCACACACCAAAAAACAGTTTTAAGAAAATTAAAAAGAAAAGCCAGGCATGGAGATTCTTCACATTTTTAATCCCAGAACAAGGGAGGCAGAGGCTGGTGGATCGCTGTGAGTTTGAGACCAGCCTGATCTTCAGGACAGTCAAGGCTGTTACACTGAGAAACGCTGTCTCAAAAAACCAAAAAAGAAGAAATGCATAAATAAAAAAATAGTAGTAATGTTCATGCACAGTAAATCAGAAGGTCCTTATTCAGATGGTGCTCTGCCCTTTTCATTATGCTTATTTATTTCTGTGTATGTTTCCAACTTGAGTGTGGGCACACCAAGGTGTGTGTGCAAGATCGGAGGATAACCTGAGTTCATTTTTTTTTTTTCTTCCTTCCACCACTTGGATCCCAGGGATTAAACCCTGGTATTTGACCTGGTAGAGAGCAGCTTTCCCCACTAACCTATCTTGACATCCTCTTTATTTTGGTGTCTGTTCAAATGTGTGCAGTGCACAGGTGTGCCAAGGAAGACCTGAGGTGGTGTTCTTCCTCTTTTGGTATCTTGTGGTTTTTTGTTTGTTTGTTTGTTATTTTTCAAAACTGGGTTTCTCTGTGTAAACTCTAGCTGTCCTGGAACTCACTCTGTAGACCAACCAGGCTAGCTTCAAACTCACAGAGATCCACCTGCCTCTGTCTCCCTAGTGCTGGGAGTAAAGGCATGTGCCACCACTGCTCATCGATTTTCTTTTAATGTAATTGCATGTTTATTTGTGTGTCCCTTGCACAGTAGAAGTCAGAGGACAACTTGGGTGGAGTCAGTTGACTCCACCCATCATGTGGATTATAAACCAGTTTGACAGACTTGATGGCAGTTACCAACCAAGCAATCTTGCTGGCCCCACTTTGGTTTTTTGTTTTTGTTTTGTTTTGTTTTTCTTTTTTTGTTTGTTTGGTTTTTGTTTTTGAGACAGTCTTTGTTTTTTGTTGCTGTAATAAAACATCATGACTGAGATGCCAACGCTTTTTAAATTCAGACTCCATTTTAGAGAACCTGACCTAAATTTGAACTCAGGTAAACTAACAGGCTGGTATCTAGCATTAGTTTCCAAGTTGCCCCCCAACAAAACCTGAGCCTAGCTCCAATCTCTAGGCTAATCCCCAACAAGACCAGTTTCTCAGGGTTATTTCCCCAACAAACCTGCACCCCAGGTTACAAGCCCACCCATTCTAATGACCACTAACGTAGAGGGGAGCAGAAGTTAAGTTTATTATATGACTCCCAGCACCAGCCAATTATGTTAAAGGCCACAGTAGCTTTCCAATTAGATGCTTGCACACGTATTGCCTCTTGCTGTTTACTATAAAGTCTTGCCCTGATAGACATTCGGGGCTCCCTCACCATCATCCTGCGTGACTATGGTGTGTTGGGGGGACTCCTGAGCTAGCTCGAATAGAATAAAGACCCTGCTGTGAGTTTCATCAGATTGGCTCCTGTGCGTGTTTTGGGGATCACTGACATTTCCCTGGGACAACAATGACCAAAAGCAACTAGGGGAGGAAAGGGTTCATTTTATAGGTCACAGTTGGCCGGGCAGTAGTGGCGCAGGCCTTTAATCCCAGCACCCAGGAGGCAGAGGCAGACGGATTTCTGAGTTTGAGGCCAGCCTGGTCTACAGAGTGAGTTCCAGGACAGCCAGGGCTATACAGAGAAACCCTGTCTTGAAAAAAAAATAAAATAAAGGTCACAGTCAGCCAAGGGTACAAAACACACACACAGAATGAGAGAGAGAGAGAGAGAGAGAGAGAGAGAGAGGGGGAGGGAACTGGGTGGTTGTTGTGGGACCCAGGACAGCCAGACTACACACAGAAACCCTGCCTCAAACGCTACCCTCCTAGCCTCCAGAAGGCTTGCTTTTAAAATACTTGTTGAAAGGGCATGAGGAACAGAGCATAGTTTTTTGTTTGTAAATAAGCTTTGATTGCCTAAACTTGTTAGGCATTTTGAGTTTGAAGGTTTTATAGCTGTGAGATATTTACACTTGTAATCAGATCAGCTCTTTTCCTTTAGGCAGTTAATAGTATCGTGTCTATTGTTTTTGGTACCCGAAGAATTGCATGGGCACACCTTGACCGGAAACCAACAGTGCTGGACTGGCAGCAGGCTGAGTGCTGGAAATTAACTAACAAAACATACCCAACATCCTTTTATCTGGAAGAGGTGAGACAGTGGTTGGTGCCTGCTCCCTGTTTCTGTCTTGTGCATTCCTACATGGTTGCTTGTACAGTTCAGTCTGGCAGTTCCAAAAGGGATGTAAAAGTAGAGAAGCCAGGTCTTTGGGTTTGGGGCACCTTTTACTCCTGTTATAGCTTTATTATATCTGCTTAGAAATGTAGAAACCTTGTCTTTAAATGCAATCTTTTAAGTCTTCAAGATGTGAAATGGGCAGGAATTGCTATTTTGGTTAGCTCATGGTAATAAGAGGCTTTGTCCAGCCCTTTGCCACCAGCAGAGATCCCAGGATAAGGCCAACCCTCTGTTCTACCTTTGAATATTTCAAATTGTTAAATGTTTTGAGGACTGGAGAGATGGCTCAGTGGTTAAGAGCACTGACTGCTCTTCCAGAGGTCCTGAGTTCAATTCCCAGCAATCACATGGTGGCTCACAACCATCTGTAATTGGATCTGATGCCCTCTTCTGGTGTGTCTGAGGACAGCTACAGTACTCATATAATAAATAAATAAATAAATAAAGTTTTAAGTTTCTGAGTCTCAAAGTCAGTAGACTTTAGACTTAAAGAAGCTTTTAGTTATCTCAGAATTGTTAGAAGGGGGACAAACATGAAGTATAATCATTCTTTTTTTTTTTTTTGAAGATTTCTTCAGTCATTTCAAAGATGCCTAAAGCAGATCTCTACATTTTGGAAAAATCGGGACTTTCCATTCAGAACACATCTCTGCTTCCTATACTGTTACACTTTCTTATCACGGAAGCCATGCTATATGCCTTACTCAACAAAACTTTTGCCAAGGATGGCCAGCATCGGGTGCTGAGCATAAATCGAAATGCTGTGGGCAAGCACTTTGACCTGATGATTGGAGACACAAGGACTAGTGGGAGGGAGCTAGTGAAGCAGTTCCTCTCTGAATCTGTGGTGAAGGAGCAGCCTCGGGTGTTCTTCCCACAGGAGCGTGTACTGAAATACAGACAGAAGATTGTGACGAGCTCATACCGGATTGAAGAGCTGTATGACTCATTATTACAAGCTGTTGCTTTTTATGAGTTAGTTTTTGGCAAAGGCTCAGAGCTCAAATGTTAATGTACTCACTCTAGTGAGTTTTTGAATTTTGAATATATTTTCCATGTTTATAAAATCAGATTTTTGGCTTGAAAAAAATGAGCCAAGACCAAATCAATAAATATTTTGTGAGATTCTGTGCCTTTTTTGTTTAGGTTCTAAATAGTAAGGAGCCAGGCACACAGCCAAAAGTTACCTCCATTTAAAAGCAAGTACCAGGCTGGAGAGATGGCTTGGTCACTAATCTCACTTGGCTGCTTTTCTAGAGAGCCCCAGTTTGGCTCTCAGCCCTTATTGCAGGTATTCACAGTTGCCTATAATGTCAATTCCAAGGGATGTGGTGTTCTTTATTCTCCTGCACAGACACACAGGAAACATACATGCACATTGGAAAATAAAAAGTAACCATTTAAGAGCTGGGTGGTGGTGGTGGTGCACACCTTTAATCCCATCACTTTAGGAGGCAGAGCTAGGCAGATCTGAGTTCAAGGCTAGCCAGGCCAGGTCTACAGAGTTTTGGGATAGCTAGCCAGGACCACACAGAGAAACCTTGCTTGGCTAAGGATTTATTAAGTATTGTTATTAAGAATTAATCTAGCTGGGCAGTGGTGTTATACGCCTTTAATCCCAGCACTTGGGAGGCAGAGGCAGGTGGATTTCTGAGTTCCAGGCCAGCCTGGTCTACAGAGTGAGTTCCAGGACAGCCAGGGCTACACAGAGAAACCCTGTCTCGGAAGAAAAAGAAAAAGAAAAAAGAAAAGAAAAACTAAAAAACAAAACCAAACAAAAACCCTAGTGAGAGGAAGAACTAGCTGAATTGATAGTTGTACCTGTAATCTATGCGCTCAGAAGAGAGAAGCAGTAAGATTGAGTAAGGTCAGTTTGGGGATATAGTGAGATTTTTGTCCCCAAACTCCCCCCTCTCCCTCCCAAAAAAGTTAAAAGACAGGTTTGGGTTGTAGTTTGGTAGTAAACTGCTTGTCTAGGTTTGACACCTAGTAATGAGGAGAAAAATGTTCTATCAAACAAACAAACAAAAAAACCTCAGTAGATTATGTCCCTGCTAAAGAGGCAGTTTTGATAACTTGAACAGTTTTATGGATTTATTTTACATTGGTTGATCGGTTATTGAGAATGATCAGAGACACTAATAATAAAACACCTGAATAGCAGCTAACCATCTACAGTAGCTACCCAGCAGGGAAACACAGACAGACACTTAAAAACGTAAATCTTTAAAAAGCTTTGACCAGCTAGGTGGTGATAGTGGCACTTGCCTTGAATTCCAGAAGGCAGAGGCAGGTGGATTTCTGTGAGTTCAAGGCCAGCCTGGTCTACGGAATTACAGAATGAGTTCCCAGGACAGCCAGGGCTACACAGAGAGAAACAAAAAACTAAACCAAACCGAACCAAACAAATGAGCAAAAAAACCAAACCCAAAACCCATACCTTAAATAATTCAAATACCACATGAAGCATTTAGCTTTAACTTTTAATTAGATCAATTTACTAATTAATACAAGAAAAGGTAGGTTGAACAAGAGGTAAAAACACATCTTCATACACATTTGTAAACAGGTATGCACTTACATTTTAAAAAAGTACAAAACTAGGATCCTTACCTTCTGAATTAAAAATACAATTCATCAGAAAATGTACCTGAATATTGTTATTATACAAATATTTACATTATGAAGGAATTTTAAATAAACCTGATTATCTGTAAATAACATTAAGTAAAATGTGCATTTTAAAATCTTGCTACTAAAGTAAAAAATAGGTACTTAAAAAATATTAAAAGATGACCTTACTCAGTGTGGTAGCATATGCCTGTAGTCCCAAATACTTAAGAAGCTTAAGACCGGGATCACATTCTGGAAGAAGTTTCGGGGTAGCCTAAGCAATATACCAGACCCTGCCTCAAAAACAGGATGGGGCTCTAGCTCCGTGGTTAAGCATGTTTATAGAATGCACAAGGTCTTAGGTTTGATATGTACCTCTGCGAGTGATTACTAAAACATAACGTCTGTGTATACTAAGACATAAGACATTTGCTTACAATACAAAAACCCCTAAGTTTAATCCTCAGCACCAAAAACAAACAAACAAACCCCAAAAGCCACACTTAAATGGAAACGGCTGTTAGGTAGAAACCCATGGTAGAATCCTTCATTATTTCTTCAACCATCTACAAGTTCTCCAAAATAGATAACTAATGTCATTACTTTATGAAATAAAGCATAATGATATAAAAGTACCAGAAAATGTACAAATGATTTGAGTTGGCAAAATGCACTAGACTGTAACTACATGGAGTGATGAGGAAGGTTTGTGAACGCTACAATTCAGAATGCTTTACTCTGCCAAGACCAATGGCTCAATGATTAAATGTAAAACATGCTGGAAGAAGGCACAAGAATAAAGGCAATGCTCTCCACAACCGAGGCATAATTTGCTTCCTAGGACATTTAAAAAATACCCTGTACGTAACTGTGTTTTACACTGTGTAATTTTAGAGACTGCCTATTTATAGCGGCCCAGCTCTGCTGCTGGACAGTAGAGGAAGATGACAGGGAAAGGGAAAAATGACAGGTGAACTCAGCACTGAATGAAACAGCTCTAGAAATCTATTTGTGAAAATTACCCTCTACAAACAGTTGACACACACAGAAAGTATACAATAAAGCAAAACCAGGTAATTCAGAAAAAATGCCATAATCATATATACAGCTTGCAACTCAAAATTTTCATTTTAAATACTTGAACCACAAAAATACAAGTCTTTTAAAATTTACATGAAGAGATATAAGCTCTTCTTTACAGTCACCATACTCTTCAGTGTGTCATCAGGACCACACAATCTGTACAAGACCGATGACAGGGAGCATCAGGGGAAGCCAGCTGCCAAAGTAGTTACAGTTTCTTCAGGAATATCTAGATGAATTCCTTCAAAATAGTGCAGAAACCTGTCAAAAATCACAAAAAGTAATTCAATATTAGTATTTCCATTCCCACACACATTTATTAATCTTAACAAAGGTATCTAAAATATTACATTTTTTTTTATACACTTTACCTTCTTTTATTTTTCTCTTGTTCTTTTAGCTTTTCTGTCCGACAAATGTTCCGAAGAGTTGGCAGGTAGTCAATTATACTAGCTTGTTTATTACCCAAAGTCAGGAAAGAACGACTAGAAAACACACTTTTAATGACTGCCATCCTCTTGTCAGCATTGCTGCAAATTAAGAGTAAGTATTATTTGTTATTTTGTATATAAATATGTAACAACCCCAAATATAAGCCGGGCAGTGGTGGTGCACACCTTTAATCCCAGCACTTGGGAGGCAGAGGCAGGCGGATTTCTGAGTTTGAGGCCAGCCTGGTCTACAGAGTGAGTTCCAGGACAGCCAGGGCTACACAGAGAAACCCTGTCTTGAAAAACCAAAAAAAAATAAAAAAAATAAAAAAAACCCAAATATAACAAATGTTCTTGCTTCTGGTCTAGACCAGATAACACTTCTAATTTCCTGTCAGCAGATCAGTCACTCATATATACCCAGACTAGCCTGGAACTCTTCATAGCTCAGCCTGACTCCAACCTGTCTTCTGAGTGCTGAGATTACAGTCTTGCACCACCACGCTCAGCTTCATATTGAAAACGTCTGTTTAGTACTTTTGTTCTGTAGCTTGGGCTGGTATCAAACTCTTGATCTCTGTGCCTCTACTTCCCAGTGCTGTGATTACCCACATGCCTGGTGTCACAGTGAAATATCTTTTTTTTTTTTTTTTTTGGTTTTTTTCGAGACAGGGTTTCTTCTCTGTGTAGCCCTGGCTGTCCTGGAACTCACTCTGTAGACCAGGCTGGCCTCGAACTCAGAAATCTACCTGCCTCTGCCTCCCAAGTGCTTGGATTAAAGGCATGCGCCACCACTGCCCAGCGCGGTGAAATATCTTAATGGCTACCTTTTACTTGTCACAAGTCTGCACCTCTCTTTCTGTTGCCTAAAGGCTCCCAAATTTCTTCTTTCTTCCCCCCTGGGACAGGGTCTCTACATGTAGCCCTGGATGTCCTAAAATTTGTTTTGTAGACCAGTCTGGCCTTGAACAAAGAGGTCTACCTGTCTCTGCCTTAAGTGCTAGGACTAAATGTGTGCGCCACAACACTGAGCTCAGGTTTCCCAGTTTTCATTCAAATTAGTTTTTTCAACAATCTGCTTAATTTGCATGAGAAACTATATTAACACTAAGTGTTTCCCATGATCACTGGCCCAGCATTTGAAAATTAGTAAGAATCACTGCCACTGATTACTGAAAAATCGAAGGTAACAAATAAGACTTACTGTAGATTAGCTGCTGATTGGCGGAAGCACACATCATGGCACCCTTGTGAAACACAGAAAGTGAGTTCATTGGTTGGGTCTCTTCCTAATTGCTTGCATGAATTCAAGGACTCTAGTGCTTTTGAAATGGTAGAAGAGCATTTTGTAAAGCTGAGCGCTTCTGCAGTTGCTTTTAATTCTTCAGAGCTCTGAGAAGCCAAACCATCTCTATTCTCAAGACTAAACTCATCACAAAGTCCGCTTTTAACCATTCCGTTGGTCCAGTGAAAGGCACTTTTACCCAATTCATTCTGTCCCCCTGCATCTGTTAAAAGGGCATCTATGAGGGACATGTTCTCCATGAACTCACCGAGAGAACTCAAACAGTGGGAAATGAGCATGCAACACTTCTTCTCTGCTAGTGTCTTAGGAGGCGGAGGTACAGCATGAGGCTTGAAAACTTTGTTCTGTGTCTTTATGCCTGGGTTGCCTTCTCTGTCTCTGCTTATGTTGTCTTCTACAGATGAGGAAGGTGCAGGAGATAAGCTAGGTAGTTCACCAGAAAAGTCCAGGCCAGTGTCAAACAGGTCGCTGTCATCTAGGGTCACCATCTTTTTCTGTTTCCTTTTCTGTGATTTTCTCAATGGCTGGTCTTCTGATTGCTTCCTGGTAAGATGCTTCGTGCTTGCTAGTGCACTGGCTGGTGTGGTCACTGGGAAGCCGTAAGTACCTTTTATTTCTGGAATCATGTTAACAGGCAGTGGCAGGATGAACTCAAGATTACTATGTAACAGATCTATATTTTGCATGTGGAATTCGGTGAGAAGCTGAAAGAGTTTCTGCCACTCTTCCTTCGTTGTGATCTTGTGCTGAAACACAATTGAGTAAAGAACGCTTTAAGGGTGCCTACGTCAGACATCCACCCACCCTGATGAACAGACTTGTCCTTACATATCTTTTACATAGGTGACACTTGTGGGAGCCAGTTACCACTACGGGGGCCCAGGGTCACACTGAGGTGGTCACAAGGCTTGGACTGCAAGCACCTTTACTAATGAGCCTATTCTATCCTGCCACCTATTCTATCCTGAAAGTGTTAAGTGGCTACTCTTTGTCATTTTATTAGATTAGATTTAACACATCAAAACAGTACTGACTGGGTTGGGTAGGTCAGTAATAAAACATTTGCCTAATAAGCACTAAAAGCTCCTTGGGCCAAACCCCAGGGCTGGGAGAAAAAAAACAAAAAGAAAGGAAGAAAGAGATAGATAGGAGAGAGGGGAAACATTCTAAGTCTAAACTAGATTTAGATTCAGAAACTAGTGGTTTTTTTTTTTTTTTTTTTTTTGAGACAGGGTTTCTCTGTGTAGCCCTGGCTATCCTGGAACTCACTCTGTAGAGTGGCCTCCAACTCAGAAATCCACCTGCCTCTGCCTCCCAAGTGCTGGGATTAAAGGCGTGCGCCACCACAGCCCTGTGAAACATGTGTTCTTTATTTAGCACAGACTCCAATTCAGTGTCAGAAGGTCATTTGTTTTTTAATTTTTCTAGACAGGATTTCTCCATGTACCCCTAGCTGTTTTGGAACCAGGCCGGAAGGAGAGACCCACCTGCCTCTGCCTCCTGAGTGCTGAGACTAGAGGTGTGCCCCACCATGCCTAGCTCAGTTTTACCTGAGTCCTAGCATGTGCTTTTAAAGCAGTGCCGAGGCACCATTTGTCAACACAGTCAGATGAGTTCAAATCTCATGTCTAAAGTCTAGAAAATGTTAAGTGAATTTTAACCTGAACTAAGGTTCAAAATGCAGGGTAAATACTAAGAAGATGGACACAAACAGGAATTCATTCAGACACAGAAAATACCTTTAACAATGAAAGTAAGTCTTGGGACGGGGAGGCAATGTTCTTGAGTCCAAACAAAGCCTCTGCACAGCCGGTGTCACATCTGGGGAGGGCCACATGGTTCCTTTTGGTGTTTTTAGAGTTAATGTTCGCATCAGAGCCATCTTCAGAACAAACCAGTGTATTTCTGCTAGTTTCTCCTAAGAGAGTAATGAAGACCAATCTTATGTGAATGTATTTGAAATGACTTGTGCAGAAGAAAGCACGAGCACCAGCCTTATGACTCTGGCTCCATTTTGTTCTCCACAATGTGTTTACCTCATTACAATCACAATGTAATAATTCATTTGAAAAATACCTAAGTGATATGATTGAAGCCTATCTTTTATTGATATATTATCATTTGTTGTTTACCCAAGGGCTATTTTACTATTTCTTTGAGACAGGATTTCATGTAGCCCAGGCTGGCCTCACATTTGCAATGTAGTCAAGGATAACCTTGAACTTTGTGTGTTTGGTGTCAGAGGACAACTTCCACTGTTATTCGTAGGGTATACAACGTTGTACATCTGATCCTGCTGCCTCAGGGTGGGCGCCATCACACACATATATCTCTGCAGCCCTGCATTCTACTTTAAAAAATGTTTAACGGAGGGAGAGATGTCTCTGCAGTTAAGAGCACAGGCTGCTCTTCCAAAGGACCCAAGTTCAATTCCCAGCAACCACATGGCAGCTCACAATCGTTCTAGGGAATCCAACTCCCTCACACACGCAGGCAAAACACCAATGTATATAAAATAAAAATAAATTATAAAAAGAAAAATGTTTAAGTTTTGAACTAATTGAAAAGAAAAGTGACAGGGGATTAGTTTTATAGAATTTCATTTTCCTCTTTTTCTACTTTTCCTTTCTTGTTTGTTGCCCTTGGGCTTGTGTGACTAAGGAGCAGGCAACAAAAACTAAACTAGCAACTTCCCAAGGGAACAAGCATGGCTGACTCATAAAAACATAGGACCTAGAATGGAGAAAGTAATCAATAATTGCTCATGGTATAATCAGGTTACAAGAGTGACCAAAGAGCAGTAGAAAGTAAAACTATTCATGTGAGAAAATATATTTCTGAAACCAAGTTCTTAGGAAGATTAGAATTATAAACTATTAAATATGCTACAAAGAAATATAAGCTGGGTGTGGTTCCACATGCCTGAACTGCATGGGAACCTGTCTTAAACACATAGGACCAATAAAATGACTCAGCAGATAAAGGAAGGCACTTGCTGCCAGGCTGACAATTTGAGTTCAGGCCCTGGGACACACAGGGTAGAAGAGAATTGACTCCTACCGTTGTCTTCTGATCTCCACACTACCAATAAATAAATGCAAACACGTAATTTAAAAATTAAAAACAAAACAAACCTCATGGTGGTGGTGCATGCCTTTATTTCCCTCACAGAGGCAGATGGATCTCTGTGAGTTCAAAGCCAGTCAGGGCTACACAGAGAAACCTTGTCTCGAAAAAACCAAACTAAACCAACCAACCACACACACACACACACACACACACACACACAAAACCACAAAACCAAACCCCCCAAAACAGGGAAACAGCAAGAAAAATTGAGGAAGACACAGGTACACACAAAGCATGCATATACTACTCTCATAGACAAACAAACAAAAAGCCCCCAGGACCTTATACTTAAATACAATCACATAAGAATGAGATGCAGCTACACAGACACAGACATCACTGATAGTATTCCTGTAGTCTAGGCTGAACTACATCGAGCCAAGAATGACTTCTACCTCTAGATCCTCCTGCCTCCTCTCCTAAGTGTCAGGATCACAGAATACACTACCACACCTGGCACAGGTGTGTTTTTTATAAGGGAAAGAAAGAAGGTAACAACAATTCTATAAGAAACTTATATGTCCACAAGAATATAAGCAATAGTCTGGAGTGTTTGTTCCTATCTATCTATCTATCTATCTATCTATCTATCTATCTATTTAGCTAGCTAGCTAGCTATCATCTACCTACCTACCTATCACCTATCAATCATCCATCCATCCATCCATCCATGTTGTGCATTGGCATTTTGCCTACGTGCATATCTGTATGAGGGCGTCAGATGCTATGGACCTGAAGTTACTGACCATTGTGGGCTGCTATGTGGGTGTTAGGAATTGAAGCCGGGTCCTTTGGAAGCACAGTCAGTGAGTGCTCTTAACTGAACCATCTCTCCAGCCTCCTGTTTTGCTGTTTTTGAGAGGGTCTAATGTAGTCCAGGCTATCCTAAACTTGCTATGAAGCCAAGGATGACCTTCAACTCTGTTTTTTTTTTTTTTTTTAAAAAGATTTATTTAAAAAAAAAAATTTATTTTATGTTTGAGTACACTGTAGCTGTCTTCAGACACACCAGAAGAGGGCATCAGATCCCATTACAGATGGTTGTGAGAAAAATAAATAAATAAATAGATGTATGTGTGTTATAAAAATCAGCATAGCTAGACACTTAATTTATAATTTTAGAAATATTTTGATAGAGTATATATATTTAAGAATATGATCCCAAAATTAAAAAGTTTCACATGACAGACTACTTACGATAATGTGATAATGGCCTTTCTTGTAAAATTCCACCTCCACTTCTAATCCAAAACTGTAAGTAAAGGATACTTTTTCTGATGTCACAAGCATTTGCAGTCAACAAGGTTACAAAGTCTTTAAAGTCAGTTCTGAAATTCTCCACTAAACAGATCACTTGTAGATAGCTGGCAACATTTTGCTTAAAAATAGAAAATCAAGGCAAGATTTGGGGGAGAGAAACACATGGTTAATTACATAAATTGCAGAAAATATAGCAATAAACCTGAATAATGATGAAGTATTTTACTCACAATCTATTGTATCTGAAAGGTTTTTGAAAATAAAATTTCTCTAAAAAATACAAGAGCATATACCACCAAATTAAAAGCATTTATATATTCTTCTTGAGCATATTGTATATAGCCCAAGACAACAACAAAAACAAAATGTGTTTATATGTTTAAGACAGAATCTTGTAAAACCCCGGCTGGCTTTGAACACGAACCTATAATTCTCCTGCGTCCACCTTCCAAATGCTAGGATTACATGCATGTTCCCCTGTACTGATTTGTATGTTTGTGTTGTTGCTGTTGTTGTTTTAAGCGGGATCTGGTTCTATAGCCCAGGCTGACTCAGGATCCTCCTTGCCTCTGCCTCTTAGATGTTGGTATTATAGGTGTGTACCACATTCAACCTTGAAAGGAAACTTAACACAAAATTCTCCAACTTGAACACTATAGGAAATTTATAGAGCTGGATTAAGTAATGGTACACTTGACAGGATTTTGTTGTTGATGTTTAATTTTGAGACAGGGCCTCTCTA
The DNA here is from genome assembly GCA_019843965.1 of Rhynchomys soricoides. NCBI lineage: Eukaryota > Metazoa > Chordata > Mammalia > Rodentia > Muridae > Rhynchomys > Rhynchomys soricoides. Next base: position 2,788,906 of record JADRCH010000059.1, read on the forward strand.
CGTAGCCCTGAGAGAAACTCACTCTGTAGACTAACTTGCTTCAAACTCACCAAGATCCACCAGCCTCTGCCTCCTGAGAGCTGGTATTAAAGGTGTGCACCACTCTATCATAGAAGCATATGTGCTTATAAATAAAAGACAGAAGGGACAATGTTAAATATTTGATAGACTAGAACTTATTGGATAGTAACCTTCTTTCATTTTATTAGAATTCCAGTACTGCTTTTTGTTTTCTTTTGTGTTGTTTTGGTTTGTTTTTGAGACAGGGTTTCTCTGTATAGCCCTGGATGTCCTGGAACTCTGTAGATTGGCCTCAAACCTGCCTCTGCCAGAGTGCTGGGATTAAAGGCATACACTATGAGACAAAGTCTTGCTATGAAGCCAGGCTGGCTACACAACCTTATCTAGCCTTAAATTGGCAATCCTTCTTTCCCAAGTACTGAAACAATAAAGCATTCCAATCATGTGTAGATTTATGTGCATGTTGTGTGTGAATGTAGCAGGTGTGTATGTGTGTATGCATGTGGTGCACAGGATGAAACCTGTGCACCACATGCAATCAGTGCAATATTCAAGAGTAACAGAAAAAGTAGAAAAATCCAACTTAAGTAATACATTTATTGTTTATATAAAAATACTTAAAATTGGGTTGATAGGGCATATCCTTAATTCTACCAAAAAAATTAAAAAAATACAAAAACCCCTACAGCTACCTTTGTGGCCAATAGTAATAGTGATTACTTCCTGTCTATAATCTCTCTATAAACATGAGGATTGCCCACTATCAACATCTCTATTTAGTGTGGTACTGAAATCCTAGTCAATGAAAGCATTAGAAAGAAGTAAAAAGGACCCAGGTGTGGTGGCATATGCCAATAATCCCAGCTTGTAAATTAGCTTTTGGGAGAAGAAGCATTACAAATGTCATCCTTAGCTCATACTGAGTTTCAAGCCAACACAGATGCTACAACATATATAAACCAATGTTGCATAAAATAAGGCAGCCACAAAAAGCCAAGGATGGCCAGGGCTACAAAGAGACCCTGACTCAAAGAAACCAAACCAACAAAAAATTTTGAAAAAAATGATTACTGTCCCCTAAGCAAATGAACCTTAATTAGAAGACTCAGTATTATCAAATGTCAGTTGTCCCAAATTTGATCTATGGAATTCAATGCAATTCCAACAAAACACCAGACTAAACTATAAAAATTGATAATCTCTTTCTAAAATTAGTGGAGAAATGAATAATACCTGTAACAATCAAAACAGTTTTGTTAAAGAACAGTTAGAGGGGTTATAGTCTCTACTCTCAAGACTTGGTACAGTTACAATAACTAAACCAACACCATATTATCACATAAATATTAAGAACAAAGTGAAGTCTGGAAAGAAACAAACAAACAAACAAACAAAAACAACCCTGCAAAGCAGTGGTCATTAAGAAAAGGTACTGTACGGGCCAGTCAGTGTGGGCACAGCAGGTAAATGCAGCTGCAAGCTTGATGCCTTGCTGTTGATGACAAGGTCTCACACAGTGGAACAGAAGAAGCGACCCCTGCAAGCTGTCCTTTTACCTCCACATGTGCACCATGGGCACACACACAATAAATATGTAACATAAAATTTGAAAAGGCACTTTGAAGCTGGGTATGGTGGTATCCACCTTTAATCCCAGCACTCAGGAGGTATAGGCAAGTGGAAATCTGTGAGTTCGAGGCCAGCCTGGTCTACATTGTGGGTTCCACATCAGCTAGGGTTACAAAGACAGACTCCATCTCAAAACAAAACAAAAATAAGGTACTTTGAATAAATAATGTTTGGACAATTAGACATCTATAAAGAAAACAAACCATGTCTTATAGAGTTTGGTTCTACAGAGGTTTTAGACCTAAGTAAAAATAGAAACAAACTAAAACCTAGTGTAAAGGTCCATAAGTAGAATCTTTATAAGCTTAAATAGGATATAGAACCACAAACTATGAAAGAAAACTTGGTATAGTTGACTTTATTAAAATTAAAAACGTTCACCTTACAATAAAAATAAAAGGTAACCCATGAACTGGAAGAAATCATTTATAAAACACAATTCTAATGCAAACATACCCAGAATATTTTTTAAACTGTTCCAACTCAGTAAAACAAGTAACTAATTAAGCAATTAAATGAATTAAACAATGAACAGAACATCTGTACACAAGCTGGGAGTACGTACAGTTCTGTTGCAGGGTTGGCCTAGCAGGCACAAATCCCAGCATCCATTTCTCACCATCCCCACCGAACGTTTCCCAAAAAGTTGAACCGATACTTCAATGTGAAGACAGAGATATACAAGGACCCTTGAAAAGATACTACAGTGTGCATGGTAGTTCATACCAATAATCCTAGCATTGGTAAAGTGTAGGCAGAAGGACTGCAGGCTCCAGGGCCAGCCTGGAATACACAATAAGTGTACACTACTCCTAAGAGCTGTTCTTTTACTTCCACACATCTGTCACGTCACATGTGTACCCAGATAAACATACATACACACAGAATAAATAGCCCAGTTGCTGATATTAAAGGTGTGCACCGTAATGCCTAGTTAAAGCAAGAAAAGGAGGGGAGTTCTTTAGAAGTTGGCTAAGAGGTTAAGAACACTTGTTCTAGCAGAGGACCAGGGGTTCAGTCCCCAGAACCCTCATGGTGGTTCCCTACAACCTGTAACTCTAGGTCTTGGGACACAACATTCTCATTAATTTCCACAGGCAGCAAACATGTGGTGCCATTGTGAGCAAAAACAATGGCACCTGGAACTCAGAAATCCGCCTGCCTCTGCCTCCCAAGTGCTGGGATTAAAGGCGTGCGCCACCACTGCCTGGCTAAAATAAATCTTAAAAAACAAAACAAAATGTCACAAACACAAGCAAGGTGAATACTATAAACCTGGAAGTTTCAAGTGTTCGCTCCGCTCTTAGGACAATCCTGTGGGTCCTGTTGCCATGAGGAACATTGTACACAGACCCTTCACAAGGAAAGAGGTAGTTTTCTATCCAGATATGGATTGTGTTTACATTGGCCTCTCACAAATGTCAGCACTTAGACAAGTGCTATGTTTACTCCAATAAAATTTCATCTTAATAAAGTATTATTTAAAAATAGAATGAAGCCGGGTGTGGTAGTGAATGCCTTTAATCCCAGCTCTCAGAGGGCGGCCTGGTCTACAGGTGAGGTCCAGGACTCCAGGGCAATGTAGAGCAACCCTGTCTCAAAAAAACAAAAAACAAAATAAAAAAATATAGAATGAGCTGGGCTTGGTAGTACACACTTAAATCTCACAACTTTAAGAGGCAGAGGCAGGTGGGCTCTGTACGTTCAAGGCCAACCAGATGTACAAAAATAGATGCAGGCCAGCCAATGCTACATGGTGAAACAGTCCTGGGGGGGAGGGGGTGTAGACAACCAAAAAGTAATATTAGGGTACACAGAAAACCTAATACCTGAAAAATAACCTCATTTTAAAGCAAAAGAGGAAATCAACACAAGTTTCCTAAAACTCAGATGCTTTAACATTTCCCGTTAAAAAAAACACTTTAAGGGGCTGGAGAGGTGTCTCAGTGGTTAAGTGCTCTTCCAGAGGACCCAGGTTCAATTCCCAACACTCAAATGGCATCTCACAAATCTTTGTTATTCCAGTTCTGTGGAACCTGATGCCCTCACACAGACATACATGTAAGCAAAAGACCAAGGCACATAAAATAAAAATAAATCTTTTTAAAAAAACAAAACAAAACACATTTTAAAACTATAAATCTAATTTAAAAGACATCTTTTACAGAATTGTAATACATATAATCTGTAATCATGAAAATTCAAAACTTACCAGGGAAGGAATATTGAAATTGATTTCTTCAAAGCAGCCATCAAACACTAGACTAAATGTAGGATCTATAGGAAAACAGAACAACATTTTAAAAAAACATGAATAGCTTTTCCCAATTATACTCTTCCATGACAACATCTAGAGTAATATTCAGAGGATATTTACAACTGGAGTTGTAGAGATGGCGCTGTGTTTACCGTGCATTTTGCTTTTGTAGGAGACTAGAGTTTAGTTTCCTGCACCCCTATCACACAGCTCATGATTGCATGTAACTACAGCTCTAGAACTGGCCTTCAGGGGCTGGGGGCAGAGCCTGGCTCTTCTGCAAGCAACAAGTACTCTTAACTGGCGAACCAGCTCTCCAGGTGCTTTGACTGTTCTCTTGGTAATCAGTTGTTAATTTCTTGCTGTGACTAGGTTACAAGTGTTCTAAGTACGTAAGTATAGGAAAGAAGATGTATATACAGTATGGTACTGTGAACTGTATATAGCAACAATTGACCATTGGGGGCGTCTTGGAAGCATTCCTCATAGATAAAAGGAAACAACAGTATCATGCAAATTAGAACCCCGTATGGAACCTTCTCTTTTGATCTAAAGTAAGAAGGACATTTTAATGAAGCTATCACCTAATCTATGATTATTAAGATTTTCATATTTTTAAGTAGTTGAAGGGCTGGGGATGTAGCTCGTGGGTAAGGAACATACCCACCATCAAAACAAAGAAAGAAGACATGAAGGGCAACATCCAGCAGAAATGAACTTTCCAAATGCCATCACAGCAGAGTTAGCCTTCTGATGAATAGTTGCAAAGTTTACTTTTCTTTTGTTTTTAAGACAAGATCAAGCTATGTAGTAGCACTTAATCTTCCTATGTAAGCCTCCAGAGTGATGGGATTATAGGCATTTGTTACCAAATCCAATCTAATATTTTTTTCTTTCTTTCTTTCTTTCTATCTTTTTTTTTTTTTTGGTTTTTCAAGACAGGGTTTCTCTGTGCAGCCCTGGCTGTCCTGGAACTCACTCTGGAGACCAGATTACAAACTCACCTCCCTCTCCCTCTGCCTCCCTCTGCCACCACTGCTCGGCTGATATAGTATTAACTGTAATACACATGTCAACTGTTTTGTAAGTCTTAATTTAGGTCTTTTAAATGTCTAAGACTGGACACAATGATCCAAAGTAGTGTACATTTTTAAATAGCCATTGCTATTCTCATATACACTGAATTCTATAACTACTAACAAAAGCTGCAAGTAAATACAAATGTGAATAATTCTTACTTTAAAAAAAACTTAGCTTCCACAGAGCATGGTGGTGCACACCTTTACTCTCAACACTTAGAAGGCAGAGGCAGGTGGATCTCTGCGAGTTCAAGGCCAGCCTGGTCTACAATGCAAGTTCCAGGACAGCTAGGGCTGTATTGAAAAACAAAACAAACAAATAAAACTAGCTTCCAAGGGCTGAAGAGAGCGCTCAATGGTTAATAGCTCTTGTTGCTCTTACAAAGGACCTCGGTTTGGTTCTCAGCACCTATGTGGTGGCCTGTAACCACACACAACTCCAGTTCTAGGGATCTGATCCTCTCTTCTGACTGCTGTGGGCACCATGCACATGGTACAGACAGTCAAAACACTCATATACACATAGTAAAAATATATCTAGGGGCTAGAAATACAGCTCGATGGTTAAGAGCACAGGCTGCTTCCTCATTTGAGAAAAAGAATTTTTCAACTGACTTTTTTTGGAGGGGTGGTACTAAAGATCATATCCAGAGCCTTGCATGTGGTAGGCAAGTGTTCTGTCACTGGGCTCAATGCCTGTGTGTTTCTATTGTTTACAAGGCATGGTCTTGCTATGAGGTGTGTGGATGCCTATGTGTGTTTCTTCTGTTTTCAAAGCAGGGTCTTGATACAGCTAGCTTTAAAGATCTCAGCTTCCTGCCTCTGATTCTTAAGTGTAATTAGCTCAGACTAAGAGACTGAGAGAGGATTTGGCTATGTAGCACTGGCTGGCCTGTAATTCATTATAGGCATTAAGCCAGCCTCAAATTTGTGGGGATTCTCCTGCCTCTGCTTTTTGAGTACTGGGATTACAGACATATGCCACCATACTAGGGTTTTTGTTTTGTTTTTTGTTTTAGGGTGGGTGTTAAATTTATTTATTTTGTGTTTGAGTGTTTTGCCTATAAGCATATCTGTGTCCCATGTGAGTGCCTGGTGCCTGAGGAGAACAGAAGAGGACACTGGATCCCCTAGAATTTAAGTTACAGATAATTGTATGCTGCCACATGGGTCCTGGGAACTGAACCCAGGTTCTCTGTAAGAAAAAGTGCTCTTAACCACTAAGCTATCCTCTTCCAGTACCCTCATTTGTTTTAAAATGTGACTTATTATTCTTGTGTGTTCTGTGTGCATGATGTCTCTGTGTGGGTACATAAGCATTTAGAAGTGACAGGTCAACCCTGGGGAATTGCTACTCTCCTTCTACTTTTATGTGCGTTTCATGCATCAAACTCAGGTCAACAGGTTTGTCTGGCAGGCTTTACCTGCTGAGCCATCTCTCCAGCCCACACCCCGCTTTACTCACATGATGCTTGAAGTTAGTAGCACTCCCAAAATATTTCAACAAAACCAAACTGTACTGAAATTATTTTTACATACCACTTGTAGTGAGAATTACTGGTCGTTTAGTTGTTGCCATGAATGTTTTGACTGCATTCAAAAACCCAGCATCTTCATCAAAAATGACATCAACCTACAAACCATTTATTAGGATATTAATATAGAAGAGCAACAAAGATATACACAGTAGATATACTATATCAAAGCCAGCATAGATTTTTGTTGTTGTTGTTGTTGCTGGTTTTTTGGTTTGTTTTGTTGTTTTTTGAGATAGGGTTTCTCTGTGTAGCCCCCTAACTGTCCTGGAACTCACTCTGTAGACTGGCCTTGAACTCAGAGATCTGCCTGTCCGTCCCCCTAATTGCCTGGATTAAAGGTGTTCACCACTACTGCCTGGAGAAAAGTTTGTCTAATTCCATAAAAGAGCCTTTAAGATGGTCATATAGTAAACATTAAAACTAAATAAAATCAAATCACTAATAACTGGGTAGGTATGAGTCATATTTCTATTTTTTTTTTTTTTTTTTTTTTTTTTTGGCATTTCGAGACAGGGTTTCTCTGTGTAGCCCTGGCTGTCCTGGAACTCACTCTGTAGACCAGGCTGGCCTCAAACTCAGAAATCCACCTGTCTCTGCCTCCTGAGTGCTGGGATTAAAGGCGTACACCACCACAGCCAGGCCTGAGTCATATTTCTATAGTTGTTAATAATCAGTATCCTTGAACTATGTTAATCATCTTAAAATTATTCTAGACAGGGATAGAGAGATAGCTTAGTGTTAAGAACATTGGTTGCTCTTCCTAAGTTTGATTCCCAGCATCAACATGGTAGTTCATAACCATCTGTAACTACAGTTCCAGGAGATCTACTACCCTCCTTGGGCCTCCAAGGGTGGTGTACACACATGGTGCACAGACATATAGGCAGGCATAACATCAACACACATAAAATAATACAGAGAAAATGCTTTTTAATTACCATTCTTTATAAAACTATTGTTCTAGAGATGTGTATCCTTGGATTTCTTAGCTAGCTTACAATTTCTTATAAGAAGCACATGGTAATCTTGGAAATGTCTCTACTAGACACCTCAGGAATGCACCCTGCGGCCTACCTCTTCAAAGAGAATGAGTGATGTCGCCTTCCTTCTGTTGGATTCTTCAGCTCCAAAATCTTTAATATTTGAATTATTTGCATTTGTTGACTTAGTCTGAATAATTTGTCTCTGTTCCAAAGAAGAATTTTTGACTCCTGTATAAATACAATGTTAATATTTTAGGTAACACTCATGGTCTCACTGTGTAGATCAGGCTGGCCTTCACTTCAAAGAGAATTACCTGCCTCCACCTCTGGAGTACTGGAATTAAGGGTATGCACTACCATACCTGGCACTTTTATTGAACTCACTTTTAATAAAACACTAGATAGACCCACAAACTGAACTCCCATAACCACCTTTACTCACTAGTGATGACTCCACATTTAGGACCATGAGCACGGGATTCCATGGAATAGACCCCCAGGTTTATACATCGAGGCTGATTGATTTTGTTAACTTCTGCTTTACCTTTATCATTTCCCATGTGTGCTCCTACGTCTTCATTATTTTTGGATTTGGAGGACACTTTAAAGTAATTTGCCAATGTTTTAGGGAGAAGTGCTCGCTTCTGCCCACTTGTCTTTGGCGATGATGGAGGAAGCTTCCTTGGTGATGTAACAACTTTCCCAGGGGAGTTCAACTTTTCTATGAAAAACAAACTGCATTTAACAACATTCTAAAATTATACCAATGGCCAGATAAAGTTATCTACAGTTTATTTCCACTCCTACATGATAAAAATCAAAGGCAGACATTTTCTTTCATTCTTATATGCAAATACTCAATACAGATATTAGTGTATTGCTCTATTTATTCTAAGAAAATGACAGGACAAAGCAGCTAGTTGGAAAAGATGTTCTTTTCCAAATATACATGCTTTCGATTGGCTGCAAAGTCTTTCTAAGGTACTCAGATAGGACTCAATCTTCTGAGCCTCAGACCCATTGGAAAATGGCACCCTCGTCTCCCAGGCTCAGAGTGATGGCAAAGCCTTCTTGTCCATGTGCAGATGTTGATAATATGTGCAGGAAAGTCTGTCATAGCCTCCCACTCCTCATTTTTACAGCCTGAAGACTGATCCTACTTAGAAGAGCTAAACCTGGCTCTTGTTCAGCTCCACACCACAAATCTTGTCTCCTTGTTTATCTGTATGTAACAACCCCATCTCCGTCTGCAAATGTATGCGGTAACCCTGCCTCTCTGTTCAACTATATTTAATAAACTTGCTGAGCTTCTGAGGTGTTGGAGTTTCTCCACCAAAGAGCCCAGTTCACCTGAGCCCAGCTTTTCTCTATGTGTGTATTTTTAATTTTTCTTCATTCCCTCACCTCCCCAGTCAGTTCCATTCCTGGAGCCGGGTCAGACCTGGAAATCCTCTCTACCTCTACCTTCTAAGTACAGGCATGAACCAAATGTCCAGCATAAATACATAATTTTGAAATAACACTCTCAATTCCTGCAGTTATCGTTGCTATAGCTGCTTGAAATCAGAAGACACTGGAGGAAAACTGGCAATGGCGCGCCCTCGGCTCTATGGTACATGAGAATAGCGTGTATTTACAAAGATGTTCTGGAGGATGGATACAAAGTCAGAACATAAAGGAATGACTTCTACTCTCCTGCATCATGAGGCCTCCAGTTCTTGTCTCAGTCCTGGCAGCCCTAATAAAGCAGTGGAGCAGCATCTTCCGTAGTAGTCACCCTAGTCACATAACTCCATGACTGAGCCTTGTTCATTTGTCTGCTCTATATGCACGGATCATATCCTATCACTTCCATATTGGAGGTGTTCAGTAAAAATAGTTATTCTCGCTATAATTTTTACAAAACACCAGGCTATTCTGGGGCTGGAAAGAAGCCTCAGAGTTAAGAACACTTGTTGCAAAGGAGCTGGGTTCAATTCCCAGCACCATATGGCTCACAACACTAGAACTCTAGTTCCAGAGGATCCAATACCTTCTCTGGTCTTTGTGGGAACTAGGCACAAGCATGGTACACACATGCAGGCAAAACCCTCATATAAAATAAAATACATTTTTAAAAAGATTTATTTTTTTATACACTGCAGTTGTTTTCAGACACAAGAGAAGAGTGCATCTCTTCAGCCCAAATATTTTTTATAAATAAGATGTTTAAATAACATAGATAAGAGATGTAAAATCTTAGTTAAAACATTTGTTTATATTGAATAAATAGCAGAAATATTACTTTGTTCTTAGTTTTCTGGTTTTGACATAGACAAAGGATTTCTAATTTTGAAAATCATACTGCTGTTTGATATCGAAGTACCCTTAGATGGGGTCTCATGAAACCCAGACTGGCTTTGAACTAGATACATAGCCACAGATACCTTGACCTGCTGTGCTGGGATGAGAGGCATGCATCATCATGCCCACTGTACTCTAGGCAAGCATTCTATCCACTGAGCTATACCACAAGTCTAATTACTTTAGCTTTATAAGACAGTTTCTCACTTTGCAACCAAGGCTAGCTTTGAACCCATGGCAGCCCTCCATCTCAATCTCAGTCTGTCTGTCTGTCTCTCTCTCTCTCTCTCTCTCTCTCTAGTTTATTTTTTGTATATGAGTACACTATTGCTGTCCTCAGACACACCAGAAGAGGGCATCAGATCCCATTACAGATGGTTGTGAGCCACCATGTGGTTGCTGGGAATTGAACTCAGGACCTCTGGAAGAGCAGTCAGTGCTCTTAACCACTGAGCTATCTCTCCAGCCCCATCTCAGTCTCCTATATGCTCATATTTCAGGTGTGAGCTACCATACATGGTATTATATGCTACCTTTAATTTCAAGATACTCAAATTGAAATTTAAAAAAAAAAAATAATTTCCAAACCTTTCCAACAAAATAATCACCTCCAGGCAACCCTAAGAATAGGGCTATCCAGCACACTGGAAAGGCAGGAGATCCAGTGATTCCAGAGGCCAATCAAAAGGCCACAGACCAACCGAAACAGTTCCCTGCCAGCCAAAGAGGGGAATACATAAACAAAAGAGGAAAACGATGTGGTTCTGCTTCCAGGCAAGATAAAAGGATCTGAGACTGGATTTAATTCTCCATCTAAAACAGTAACAGTAAAAAAATTGACATCCTGTATGAAATATTTTTTATGTTTTTGGCTGCCACCCAACAACAATCCTTGAGGGACAAGACATGAACAGCTAATCCTGAAGACTGCCCAGCTTATTGCTTTGAGAGACTTCCTCGGACGCAGTGGGAAAGGAAACAAGTCCAAATTTTCCTAAGACCACAGCAGGGAATGAGGAAATCAAGGCAGACAGAGTCCATACAAGAGAACACACAAGTTGAGATAGCTATGCAGAGTGGTCTGAAATCTGCAGAACTCTCTTCTGCCAAGTCTAAAATTAAGTACTCATGAGGAATGAGCCATGGGAAAAAAATCCTGAGACACATGGAAATCTAGGAATGGCAAATTTATCACTTTTTTATTTCGATTTTTGTTTTGTTTTAGAGATAGGCTCTTAGTATGTAGCTCTGGATGGCCTAGAAATCACTATTTAAACCAAGCTGGCTTCAAACCCATAGTGGTCTACGTGCCTCCCAAGTGCTGGAATTAAAAGCATCTGCCACTTTGCTTGACTGAATTAATTCTTTTGACTAGACAAAACAACAAACATCATCATTAATGGGAGACCAGCAAGGGTGTTCAGGTGCAGTACTATAGAGAGAAGCAGAATCAGCCCAGGTCTAAATGCTGCTATGATATTGACTAATATAGCAGACCGAAAACAACCAAACAAATTCAAAACAAAGATCAAGTTAAAGTAGCAAAAATATCCAGCATTTAACAAGATAAACTGTACAAAGTCTGACAGGCAATTGAAAGTATCAGGCTTTCAGGCTAGAGAGATGGCTCAGTGGTTAGGAAAACTTATAGCTTTCCTAGGGGATCCAGGAGCACCCACATTGAGCTGCCTGTACCTCCAATTCCAGGGATCACATACCTTCTGGCATCTGCAAGCTCTACATACAAACGGTTCACATAAACTCATGTGTACACACACATACACACAAACGTACACACCCAACACCTATAAAAACAGAAGAATCTAATCTATAAGTAAGACAGGAAAAGCTGAAAACTTGGAAATTATACAGATGACAGATACATAGACAAGAACAACAAGACGGCTATAACCACATTCTGGATGATCGGATATCTACAGGAAAGTGGGGCATGTGATAACTAGAAACACAGAGGATAAAAAAAGACCCACATTAAACTTCTGGAAATGAAAACTATGCTGGACAGCACCAAGAGCATCTTAGATACTGCCGAGCACACCCAGAAACTTGAATATATAGCAATAACTATTCAAATTGAATAAAAGAGAAAACAACTGAGAAACAGATGAATCATCAGCAAGCAGAGAGACACATTTTCTACTAGACAGAGATGATTTCTGGCTGCCCAGTAACAGTAAAGATGTGACAGAGCTTGATCATGAGTGAGCCAGAATGAAAATACTTGACCTCATTCATCAATTACTTGAAGCGCGTTAGGTATTCTTTCATGATGTCATAGGGAGAACAAGCCTACCTACTCTACTACTCTAATCATACAATAGAACCTGAATCTATTAGAGTCCATAACCAGTGGCTTGTAAGGAATGCAGGGAAGGAAAATATGGAAACTGATATTATAAGAGGGGATTAGAGGGATGGCTCAGCGATTAAGAGCACTGACTGTTCTTCCAGAGGTCCTGAGTTCAATTCCCAGCAACCACAACCACAGCTCACAACCATCTGTAATGGGGTCCAATGCCCTCTTCTGGTGTGTCTGGGGTGATTGTGTGCTCGCACACAATCAATCAATCAATCAATCAATAAATAAAAAATATAGTAAGAAGCCAAATCCATAGTGTGACAAGGACTCAGTTCTTCAATACATGACAGGAATAGAAAAGGTAAGGACTTTAGGTAGAGAGGTTAAAGAAACCCAAGAAGCAAGAACAAGTCGAGTGTGAGACATGGGCCTTGTTAGGATACTGATTTGAACAAACCATACAAAATCACAAGCAACTGAAATCAGACTGTTTTTTAGCATGGAACAAGCTTCGTTTTGTTAGGTTTGATTATACTATTGCTATGCTCTTTAAAAAGCTCTTAGTGTTTAGAAACAGGTAAGAATGGTATTGATATTTAGTTTATGGCCTTTGGATTTATTTTCCTCCAAAATAGCCTGGAGAACAAAAGTGTGTTTATGTGCAAGAAAAGATAAAAAGTAATTGGTAGATGCTTATGAGAACTATTCTCTCAAGATGTGACATTTCCAAACATTACGACAGCTTAGGTAATAGGTTACTTACTTGGTGACTTGCCAATGTTGTAGTTATTAAAGAAACAGGGTTTTTGTGAGTTTACACCTTGCTTATCTACTTGATGGGACTGGGTAGCTTCCTTCAGCTGAGACAGGATTTGCCTACCACTTCGCTGGGAAGAGGCATTCACTTCAAATATCTAAAATAAATATATATATTTCAAAAGACAGAAATAGATTTTTTTCTTTTCTTTCTTTCTTCTTCTTGAGACAAGGTCTTACACCATAGTCTAGGCTGTGCACAAATGCACAGCAAATCCTCCGCCTCAGCCCTCAGCTTTCCAACTGCTAAGATTACAAGTATGAACCATCATGCCTGCTTCCCCCTTCTCTGCCCACTGTGTGCCTGTGGAAGCCAGAGGATGACCTTGGGTGTGTTCCTCAATCTACATCCACCATGGTTTTTAAGAAGGGGCCTTTTATCTGTGTGTAGTGAGGCACACTTGTAATCCTAGTACCCAAAAAGGCAGAGGCAGGCAAATCCCCAGGCTAGGCTAGGTTACACAGAGAGACCCGTCTCAGAAAAACAACCAATCAACCAAACATCAGAGTCTTCGGGTGAACCTGGTATTCATGATTGGTGAGGTCCACTTGTAAGCTTGAGAAAAATGCCTGACTTGGCCTCCTCAGCCCCGGGACAGCAGATATGCACTGCCTGGCAGCATTCACACAGGTGCTGGGGAATCTGAACTCAGTCCTCAAGCACTTTTTCAACTGAGTTATCTCCCTATCACCCTGCTGTCTTTTTTGAAATGGGGCTTCATTAACACAGGCTGGCCTTGGATTTATGCTCTCCAGTTTATGCTAGGACTACAGGCACACTGGCGAGTTTATTTTTCAAAGTTCAGTTCTTATACTAACATCACTGTAGCTAACTCCTAACCTTAAATCCAAGCTCCTGAGCACAGGCATACACGGCGGCAGTTTTCCCCACTCCCGTCGGCCCTGTTATAAGAACAGTGTTGCAAAGGCGATGCTCTTCGTCATCCGAACTGCCTTTAAAGTCCATGCTATCTGACGACTCTGAAATACAAATTCAAATAAAATGATGAACTACTGAGGCAGCACTTTTGCCTCATGAGACAGCAATTAAATCCTACAAATTTCTAGCACATAAATACTATAAAGTGAATTCACAAAGAGTAAAAGTCAAACATGAAATGTACTAATCTTTAAGTTTATGTAAATTTTAGCTAAGCTAACTCTAAAATGTTCAATGATTTTTTTTTTTAAATAAACTAACTCAAAATACCTTCTTCTTTTTCATCTCTCTTTCCTTTCAAATTCTGTCTTTCTTCCAGTTCAGCTCTTCTTTTCCAGTCCTTCAACCAACTGTCATAAAAGAAACATGTTATTAGAAACAATCTAATGGCGGGGCAGTGGTGGCGCACGCCTTTAATCCCAGCACTTGGGAGGCAGAGGCAGGTGGATTTCTGAGTTCGAGGCCAGCCTGGTCTACAGAGTGAGTTCCAGGACAGCCAGGGCTACAGAGAAACCCTGTCTTGAAAAACAAAAAAAAAAAAAAAGAAAGAAAGAAAGAAAGAAACAATCTAAGGTATAGGGCTGTTGCAGTAGCAGCTGGAAGAACACTTGCTCTGAATGCAGAAATCCTGTGTTCTATAGCTAGCACCACATAGACAGGGTGTGCTGTACAATTATGATTCTCACACTGTAAGTCCACAACGCAGGAGGATCACAGTGTATTTGTGAGCATGTGTGAATGAGGAAGTCGGAGACCAACACCGAGGAGTTGGCTGTCAAATTCTACCATGTGGGTTCAGGGATGGAATTCAGGTTGTCAGACACCTTTACCCCTGAGCCATCATCATAATGATCCCTACTGATTTAATGTTTTGAGACAGGGTTTGGCTAGGCTGCCTAGACTGACCTTGAATTCACCGTATTCTCTTCTCCCAGCCTCCCACGTCCTAGGATCACAGTATAACATGACACCTAGTCCTGGAAAGGCAATTCTTTGAGTCTGAGGCCAGCATGGTCTACAGAGCTAGTTCTAGGACAGTAAAGCTACAGAAAAGAAACCCTGTCTCAAAAAACAGAGAGAGAGAGAGAATATATGCTTGATTGTTTTTTAGAGATAAGAGTATCAGGTAGCCCAGGCTAGCCTTAAACTCCTGGTCTTCCTGCATCCATCTCTAGACTGCTAGGATTACAGATGTCCCATGACCAACAGATATAATCTTGTCTGAAAGTTTTATGAGTTTCAATAGTGTAAGCTCTGGTGAATAAAAATAAAAAGAAGGGCTGGAGAGATGGCTCAGCTTTTAAGAGCACCAACTGCTCTTCCTAAGGTCATGAGTTCAAATCCTAGCAACCACATGGTGGCTTACAACCATCTGTAATGAGATCTAATGCCCTCTTCTGGTGTGTCTGAAGACAGCTACAGTGTACTTACATGTAATAAATAAATAAATCTTTAAAAAAAAAAGAAATAAAAAGAAGCCAGGTGGTGGTGGCTGGTTCACACCTTTAATCACAGCGATTGGGGGTGCAGGTGCAGAGGCAAGCGAATCTCTGAGCTGCAGCCTGGTCTACAGAATGAGTTCCAGAACATCCAGAGCTACATAGTGAAACCGAGTCTTGAAAAACAACAATAATAATAATAATAATAATCACAAATAAAAAGAGAAAGATTTTACTTGAAATTATTTTCTAAAAAGGCTTCCCATGTAATACTACTTTGTAGTTTCTAAATTTTAGTCTAAATAGCAAAACTAAATTCATAAACTAATTCTTAATTTCTTTACAAATTCTACTGACCTATGTAACTTTTTAACAGCTAATTCATTGCCTATGAGTTCATTCGAATTCTGAGGCTGGTACTTTTCTGTCCAAAGCATATCTTCAGTTCCAGAATCTAAAGAAAATATAAACACATTAAGATATTACATATTCCTTGACATAAGCAAACATTCTTAGACATTTACATTATTATAGATGCAATAAAAGACATGAATAAATTTATAAAATGCAAAAATGTTTTTAAAACTTTACATTTAAATTTTTTTCACACCAAACTCAATCACTTTAAACAAAAACCAAAACCAATCACACACCTTTAATCTCAGCACCTGGGAGGCAGAGGCAGGTGGATCTCTGAATATGAGGCTAGTCTGGTCTACATAGTGAATTCCAGGCTAGCCCATGCTATATAGTTAGAGGCTATCTTAAAAATAAACAAACAAATAAATTAGAAAAAAACTAAAACTAACTATCATAAATACCAAGTAATGGGGGCTGGAGAGATGGCTCAATGGTTAAGAGCACTGATTGCTCTTCCAGAGGTCCCGAGTTCAGTTCCTAGCATCTACATAGTGGGTCACAACTATCTGTAATGGGATCTGATACCCTCTTCTGGTGTGTCTGAAGACAGCTACAGTGTATTCACATACATAAAATAAATAAGTTATAACCTTTTAAAAAAAGAATAGTTCATTTATAGCTACAGTGTACTCATACACATAAATAAATAATTCTTAAAAAAGTAATATGTGTACATTACAACTTTTAATAACTACATTTTAAATTACTATGTTTAATAATAGGAACCAAAACAAATAAGCTAAAGAACAAAGTTCTGATCTATGATGTCAATCTGGGTAAAGAGACAAAGGATACTCCTCTACCAAAGACTGCCAAGATGCCAATTCTCTCCAAACTAACATGCCAACCAAACAAAATCAAAATCTGAATGGGATTTACACAGGTAAGGAAACTGATAGTATACTTAAGATGGCTCATAAAAATATCTCTCATGGTAGGCAGTGAGGCTGAGGAACTGGCTCTCATGCAGTTAAGAACACTGACTGCTTTTCCAGAGGACCTAAATTTGTTCTCAGCACGAACATGGGAGCTCACAATCATCTGTAACTCCAATGCCAGGAGATCCAATGCCCTCTTCTGGCCTTTGCTAGCATCATCCACACCCCTATACAGATAAAATAAGCTAAAAAATATTCTTAAGAAAATGGTAGGTGACATGCCATATCAAATATTAAAACCTTATATAAAATAGATGAATGAAATCCACTCAATAGAGCCTGGCCTGGTGCACTCAGGAGGCAGAGGCAGGCAAATATCTGAGCTTGAGATTAGCTTTGCCTACAGAGTGAGTTCTAGAACAGCTATTACTACACGGAGAAACAAAACAAGAAAATCAACACAACAGAATACTTTAGACAAGGAGTCTTTGTGTGTGTGTGTGTGTGTACACATATATACAGAAAGGCAAAATGTACAGAAAAACAATATAAATATTATGTTTCCAGGCTTTTTAATTTATTTTTCTTTTTTGTAGTGCTGGGCGTTGAACCTGGAGCTAGTGCTCTACCAGTAAGCTATAGCCCCAGCAACAGGTCATGAACTCAACTCGATATCTACGGTAGCTTCTTTTTTGTGTGTGTGTGTGTCTCTGTATAGCCCTGGCTGTCCTGGAACTGGCTCTGTAGACCAGGCTGGTCTCAAACTCAGAGATCCATCGGCCTCTGCCTCTGGACTGATGGGACTAAAGGCATGCAACACCACTGCTGATAAACTCAAACTTAAGTTCCTCCTTACAGCTTCCTGATTGGCCCACACCATCAGCTCTGGCTGATGTCTGGCTTAAAAGACAAAGACTATGTAGAAGGAAAGAGTGAAGGCCAGCTCACTGCTACTCAATCCTAATAATCTCGAGTTCAAGGCCAGGCAGGGATACACAGAAGAACCTTGTGTAAAGCCAAAAAAGCAGGTGCATTTATGAGTACAGAATAAAACTACACATTTAACACCAATATGTTAATATGGTCCTCTGTGAGCCAACAAAGCTATTTGAGAAGCTAAGACAGAAGACCAAGTTCAAGGCCATCCTGGGCAACATCAGAGTGTTGTTTAAATGGGGGGAGAGTGCCAAGAGAGAATGAAAGGTTAGGGGTTCACCATGTAGCTTAGTAGGTAGAATATTTGCCTAGCATACACAAAGCATCACGCATAAACATGGCATGGTAATGCAAGCTTACAGTCCTGGCACTTGGTAGGTGAAGGCAGGAAGCTCAAAGGATATCTTTGCTTGAGGTCAGCCTGGGCTACAAAAGACTACTCAAAATGGACGGAGGCAGGGAAGATGGAGAGAGTCAAGAATTCTAGGATAAGAGAGGAGAAAATCCAATTTGCCAGGAAAGGCCAGTGCTGCCATCGTCTACTACCAGAATGTCACCATCTACTTCTTCTATCTTGATGCCACAGATTACTTTGATCAGTTCCGTTCTTCCCTGGATAGTTAGAAATATACCTTTGGAGGGATCTAGATTTATACAGGAAGAGCTGATTCGTCTGTCAAGGTCTTTTGACTTTCCCTTTATCTTTTCTGGGCTCACTAAATATTCATTTGGTCTCTTCCTTTTTGACTTCTGATTTCCTGTTTCCACTTGTTTCCTTTTGGTTTCTTTTTGACTGACATCAGGCTGTAGTTGTGGACTTGCTGTTTTGGAAATTAGAGAAACATTATGTGCCTACTTATCAACAAAACAATCTTCAATACCCAATAATCTACCACTTTCAAATATCCTATAGTCGTACAAGATAAACATGAAAAGTCAAGAATCAAATATTATGTCAGCTGGAGACCTTAATAAGTAGATTGTCTTCTATATACATGAGTTACAATAACCTCATTTAACTCTTTATTAATGAATGATTAGCCTTCTAACAGAATGAGATCTGCCCGAGTTGGGATCCATGGAAGCTGGCAGGACCAACCATTGCACTGTACTCCTAAACAATCTCCCCTGCCCACTGGCAGTTCTGTCTGTGCTATCCACTTCTAAGGGTCAAATGCTGGTTTTCATCTTTTCAAAACTCAAATGTATACATAAATGACCATAATTGTCACTAACCTTGTTTACCATGACCCTCACAAAGTACCTGGTGCTCAAGTCGTTTTTTTAGAAGCAAGGGAAAATATTTTCCCAAAGAAAATTCTGGATTTGACCACTTTATTTCCTCCAGCAAAAGATTTCTTACTTCTTTAGTAAAATCCTTCCTTGTTCTCATCAACTGCAATGAAGAACAGAATGTACAACAACAAGCTTGGACCTGCCATTGCCACATTTAGGTGGCTCACAACCACCTGTAACTTCAGTTCCAAGGCAACTCACACACTCTTCTGGTCTCTGTGCACACACACACACACACACATACATTCAGAATATACATACATAAACATAAAATTAAAAGTAAATATCTTACAATTTTATTTTCTTTCTGTTTTCTCTTTCTTTTTTTTTTTCCCTTTTTTCCAGACAGGGTTTCTCTGTGTAGCCCTGGGTATCCTGGAACTCACTCTGTAGACCAGGCTAGCCTTAAACTCAGAGATCTGCCTGCCTCTGCTGGAATGAAAAGTGTGCCACCACCCCCCAAGCAGAGAATATGTATTTCAATTACACTTGCTTTTAAAACTAGAGACTAGGATGACCTCTAGCCTAAACAGTTGATAGTGCTTTCCAATGAAAGCAAGGAAAGTTTCACCTATGGAACTGTGGGTGGTTTATCTGGTACTTACCACAACAGCAGGATTACTTCTTGGATTGGGATTCAAGGTTGAAAATTCACCAAAAGCAACTACACATTTTGAGAGATCTGATACTTTAGTATTTAATTCCTTAAATTCAGTTAACAGAGGACAAGAAGGTGGCTTCAAATGCCATAACCAATATTCTAAAGAAAAACAAAGCATACTAAGTTATATACTGAATTTACTTACTAAACACACAAACATTAAAAGGCCTAACAAATCTTAGTATAAAAGAGACCTGAGTTCAATTCTCAGCATTAGCAAACAAACCAAAGCAGCTATACGGTTAAGACAAAAATACCAAACATCCAAGTGATTACAGTAAACAAAATGCATAGCTCACCCACGTCACGGCTCACCCACATCATGGCTCACTCATATAACACAACATTGGAGAGGCGAGAAAAGACTGAGACCACAAGGCTTACCTAGGCTTTATAGTAAGAACCCCAATAAAACAACTGATAAAAACTACCTTATCTTCTCTTAATTTGTAAAAATTAGCAAATACTAGAAAGCTCATTTGGTTTTGAATCTTTCAAAATCAACTTTGACATATAGGAGAAAAAAAAAATTGAGGTACTGTAGAGCATTCCGATTTAGAGTCTAAGGTTTTGATTTGTTTGTTTTGTTGTTATGTTGTTTGTTTTTAGACAGAGCCTCACTATGGAGGACAGGCTGGGCCTAATTTGCTACATCCCTCAGACGGGCCATGACTACAGATCCTCAAACCCAGCCTCCTAACAGACCCAAAGTGAAACAGAATAATACTCATTCAAGGATCTTTCCATCAGGGATATAAGATTACATAGGGGTAAACGAAGAATCCCTTTGCTTCTTTGTTTGCTCTGTGTAGGAGAAAGTAAACTTGAGTCCAGAGATTAGGGAAAAAAGGGTAAAATATATTTGGAATCATTAAAATCACCATCAGAATGCTATAAAACCAGAAAACCTACCCCATTTGCTTCTTTTTAAAATTTTTATTTATTGCCAGGCAGCTCTCAGGAGGCAGAAGCAGGTTGATCTCTGCGAGTTTGAGGCTAGCCTTATATACAAATCAAGTTCCAGGACAGCCAGAGCTGTGCAGAGAAACCCTGTCTTGAGAAACTAAAACATCAATAACAACAAATTATTTATTTCTTTTTAAGACCTGTTTTCCTTCCTTTCTTTGTTCCTTCCTTCCTTCCTCCCTTTCTTTCTTTCTTCTTTAAGACAGAGTCTCATAATGCCTGGAACTTGCTGTGTAGACCACGCTGGCTTTGAATTCACAAGCTCCTCCTATTTACGCCTAGTAAGTGTTAGTATTATTATTTTTTGTGTGTGCGCCTGAGTGCATATATGTGTACGACATTTGTACTGTACTTATCAAGGACAGGTTTTTCCTTCTTGAATGTAAGAAGCATAGATCTCCTAGAGCTGGAGTTACAGGTGGTAATGAGCCTTCATGTGGGTGCTGGGACTCGAACCCAGTTCCTCTGCAAGAGCAGTAAGTGCTTGTAACCACTCAGCCATTTCTCCAACCCTTTTTCTCTTTTAAAACAGTGGCTCACTATACAGCTCGGAAGGGCCTGAGTCTCCCGGCCCTGCTCTGCAGGCTCCAGGTGTCTGGAGGGCAGGTGCATGCCACTACCCTTATGCTTAGCCTCACTTTTACGTTCTTTTGTGAAGAGAATCAAACCCATGGCTCCCATATGCAGGCAGGTATTCTATCAGCTAGGGACATATCAAGGTCTTTTTTTAAAAAAAAACAAAAAAAAAAAAACAAACAATACATAGTATCAGATTAATTCTTTCTTTTTTTTCTTTTTTTCTTTTTTTTTTTTTGGTTTTTTGAGACAGGGTTTCTTTGTATAGCCCTGGCTGTCCTGGAACTCACTCTGTAGACCAGGCTGGCCTCGAACTCAGAAATCCGCCTGTCTCTGCCTCCCAAGTGCTGGGATTAAAGGCATGCCACCACTGCCTGGCCAGATTAATTCTTAATAATAATACTTAATAAATCCTTAGCCAGGGAGGGCCCTGCCTATATCACAACACTTGGGAAGCTAATGTACAAGTACTGCTAAGTTCAGGCCTAGGATACATAACCAAGGTCAGACTTGAAGCCATAAAATAAGAGGCCCTGGCTCAAAAATAAATACAGTTGAGGTTAGCCTGATCTATGTAGTGAGTTCTAGGCTATCCATGCTTACAGAGACCCTGTCTAAATGAAAACACACACACACACACACACACACACACACACACAGCACTTACCATCATCCTTCTGTTGTACATGAACAACCCTCTGGAAACTGGTACTCACTGCATTGTAGACATCTAATGCAGCAGCTTTTTTTGCAATCTGCCGTTTCAGTAAATCTGGCAAACCACTCATTAGAAAATCACGCTTTGCTTTAAACTGTACATCACAATCCTGAGTTTGTTCAGATGAATCTTGACTTTGAAGAAAATTATTTGAAAAGTAAAAGCAAAAGTTATAAGCAACTGAAGGAATAAATTAACAACCCAAGTTCAATTCCCAGGAGCCACAGCATGGAGGGAAGAATCAACTCCCACAAACTGTTTTCTAATCTCCATATGCATTCATGTATGCACATGTTAATTAATTAATTAATGTAATAAAAATAATTAAAATAGCCAGGTGTAGTGGTGGATGCCCTTGGTTCCAGCATTCAGGAGGCAAAGGCAGGCACACCTATGTAACTTTGAGGCCTGCCAAGACCACTAAGTAAGTTCCAGGGCAGCAGAGCCACACAGTGATACCATATTAAATTAAAAAATAAACTATTTAGTGTCAGTGAAGTGGCTCATCAGGTAAAGGTACTTGCTACCAAAACTAATGATCTGAGTCCAATCTCCAGGACTAACACGGGATAGGAAACAACCCCAAATCTCTGCATACACACACCCATACACACAAATACGTAGATCAATAAATGCAAAAGAATTAGAGAATGAACTATTAGAAACTAACATTTTAAAATGTTATCTTCAGGCCAGTGAGATGGCTCAGTGGTGAAGGCACTTGCCACACAAGCTTGATAAACCTTAGTTTCATTCCCAAATAGAAGAAAGGACCAATTCACAATTTTCCCTTGACTATGCCAACATAGGCATACACCTGCACAGACAGACAGACATATGTACACAATAAAAATGAAATCTAAAAAACTTTTCAAAATTAAGCACACCCAATAAATTAGCTGGTAAAATTATTATTATTTTTTTTTTGCTTATCTATTCATGTTCATAAATTAAACAAAAACAAATATGTATACATTAAACAAACAAACAAAATTGTCTTAGCTGGGCAGTGGTGGCCAAGGTTTTAATCCCAGCAGGCAGAGGCAGGCAGATTTCTGAGTTTGAGGCTAGCCTGGTCTACAGAGTGAGTTATAGGACATCCAGGACTATACCAAGAAACCCCTTCTGGAAAAACCTCAACAACAACAACAATAATAGTAATAATAATAAACAAATAAAAAAAAATTGTCCTTAAAAAAAGAATCAAACTCACAGCCAGGCAGTGGTGGCATGTGCCTTTAACCACAGCACTTGGGAGGCAGAGTTTGAGGCTAGCCTGGTCTACAGAATTAGTTCCAAGACAGTCAGAGCTACACAGAGAAACCCTGTCTCAAAAAACAAACAAAGAAATGAAATCAAGCTCAGGCCTGGGTGGCAGTGGTCTGGTGGCAGTGGTGGCTCCAACCTTAAAAGTCCCAGCACTTGGGAGGTAGAGGCAGAGCAGTTCCAGGACAGCCAGGGCTGCATGGAGAAATCCTGTCTCAAAAACCAAAAAACAACCAAACACAAAGAGAGTCAGAAAATAGGAATGGGAAGATATGAAGGTAAAGTGTAAGGGGAGTTGTAGTTGCAGTTTACGGGAAGAGGTACAAGGTATAAACATGATTTAGCATGTATCATTTTATACATACTGTACACTTACAATAGTTTTGGATGTGTGTAGGCAAATGCTTCCTCAATTTATCTACTGAAAACCTAGAAGCACTGACTACCCAGGAATGGTGAGCACAGAAAGCATGCAGCTCTTGGATTCTGCACACAGTCTCACGAGGAGTCAACAGTCCCTGGAGAAAAGGCTGTTCTTGAGATGGAATGACTAGACAGTTACAGTGGCTGACATATAAGGAAACAGGGTAAGCAGCTGTTTTCACTTGCTATAACAAACCCCCCTAAACCTAGGTAATGTCTGCAACTTTAACTCTCTGGAAGAGGCAGGAGAATCAGGAGTTCAAGGACATCTTTGGCTACATAGTGAGTTCAAAGTCAGCCTGTGCTACATGAAAATGTGTCTCAATAAAACAAACAAAAAAATCACATCTGGCAAGATGGCTCAACAGGTGAAGTACTTGTTGTCATGCAAGCCTGGTAACCTGAACTCAGTCCCTGGAACTCACACAAAGGTCAGAGAGGATCTACTCCACAAAGTTGTACCCTGACTTTTACATGTGTACCCCCCCCAAACAATAATTTTTTAAAAATACACACACAAAAAAACAAATAAACCCCAAAACAACCCTGAAAGACTTATGTTAACAGACAGCTGAGATCCCAGCATTTAGGAATAAAGATAGAAGGACTGTCGTCTGAGCTATGTAGTGAACTCAAGGGTAGAGTTAGCTGCAAAGAGGCAAAGGAAACTTTTTTGAGAATCATGAAAATGATCTATATCTTTATTATAGTGATGACTACAACATTCACATTTGTTAAAACTCAAGCTGTTTACTTACTCTGGGTACATAAGGCCCTAAGTCATACATATATCTAAATGAGGAATAGCCTACTCTGCTGCAGTGCACTGACAGTCCAAGCTACTTAGAAAGCTGAGACTTTAGGTTTACTTGAACCCAGAAACTGGAAGTCAGACTGGGCAACATACAGAAATGTGTGAAACATCTCTTAAAGAGGGAGGAAGGGAGGTGTGTGAGTGTGAGTGTGTGTGTGTGTGAATATGTCCAGGCTTGTGTGTCTGTGTGTGTACTAAGCAAAAGCAGTCAGTCCCAATAAAATATATACATATAAAATGTATGTGAAATTCTAGAACAACAACAAAAAAACTAACATAAGATACAAAACTAATATAGTAGCAGAAATAAGAGTATCAATGGGCAGGAGAGGCGGCTCACTGATCAAGAGACCTTCTGCTCTTGCAGAGGACACAAGTACAGTTCCCAGCACCCATGTCAGGTGGCTCACAGCCACCCATAACTCCAGTTCCAGGGGATCCATCTCCCTCTTCTAGCCTCTGAAGTTACCTTCATGGACAAGCACATGCACATATAAACATAACATATATAAAGAAGATCTGGGGAAAGTTCAACAGTTAAGAACAGTTGCTGCTCTTGCAGAGGACACAGCTTCAGTTCCCAGTACCTACACTGGGTAGCTCAAAACTACCTGTAACTCCAGCTACTGATGCCTTCTTCAACCTCTTCAGGCACCTATGTGCACGTTGTACAGACAGACAAGCAGGTACAGACAATTGAAAAATTAATATGTACATGGTTGTCTGAATAAGAATGGCCCCCCACAAGGCGTCTATATTTGAATGCTTAATTACCAGAGAATGGAACTATTTGAAAGGATTAGGAGGTGTGGCCTTATTAAAGAAGTTTGTTACTGGGGATGAGCTTTGAGGTTTCAAAAGCCCATGCCAAGGTCAAAGTCTCTCTCTGCCTACAGGTTATGATGTAGCTCTCAGCTACTGCTCCACACCTGCCAGCATGCCGCCATGCTCCCCACCATGTTGATAATGAACTACACTTCTAAAACTGTAAGCAAGCCTCCAATTAAATGCTTTCTTGTGTAAGAGTTGCTCTGGTCACGGTATCTCTTTACAGCAACAGAATAGTGACAAAGACAATATGTAAGCCTTTAACTAGGAGTAAGAATAGATATTCTAATAATAATCTGTCATGAAGGTTGGTGGCATTAATAAGAGAAAAATTGATATATATATATACCTTTCTATAGTAAAAAATGTCCCAAGCCTCCCCCCAAACTCAGTTAATTATGAAAAGATTTCATCAGCTATGGTGGCACAAGCCTGTAATCAGGAGGTTGAAAATAGAGGAAGTTAGCAAGACCCTGTCTCAAAAAATAAATAAAGGACTGGGATGTGGTTGATCGTCAGAGTGCTTACTAAGTACAAGACTCTCTGTTCAATTTCCAGCACCGAGGAAAACAAACACACACACACACACACACACACCCCACACCTGAACTCCTACATCTACTTTAACTTCTTTTTCATCCCACTCTTTTTAACAAAGAAACAAAAAACAGGGTCTTCTGGTATCCTAGTTGGCTTCAAATTCCCTACATAGCTGAAGATGATGGCCCTGAACCTCTGCTCCTCCTGTCTCAATCAACGCCACGCTAGAAACTAAACTTGGAGCTTCATGCATGTTAGAGAAGAAGCTCTAACAACATGCATCCTGCTCTTTATGCAGTCATAAGATTCATCTAGTAGACAGCACTCAGGAGGCAGAGGCAGAATTCTATGAGTTAAAGGTCAGCCTGGTCTACAAAGAGAGTCCAGGATAGCCAGTTACACAGGGAAATCCTGTCTCGGAAAACAAAACACACCCACAAAAAAATAAATTCACCTAGTTGGCACATTAAACTTTGGCAGTCCAGATCTGTTTACATGCATACTCATGCCTGGCGGCCATCGCACCAGTTAATCTCACACCCCTCTTCAGCTCGGGTACTCAAGTCACACTAGTGTCCTTTCTGTCACTGGTGCTTTAGCACATTCCTTATAGCCTTGGGTACTCTACACAGATCTTCCCTCTGGCTAGAACAATCCCCAGAATCCCCAGTCCCCAGGAGCTGTTGCTTTTCCTTCAGAGTTCAGGTATCATTTGGTCAGTGAACTGACCAGATAAAAATCTGTTTAAAAGAAACTAATAAAGTTTTGTACTTTTCCTTAGCACAATGTCAATTTTTCATTTGTTAAGTCAATTAATGTTTAATTATAGACTGTATTCCCTCTGGAGCCTACAAGACTCATGGTGTTTCCCTTAGGATTCCTAGTGCCAAAAACAGTATCTGGTCACTGAAATATTTTTTGAATGAGGGTAATGAACAAAATTTGATACTTTAGGGAGGGTTTTTTCCTTTTCTCGTTATACTGTTATTTTATGTGAAACAGCCAAAAAGCCTTAACAGAACTGGAAGGCCTTCAACAGCAGTCCAAGCATTATAAATAGTATTTTTAAATGTCCTCAGAGGGCAGGGGAGATGACTCAAGTGAGTAAAGAACCTGCCCTGCAAGTGCGGAGACTGGAGTTGGGATGCCAGCGCTCACAGCACCCACAGCACCCACAGCTGGGCAATGGAGGAAGACCACACAGTCTGCCTCTGGCCTCCATTTACATATGCAGGAGCACCTGCACACAAGGACCCAAACACACGTAAGCACAGACACCACAAAGAGGCAGATATACACACAACACACATATATGCATATGCAAAAAAACAGATTTCAAATGGCCAGAGACATCTAATTAAACAAATAAATACAATTTGTATTCCATAAAATATTCAATGTTTAAATATTTATATTGGACTGACCTGCTTTCATCCAAATCAAAGACAGGAATGGCTCTTCTTTTAGTCTTTTTGGCAAGAAATAAAGGAGCAATTTTCATTTTTCCTTAGAAAAATCAATACTTGAGTTAGTATTAAATGTTTACCATCTCCATGTACCTTCAGTTGTTTTCAAAGTTATCTTTAAAATTTTTAGAAATTTAACTTAATTACAAAAATGCTATAAATTAATGTTTCATCAACTTGGTAATATCCAAATCCCCTGGGAAACTTTCATTTTTAACTATAGAATCCTATAATGTACATCTCAAAATTTTGCTCAGAATGTCTAGGGAAATACCTAAAGATTTTAAATGTTTTAATGTTCAAAATAAACAAAACAAGGGCTGGAGAGAGGGCTCAGCAGTTAGGAATGTGCAGCGCTCTTCTGGAGGACCTACACTTGGTTACCAACACCCACATTGGAAGGCTCACAAATACAAATAAAAGCCGGGCAGTGGTGATGCACGCCTTTAATCCCAGCACTTGGGAGGCAGAGGCAGGCGGATTTCTGAGTTCAAGACCAACCTGGTCTACAGAGTGAGTTCCAGGACAGCCAGGGCTACACAGAGAAACCCTGTCTTGGAAAAAAAAGAAAGGAAAAAAAGAAAAAGAAAAGAAAAAAATTAAAAAATATATATTATAAACAAAAAACAAACAAAAACCAAACCAAAGCTTGGCATGATAGTACATGCCTATAATTCCAGCACTTCAAAGGCAGAGACAGGCAGATCTCTGTAGCCAGTTCCAGGCCAGGAATAGACAATGTGAGCCTGTCTCAAAGAAAACAAAACAAACAAACAAATAAAACACCTGAAATTTATGATTCATGGGATAAAGCACCAGAATATTTAGAATCAACTGCCCACAATATTCTACTATCCATAAAACAGTATTAAATCCAATTACCAGGGACATTTCTAGAAGATTTGTTAAGTTTTTTTCCTAGTACATCATTCAAATTCTGAAGTTTCTTCTGATTTTTCTCTGGTTGTCTTATAGAAGTTGGGCTTGAATCTATTAGTATTACAGAGTCCTAAAACAAAAACACAAGAAAAGACAAGCCACTTTAAAACAGTATCCCATCACTCTTAGGAAATCCTAATAACCCCAGCGAATGCCTGGGCCTAAGATAATTCTGAGCTAAGTTGTTTTCAAAAATACACATACCTAAAACACACACTGTGTCTACAACTTTTATAGAGGTGTAACAGCGAAAATGAAGGAATTTCCTTTTTCTTCATAATTTCACAAAAGATTCTTATTACAGATTTTTATAATTTTAGCATATAGTTCTCTTTCTGTCTGTCTGTCTTCCTTCCTTTCTTTCTTGAAGACAAGTTATCTCAGAGTGTAGCCTTGGCTGTTCTGGAATTCACTCTGTAGACCAGGCTGGCCTCAAACTCAAAGACACCTGCCTGCTCCTGTCTGAGGTGCTTAGATTAAAGGCATGCACCACCATGCCCAGCTTCTTTCCTTATTAATTGAAGAATTTTCACCTTCTCTACAACTTTTCTCTTGTGTATCCAAATTGCCAGCATTACTATTCTTATACTATGATGCCATTATTGAACACAATAAGGATGCTTGAACACAAGCACTGTTAATCCTGGCTTCAGCTGTCCAGATAACTGAAGTGGCTCCTTATGGGTAGATAGCAAGTAAAGCATGGATACACTGGTGAAGGGGGTAACTGATCTCATAGACGGATGGGGTTGTAGCTTGGTGGTAATAGTCTTCCATATTGTATCACACAATATTTTATGAACTGTCCAGAACAGACAAACAAATACAGAAATAGAAAGTAGATAAGCAGTCGTCATAGTGAGATGGGAGGACGGGGAATCGACAGCAAGAAGAAGTTAAATGTCCTCTGTGGAGATAACAGAAACATTCAAAACTGGCATGTGGCATATACTCACAATCCCAGCTGAGGCAAAAGGATAGTGAATTTGAGGGAGCCTGGGCTACACAGCAAGACCTTGTTTAAAAAACGAGAGATTTTTCTAAAACTGGCTCTAGTAGAAGTACAACTTTGAATATATTCAAAGACACTGAACTGCATCCTTTTATTTAAAGACAGGATACCATGTAGATCATGCTGTTCTTGAACCTATTATGTAACCTGAGGATCACTTGAACTTCTAATCTCTCTACTTTACCTTTCTAGTGCTAAGTAAGATCTAGGTATGCACCATACTGCCTTAGGTTTTGAACTGTATACTTAAATGGCCAATTGTACAGGATGTGAATTATATCTCAATAAAACTATTTTAAAAATAAGAGGTTGTGGCTTTTAGCAGGATAGTAAAATTTAGGGAGAAGACAATACTTGGAATGTGAATTCCAAAGTTTGATAATAAAGTGAAAAGTGAGCTAACTGGGAAGAAATGACTTAGTGTGCCTGTGGTAAAGAACTGCTTGATGAGTGAGAAGAACAGGTTCCGTTTACAGGACACCTTGAACGACCTGAACTCGTACTGTATCCCGCAAGCCAAATGCTCCGAAAGCAGAATCTCCACCACGTCCATCCACAGGCTGTCCATGTGACCTCTGTAAAGGTTCCCTTCTCCCACTCCTTATAACAAGAAAAGCTGGCACCCATATGGTAGACACTGGGATACTTACATCTGCTTCTAGCGAATTCTCCCTTTCAGCACGAGTCTGGTGCCTAGAGGACCGCCTCAAGGGCACCACTGTCTCGTCAGCCTTTGATCCACTCACTTGGAAAGCTTTTGCTTTCTCAATTAGTTGCTTTGCTTTTGATATATTTTTCGAAGTACTGGTTGCCTAGACAAAAATTTGGACTGTTAACTGGGCTCACAGTAAGAATTTCATATATAATAACAGAAAAAATGAAATATATAATAGAAAAATATATTTACATCACATTGTCAGCCAAGATCATTCAGATCTTACCACTGAATCACAAATGTAGATTCAGTGATAATTACTTTGCCTAACTGTCCCTATAAGTGTATCTGCATGTCTGTAAAACACCCAGGAGGGCCAGGAAGATGGTTCTGTGTGAGATTCTGAGTTTAAAACCCCAGAACTCCCCAGCTGGGCCATGGTGGCTATACTATTAGTCCTCACTTAGGCAGAAACAGAGAGGCAGAGGCAATCTCTGTGAGTTCGAGGACAACCTGATCTACAGAGTGAGTTTCAGGACATCTAAGGCTATATAGAGAAATCTTGTCTTGAAAAACCAATCAATCACCAGGCCGTGGTGGCGCATGCCTTTAATCCCAGCACTCGGGAGGCAAAGGCAGGCGGATTTCTGAGTTCGAGGCCAGCCTGGTCTACAGAGTGAGTTCCAGGACAGCCAGAGCTATACAGAGAAACCCTATCTCAAAAAAACAAAAACAAAAAACAACAACAACAAAACAAAAAAAACAAGAAAGCTGGGGGCTGGGTGTGGTACCTATAATGCCAGCTCTCAGGAGCCAGAGGCAAGTGGATCTGCATATGAGTTCGAAGCCAGCCTGATCTGCATAGTGAGACCCTACCTCGTAAAGGAGTTAAAGAACATTTAAGAAGGGGCTAGAGAGGTGGCTCAGTAAGTAAGAGCACTAGCTGCTCTTCTAGGAGAAATGGGAATAAATGGCACAGGTTCTAATTAATGGACTTATGACACGGGAATCATCTTTGACATGACTTCCAGTAACTATGCCAGTCCTTTTAGGAAACAGTATTGCCTTCAAGACTCCAGGACTGTTATTACCGTTTTCTTCTGAGAAGTGAGCTCTTCCTCAGTTGTTTCAGATTTCTTAGAACTTTTCTTGGATTTTTTGGGAGTACTAATTCTAGTGAATTTCATTCTGGAAAAAAGATGACATTTATAAACATTTTCATAATAATTCACTTCATAACAAGAATCTTACAATATAAAAACAGACCAGTTCATATTCCAATTTAAACAAACTGCAAAAACAATTCTCATCACTTTGATTCAACAGTAAGCTAAACTTTCTTTCTGATACTGGGGATGGAACCCAAGGTCTTGCATGCTAAGCAACCATTCTACTACAGAGCTACATGGCCAGCCCCAAGGTTTATCATTTATTACTTCATTTAAAAATAGTAAACCTAGCCAGGGCTATACAGAGAAACCCTGTCTCAAAAAACCAAAAAAAATAAAAAAAAGTAAACCTACCCAACACATTTTTAGGACCCCCTCTCTGCTGTAGAGAGCTAACTTTTCAATAAAATCTTGCTTGTTAGCAAACAAAAATAATAGCCTTACCAGGTGTGGTGATACACACCCATAATTCAAGCACTTGGGAATCAGAGACAAAAAAATCACTCACGATTTCAAGGCCAGCCTTATCTCTATGGCAAATTCCAGGCTATCCAAGAGAGACACTGTCTCAAAAAAAAAAGAAAGAAAGAAAACAGAAAAAAGCAAGAAGAATGGAGGAAGGAAGGGAGGAAGAGAGAGCCAGAGGGAGGGAGGAAGAAAAGGAAGGAGGGAGGAAGAAGAGGAGCAAAGAGAAGTAAATAAGCCTACCTGCCGAGTATGAGTCCCATAAAGCATAGCAAAGGCAGAAACAAAGAGAAAAATAATACATCTTGAAGAAATTAAAACTTGTCCCAGGATCACTGTAACATTAGGCAAGGCCAGTATGCAAGAACCCCATCATCTATCCGTCAGTTTACCTAAGGAATAACACTCAGCTGGCTGTGCTGCTGCTTGTCTTTAATTCCAGCACCCTGACTGCAAAGGCATGGGGATCCTTTGAGGTGGAGGTCAGATTGATCTACATAGAGTTCTAGGACAACCAAATGTACACAGAGAGACCCTGTTTCAAAACAATAATTTAAAAATGCTCTTATAATTTATTTTTAATCTCATATTTGATGAATTCGTATTTGAGGACTATTTCTCCAAGGATTATCAAGTATGACAAATAAGAGTTTAGAACTCATCTGAAATCTATCTGTAAATCTTCTGAAATGGACTTTAAATTAGCTATATTGTAGTGATACACACCAGGAATCTCACCACTTGGAAGAGGATCTGAGTCCTAGACTAATTTTGTAAATAGCAAGAACAAGTCTGAATAGACAATAAGGTTGTATGCAGTGACTCACATTAGATATCAGAAAGCTGGAGCAGGATTGCTACAAGTTTGAAAATATTCTAGACTACATACTGAGTTCTAGGCCAGCCTGGGCTACTGAGTATGATCCTTTCTCAAAACAAAAGTCAGGTTTGGGTGGCTCAGGTCTGTCATCCCAGCTACTTAGGAGAGCACAGAGAGGGATAACATGTTTAAGGCCTGGCAGAAAATCAGGACCAGCCTCAGTAACCTATGAACTTTGTCTTAAAATGAAAAGACGATGTAGATGAGGCTCAGTGGTAGACCACTTACCTAAGCTCTGAGGGCCAATCCTCAGGGCTATATACACAGAAAAAATTATTTACAAATACAATGTATTCTAGAAAATAAATGAACTCCACAAAGCTTGAAGAATTTTCCTTCCCAATTAAATACATGTAGAATGCTCCAACTTGAGAAGAAAAACAAAATTTTACCTAATGGGGCTCTCGGAATCAGAGGATATTATTATTAATTCTGCTGTATACAGGCTGTGCTTTTCTGATCTTCTGGCTGCTTTTGGAGTGGAAGCCTTCACTGGACTAGTATCCTGGGCATCCTCAGACTCAGTACCTCCCAGAGTGACTGTGGCAGGCGGGCCATTACCTCTCAGAGATCTCCTGGTTGGTTTGGGTGTAGAGACATTTGCCAGCCTGCTTCCAGGCTCAGCTTTGCAATCATCTCTGGTTGGTGTGCTGCCTCTTCTTGCCTTATTTCTATCACACAGAGACATTTTTACAGAGTCATGTGTTATATCCTCACAAACAAGATTTTCACTGTTAAGTAATGCATTGCTTTTGAAAACTTCTGATTTGTGTCTTACACTCCTTCGTAAGGTATTTTGGTCCTGTTTATCGTTTAAGGAAAAGGCTGCTGTGTCCTTTTGCGTGTTTTCTTCTCTGTTCCCATCTGCAGTAGTCCTAGTTCTCTTATCCTTTTTATTTGGCTTCTTACTTTTTTTCTTAGGAAAACTTCCTCTATCAGCTTGTCCCTGTGAACAGCCTTGATTTGAAACTCCTTGAATATTAGGATTTTCTATGATTTTTTCAGAACTGCTATCTCCTTCATTGACAGATTTTTCATTTGGGTCTTTCTGCTTCTCCAAAGGCCTCTTGAGTCCATTTTTGAGTGTGTCTGACGGTGGCTGCCTGAATGCTCTCATGAATTGCTGTCTTTCTTCCATGCTGCACTTTGGCGCTGAAGCCTCAGAGCTCCATGCTTCCAGCACAGCCAGTTCTAATTGACCCTCCTGGATCACAACATTAGATTTCCGTTTCTGAACTGTCTGCTCATTTTCCGGATCAGAGAGACTATTCTCCAGCTCATGCTGTTTCTGTTTCAAGAAAATTGGGGGTATTTTCCCTTTCTTTTTAGGGGGAGTGGGATGAACTTGTGCAAGAACAGTAACTG
This sequence comes from Rhynchomys soricoides, assembly GCA_019843965.1. Lineage (NCBI taxonomy): Eukaryota > Metazoa > Chordata > Mammalia > Rodentia > Muridae > Rhynchomys > Rhynchomys soricoides. The sequence goes on from JADRCH010000059.1 coordinate 2,822,544, forward strand.
TCTTAAGATGCAGCTGTGGAGATGGTTCACGGCTTTCTGATTCACCTTTAAAACCACTTTTGACTGCTTCACCAGGCCCAGAAGGAACATAGGCTGGCACTGCAGGGTCAAGTATCTCTTCCATTTTAGCTGCCTCATGACTTTTTAAAAATTCCTCATAGGAGACAGTAATTGTACTCTCGTTTAAATCAGCTATTTTGGTTGCATGAGCCCTGGAGTCTACATGATGCGCAGTCCTCCCGTTTTCACCAGTTAGGGAAGGTCTAGTCAGCTTGCTGTCTTTGTCACCTTCCCTAGGCGGAGTAATTTCATCTGCTAAGGGCACACTTTCAGACTGACCCGTTACCTTGCTAAGCTTCCTTTTCCTCAGTATCTTGCCATCATTGTTTGTGGTTCCTTGTTTAGAATTTACTTTCTTAGAGGTTTTTTTGGAGGTCATAGTATTTGGCTGGTTTCTGCTGTCTTGAATACTTTCTGCAAGAACCTCCGCATGTTTCTTGTAAAGGAAAACAGAAGTACTGTTTTCCACAAAATCACTTAAATCATAGTCCTCCTTACTATCATAGTCACTAATTTCAACTGGCGACTCATTCTCAATTTTAATATCATTCAGTTGATGGGATAAATTAACTCTTTTTCTTTTCTTCTTAAATTCTCTATTTGAGAACACTTCCAACGGTGTCTTACAGTCTTTGCTATTGCCAACAAGCAATAGGGGAGATGGCTTTATCTTGCACTCCTTTGTCGATTGTAGCTTCTCCTTTGTGGGTGAGGTCTTTCTAAAATAATGTAGAATATTACTGGGTTTTGGCGGAGAGAAAACCTTGTCTGCAGTCTTCCCTATTGGTAATAAATATTTGGTAATTGTTTCGCAGGAAGAACTGTCATCATCTTTTCTCCGCTTTTTGCATGGCTAGCAATTTAAGGGGAAAAAAAGCCACAATTTATTCAAGTAAAACAATATGAAATATGAACTGTAAACACAGATTTAACAGTTTAAATAACTTAGTAGAAAAATGACAGAAGGCTTCTTTGTGTATATGTATGAAGTGTGTGTGATACACTCAAGCATACAGGTATTCGAGGATGCATGCAGAAGCTGAAAGAGGTGTCAGGTATCCTGCAATGTCACTTCCAGTCTTATTCCCTTAAGACAAGTTCCCTCATTATACCTGGAGCTAGGCTAGTGGCCAACAGGCCTCAGCAATCCTCCTGGCTTTGCTTCCCCACAACCCTGGGGATAAAGGCCATACTGGACTCTTGCTAAGGATTTTAACTCACGACATTATACTTGTACATGAACAGTCTTACCCACTAAGCCATCTCCCAGCAGAGAAGGCTACTTTAAGTGAAAAACGAACATATTAGAAAGGAAACGACCTTTAATATTAAACTTACATTAATTTTTTTTTTTTTTTTTTTTTTTTTTTGGTTTTTGAAGACAGGGTTTCTCTGTATAGCCCTGGCTGTCCTGGAACTCACTCTGTAGACCAGGCTGGCCTCGAACTCAGAAATCCACCTGCCTCTGCCTACCAAGTGCTGGGATTAAAGGCGTGCGTCACCACTGCCCGGCCCTACATTCAATTTTTAATGTTATATTAGGTTGTATACATAATTTGTGTTATAAACACACACACTATACTTTAATTAAAACTTTATATTGCTAGGTGGAGTGGTTCATGCCTTTAATCCCAGCACTAGAGAGTCAAAGGGAGAAAGACCTCTGTGAGTTTCAGGCTAGCCTTGTCTACTGAGTGAGGGTTCTAGGTCATATGTATGTAATATACAGAGACCCTTCCTCAAAAACAAACAAAACAACAAAGCTTATATGGACCAGCACTCAGGAATCTAAGACTGACAGATGTCTACGAGTTTGAGGCCAGCCTGTTCTACATAGCAAGCTCTACGCATAAACATAGTGAGACTCTGGCTCAAATAAACAAACAAAAAAAAGTTTATATTGAAACAAAGCTAAACTCATAAGAAAACATAAATTCCTACTGTCTTCTATTTTATGTTACTTTATTTACCACACCTTGCCTGCACTCTATTTATAACCTTAAAAGTGTACCATCTACCTCACAGAAGCTATAATACATAAAAATATGTAGAAGCTAATGCAAGGTAGGAAACCTACAAACAACCCCTTCTGCTTTACTTTTTTGGTTAAAAATACACACATCGCCAGGCAGTGGTGGCGCACGCCTTTAATCCCAGCACTTGGGAGGCAGAGACAGGCGGAATTCTAAGTTCGAGGCCAGCCTGGTCTACAGAATGAGTTCCAGGACAGCCAGAGCTACACAGAGAAACCCTGTCTCGAAAAACCAAAAAAAAAAAAAAAAAAATACACACATCATTCTAGGTATCTCTAAGGAACAGTTACTTACTTAGGAAACCCAGGCTGCTAAAATATTACTTCTATCAGAACTCATGGTGAACGATCACCAAAAGAATACTTGCAACAAGCCCACCATTTTAAATCCACTGCCTACCTCCTGCACTAGCCATCACCCTTGCAGAATCAAGGTGGTTATGACACTAAGGATAGTCATATTTATGCCAATCACTTGCAGTCAGCAATGATACTTGCACCCAGGCACGTCAAACAGAGATTATCATGAGCCCAAGTATGTCTGATGAGACTCAGCAAGGCACTGGCTGCTAGGACAGCATTAAGGCTCAAAATGAGAAATCATGAACCAGGAGATACTATCAAGACAAAGGGTCATTATCATTGTCATAACTAAGGCTGGGGAGAATAACTGCCTAGGCATGTACACAGCCCCAGATTTGATCCCCACCATTACGTAAAATCAGGCATGGTGCACACCTGCGGTCCCAGCACTGAAGAGATGGTGGCAGGAGGATCAGAAGGTCAAGGTGAGCTTGGTGAGTTTGAAGTCAGTCAGGGCTATATGATATACTATTTGGGGGGAAAAAAAACAAACTCCAAAACCCACAATGTCATAGCCTGAAAAATTAACCAGCTTCTAGAACATGGATCTTGGACATGGATCAACACATAGATTCAATGCTGCTCTCTGTGGCCCTAGAGCAAAACTGGTGAATACTGAATCTGACTAGGGCTCATCCAGCTGCTGGTTCACAAAGTGATCCCATTTCTGGCTAGACATGTATCTTACAAAGGTTTAACGGGTTTACGTTTGAGTACGGGTGATATGAACTGTGAAACATATGGGGTAATACAGGGGAAACTAACTGGCCTATTTTCTGTGTTTGTTTTCTTGACTATGTGTAAATGGTATGGCTCACCCTTGCTACCTCACTAAGAAAATACCTTACTGTTCTGCATTTACTAGATTAGAATTTCTAAGCCTGTCCTTAGAAAGACATTATTTCTGATTTCGTTTCTATGTGAACTGTAGGCTTAAGTATAAACAAAGGCTGGGCATGGTGACTCATATCTATAGTCCTAGTACTTTGAAAGCTGAGGTAGGCAGACTATAGTGAACCTAGGTTGCACTCCTGGGCTACAAGATGAGAGCTCAAAGAAGTCTAAATACCAAACTACTTATAAACTTATAAACTAAATATAAAGAGCCTTAAACCTGGCCTAGAAACTCACTAAATTAAGCAAATATGTTGTGGTGAGGGCTGGAATAGAATGGCTACCTTCGGCTCATATATTTGAATTATTGGTTTCTGGGGTCTTTGTTTTGTTTTGTTTTTTTGAGACAGTTTTTCTGTGTAGCTTTGGCTGTCCTGGAACTCTCTCTAGACCAGGTTGGCCTCAAACTAAGAGACTCACCGGCCTTCTCTTCAAGTTGTCCTCTGATCACACATATTCTGACCCGGGCACATATAATAAATAAATAAATGTAACGAAATAATTTTAAGGGGTAAAAAGAATTTGTAAGGGGTAAAAATAACATTCAAAATAATGGGTAGGGGTAAGAAATGATTGTGGACAAATTCTGACCACTTAGATAAATGAGGTAAAATTAAATATGTTGAAATAATAAATGAATTTATTATGATCATCTATAAAGCTTTGAGATGGTGTCAGAGGCACCACACAACAGACACTCACGTAAGATCTAAGTTCAAGTACCAGCCCTGACATCTACTGGTATGGAAATTTTAAGCAAATTACTTTTATATATATATATATATATATAACTTGATCAACTGAGTGTGAATGGTGCATGCCTGTGATCCTAGAACAAGCAGGCTGAGGGAGGTCGGTGATGACTTTGAGAGCAGCCTGGCTGTGCTACACAGTAAATAATTAAGTATTCTGTAGTTGAAAAAAGTTACTTGATTATAAAAATTGAGTTAGAACTTAAGTGAATATACATCTTAGCTCACTTCAAGGGCACCAGAACACATCAGAATGCTAGCCCGAGATATAGGGTATAAAAAAACCATAGCAGCTAAGAAGAGGCACAAGCCTATATGGTGACAGGAGAAAAAGTAGGCCAGAGATGTACTTTAAGATCCTAAAAACTACTACTAAACGACATAGAATATCGTTATGGTTGCTTAGTGTATTTTTCTTTCTTTCTCAGAAAGCTAGGGCTTCCTACATTAAGCACTGTTCTCAGCTTAGTGTATTTTCTAAAACATGGTAAATACTTAACACCTAACTTAACATCATTACATTATGCTCTGCAGCCACGAGAAACTGGCGTAGGTTTCTTACTTGATTCCTTCAATTGACATTCTAAATGGAATTCCTAGGACAAGTATTTGTACGGAGTAGTTGAACTTAAAGCTTTATGTGTTTCGCCGTTCTGTGATCCCACATTATCATGAACAAAGAAAGTGACCCTGAAATCCTTGGTGACATGCTATTCCACCAACGTTTCAGGACCTGGGAACTGTGGATTTCAAATCCTGACTTAACAGCCAGCCTGAAAATATCTTAAAAATCCAACTATTTTGTGAGAGCTTTACACGATACATCAAGACAACTACATCCACAAAAAATTATAACCGAGGGTTATCGTGTCCCTCCTTTCTCGTCCCAGAAGCAAGCAGGACTCCCACCAGTCCCATGCCACAATTCCCCAAAACAGGCAGAAAAGAACTTGACAGATCCTCACCTCAATCTCGTAGTCCTTCACAGGAGGGGGTGCTGCAGCCGCCGCCATAGTCAGGATCCCCACCATGATCCCAGCCTCCTAGAACCCGGGATCCTAGGACCTCCAGAGGTCCGGCCCAGCCTGGCTGGAGGCCATAGGGGCGGCAGGTCCAGTGGGAGCGAGCTGCGAGCCGCGGAGCCCGTCTCGGGTCTCCTAGAGAACACCAGCCAGACGAGTGCGAGGCTGGGCCCAGGGCCGTCGAGCCAGGCTCAGACAGAGATGTCGGGAAAGCCCGGGCGCAGGCCCCGAGGGGGCGTCCGAACAATGCACGGTGCCCTCGAGGCAGATGCTCCAGTCTAAGCGCTCGAGCCCCGGGCCGCAGTGGGAGCCGCACACCGAACGCAGGTCGGACAGTGGGGCTTCGGCGGGAGTTCTTGTCAATTGGGTTTTCGCGCCGTCCGGCGCGCAGGGGGCGGAGCCTACGGCCGCTGCTGGAGGCTGCGCAGACGGTGAGCCACGAAGGCCAAACTTCTTCCTTTGGCGAATCAGCGCACGATAGCACCAGTTCTAACACAGAAATGTAGTTGAATTTCAGAGATTCGCGCTTCGGTGTTACACTTTGACCATTGAGGACGTGTTTTGTCTAAGGTTACCTAATCATTTGGTGGCCGAATTAAAACTTAGACTTTAGCCATTCTTAAAATTATAGTTTTGAAGCCAGGAAGTGGTGGTGCACTTGGGAGGCAGAGGCAGATATCTCTAAGTTTGAGGCCAGCCTACGTAGAGAGTACCATTTCAGCCAAGAGACTGTCTTAGGTTAGGTGGTTAGGTGGGTGGGTGGGTGGATGGATGGATGGATGGATGGCTAGATAGATAGATGTTAAAAAGAGATAGCGGAGCCAGGCAACAGTGGCACACTCACGACGTTAATTCCAGCATTCTGGAGTTATCAGATACAGGCAGATCTCTGAGTTTGAGGCCAGCCTGGTATACAGAGAGAATTTCAGGACAGCCGGGGCTATACAGAGAAACCCTGCCTCAAAAAACCTAAAAAAAGGAAAAGAAGAGGTAGCCAAAAGACACCTCATGTTGACCTCTATCCTCTGCATGTATGTATACCTGCACGAGCCCACAGGAACATATTATATATATCACACACACAAATAAAAATTTTTGTTACTTTTTTTGTTTTTTCGAGACAAGGCTTCTCTGTCTTCAGCCTTAGCTGTCCTGGAACTCACACTATATTAATATTTTTTTTAATTTTTAAAAATATTTATTTCATTCTATGTGAATGAGTGTTTTGCCTACATGTATGTGTATATATACAATGTGGGTGCCTAGTAATTGTGGAGGCCAGAGAGGACACTGAATTCCCTGGAACTGGAATTACAGGCAGTTATAAGCTACCATTGTAGGTGCTGGAACCCAGACCGAGGTCTTCTGCAAGAGCAACAAAGCCCTTTATAGTTACCTCTCAGCCCTCAGATATGGAAAGCACGCACTGCGCTACTGAGCTACATACCCAGCCCACAATTTAACCATTATAAGCTGTATTTGTAAAACCCTTCTACAGTGGTTAGATTTAGCTGCTCCGTAACACCACCTACAATAGTACTTCTCCTTTTACCAAACAGGTTAATAAACACACTATGGCATAACCATATAATGGATTTCTTTTCAGCAATAAAACAAAACGAGGGCCAAGAAGGTAGTTTATTGGAAGAGTACCTACCACTGATGAGGGAGGTGGAATCAATCCTGAGCACTCCCAAAAAGGAAAACTAAATCAATAAAAAGCAAAGTATGGGACATGGGGTTACAGAGCTGGCTGAGCAATTAAGAGCACTGGCTCCTTTTACAGCAATCTAAGTTTATTTACCGCATGGTAGCACACAGTTGTCTATATATCCAATTCTGAGAGATCCATCACTCTCTTCTGGTCTCTGTGGCACCAGGCAAACACACAGCGAAGAGACATATATGAAGCTAAAATGTTCACTCACATAAAATAAAAATAAATAAACTTTAAAAATAAAAGCAGGGACTGGAGGGATGGCTCAGCGGTTAAGAGCACTGACTGCTCTTCCAGAGGTCCTGAGTTCAATTCCCAGCAACCACATAGTGGCTCACAACCATCTGTAATGGATCTGATGCTCTCTTCTGGTGTGTCTGAAGATAGATCACTCATATCATAAACAAACAAACAAACAAACATATTTAAACAAAACAAAGGAAAACAAACAAGAACAAGCAAGGGGCTGGAGAGATGGCTCAGCCAGTGGTTAAGAACACACACTGCTCCTCCTGCAGAGGACCTGAGTTTGGTTGCCAGCCCCTAAGTCAGGTAGTTCACAACAACCCTTAATTCCAGCTCCAGGAGATCTGATGCCCTGTTCTGAATTTCACAGGTATCCATTCACACAACTATATACCCACAGATGGACACACAACCAAGATGGACACTTATTTTTATTTATTTATTAAAAATAAATAAATATTTTATTTATTAAAAATAAATAAAAATAAGAACCAGTAAGTAAACTGTCACTGTTGTTGGAGAAGCGCCACAGTGGGTCAGAGAGCTTGTGGCACAATCGTGAAAACTGGAGTTTCCATCTCAGCATCCATGGAACAAACTGGGCATTGTGTGTATGGCTGGAATGCCAGCCCTGAGACCAGCAGAGACAGGAGGACAACAGGGCCTGGCCTCCAGCCTAACTGAGAAACCATGAGGCCAGGTTCATGGCTACTCACAACCATGGGTAACTCCAGGCACAGGGAATCTGATGCCTTCTTTTGGCTTCCATAGGCACTGAAAGAATGGGGTGCAGAAACATATGCAGGCAATATATATATATATATGTGTGTGTGTGTGTGTGTGTGTGTGTGTGTATATATATATATATATATATATATATATATATATATATATCTTACCTGGGGCTAATTGGATATAACAGTACATACCTGTAATCATAGAACTTAAGAAGTAGAGGTGAGAGGTCAGAAGTTCGAAATTATTCTTCACTGCACAGTGTGTTTGAGGCTAGCCTGGGCTACATGAAACCCTATCTAAAAAAACAAAAAACAAAAAACCTAAAACTAAAACAAAAACAAAAAACAAACAAAGCATTGTGTCTGGGTTCTTCCAATCTGGGTTCTCGGGCATCTTCAGATGGTAGTTAACCAGTTGTGAGTGGTTCTTCTCTACAGATTAAGCTGCAACTTCCCTCTGTTGACATGGGCAGCCACACCTCTTTCCGTCTGCTTCCCAGTTTCCAACCATTCCCAGGCCTCTCTGGCAGTCTTCTGTGCCCTCTCACTCACCGGTGTTTCTCCTATTCCATATTGTAACATTAAATTCCTTTACTATTATTTGACACATTTTTGGAAAGAAAAGAAAAAGACAGAGAGCCAACCCCCAAAAGACCACAAGATCTATCTAGCTTAAGGGTTACTTACTTCCTCTAAGAAACTGTCCCTGAAACCTCTGCACACCTACTCTGCCTCAGTCAAAATTTTGTGGTTTAAACTTAAGGTTTCTGCGCTTCTATTGCACCTGATGCACTCTGTTACACATTTCCGCTTCTGTGAGTGCTGTCAGGACTAGACTGTGAAAGCAAGCAGAGGGCCCCCTACTGGTTCTGTTCCCAGTTGCTCTTTAAACATTTGTGGATGAGTGAGTGCTCTGGGTGCTTTTGCACGGCCATATGATCCAGCCTTTATAAGTGAACACTTTGACATTTTCCTACCCTGATGGCCAGTTTAAAAGAGAAGCTATCACTTAGAGATGTTTACTTTTGGTGGTTGGTTTTCTGGTTTTTGTTTTGTATGAGACAGAGTCTATGTAACTCTGGAACATGCCCTGTATGTCCTGTCCTGGAACTTGCTCTGTAGACCAGTCTAGATCCCCTGCCTCTGACTCCAGAGTGTGGGAATTAAAGGTGTGTGCTACCATGACCAGCTATTTAAATTCGTTTAAATATTTTTTGTTGTTGTTATTATTCTTTTGGGGAAACAGGCCCTCAAAACAAGGTTTCTTTGTGTAGCCCTGGCTGTCCTGGAAGACCAGGACTCTGTAGACCAGGCTGGCCTCAAGCCCATAGAGATGCACCTCCCTTCTGAGTGCTGGGATAAAAGGCATGCACCACCACCGGGTTTATTGTTATTATTCTTTACTATGTGTATGAGTGTGTGTCTGTGTGTGGTATGTGAATGTGAGTGCAAATGTCTGAGAAGGCCAGAGGCATCAAATTCCTCTGCCAGTAACTAGCCGGTTGGAAGCTACCCTACATGGGCACTGGGAACCAAACTCAGTTCCTCTGCAGAAGCAGTATGCATTTTGAACTGCTGGGCCAACTCTGGAGTTCTTCTTTTTTGTTGTTTTTGTGCAGTGCTAGGGGGTGGGGACACGTCAAACCAAACAGAGGACCTAGGCAAGCACTGTCACCAAACTGTCCCCGTGCTCAGAGATGCTTAAACTTACAGTGCTCTTCCCCCCATCATAGTTCCTGCTCTTCAGAACCTTTTCTCTTGTCATTTTGGTGCCAATACAGTTTCCTGGTTGTCCCACTTACTTGGTGAAGGCTGGATCCTCCTAATCAGTGCCCTGTTCCATGGTCAGCTGGCATCTGACTTTGCTGCTGCTGGACTCTTTTCCTCTCTTGTTCCTCTAGCAACAAGATGATTCACTCTTTAGAAAATTACTCTGTAAGGTTGAAAATAGTAGGGCCTGCCAGGTGTGGTGGTGCACACCTTTAGACCCTGCAGACACAGGGCGATCTCTGAGTTCATGGCTGATCTGGTCTACACAGTGAATTCCAGAACAGCCAACATTATCATGGAGGGAAGAAGAAAGGTGGGGAGGAAGAGAGAGAAAAGGAGATAGAGAGACTGCCTCAAAAACAAACAAACAAAAGCAGGGCCCAAGAGTGGGGAAAGGTGCTTGCTGACAAGACTGATAGCCTGGACTTGGTTCCTTGGACTCACATGGTAGGAAGAGAAAAACTGACTTCAGCAAGTTTTCCTCTGATTTCCGCACATGACATACACAGAATATATACATACATACATACAAACAAACAAACAAAAATAAGCAAACAAGCAAATAAATAACTGTAAAATAAATTATAAAGTTCAAATAGCAATGCACTCCCTAATCTCATGCCTATGCAGAAGAGTTTCTCAAGATTTCATTCAGGTGCCTTCTTTTCACCTTTCCTTCCTTCCTTCCTTCCTTCCTTCCTTCCTTCCTTCTTTGTGTGTGTGTGTGTGTGTGTGTGTGTGTGTGGTGAGGATATCCTACATACAAATTTTTGCCTTCTATCCCTATGTTAAGAAAACAGGGGCTGAAAAGATGGCTTAGTGGTTAAGGGTACTGGCTGCTCTCCCAGAGGACTGTGGTTCAATTCCCAGCACCCACATGTCTGCGACTACAATTCTAGGAGAATCTGACACCTTCACACAGATGTGGTTGCAGGTAAAACACTGATGCACAAAAAATAAATTTTTAAAAAATTTAAAAGAAGAAAAGAAAGGAAGGAAGGAAGAAAGTAAAACCATGTTGGCTAAATTTGGCCACTCACACCTGCAACTTCCAGAGGCAGTGGCAGGAAGATTGTCTGACGTTCAAGACCAGCCTGGTCTGTGTACTAAGTTACAGGTCAGCTGAGGCTATAAGACTTAGAGATAAAAATCCCAAGCACAAATATTTAAATAGCCCTGGTTTTTACGAAGTTTATTGCCAAAGCCCTACCATTCTCTTGGACCAGTTCACTAACCTTTTCCTTCGTTTTACCTGTCAACTCTCACTAGTGGCCACCACCCTAATTCAAGCCTCTCATAATTATCATAATTATATTAAATATGCCATAGGTTTTTCCTTAGGTACCCAACTCTTCATCTATCATATATATATATTCATTTTACTGAATAAACTTTTTTGAGGATTTACCGTATGCCAAGCTCTTCATTATCTTAATTAGATAAGATGGATCCATGGCCGGCTTATCATTTATTTCCTAAAATATTGGTTTATAAATGACAATGCACATGCCTCCCCCATGCCCTTCTGTGTATTTGCTGGTGCTAGATATTGAACCTAGAGCCTTGGCCATACTAAGTATGGTGGTTTGAATAAGAATGGCCCCTACAGGCTCATATATTTCAGTGTTTACTTCCTAGTCAGTAGAACTATTTAGGAACGATTAGGAGGTGTGGCCTTGTTAAAGGAGGTATGTCATAGGGGGTGGGCTTTGAAATTTCAAAAGCTCACTCCAGTCCCAGTCTCACTCCCTGCTTGCAATTTTTGGACCAGATATTAGTTCTCAGCTACTGTTCTAGTGCTATACCAGCCTCTCTGCTGCCATATTTCCCTGCCATGATGATCATGGACTAACCCTTTGAAAGTATAAGGAAGCCCTCAGTTAAATGCTTCCTTTTATAAGAGTTGCCTTAATCGTGATGTCTCTATGGCAACAGAACAGTAATTAAGACACTAAGCAAACACTCTACCACTGAACTACATTAGTAGCATAACTCTTGGCTATTTGAAATAGGATCTTAGTGGGTAGTTCAGATTAGCCTTGCATATATATATATATATATATATATATTCATCCCAGGCTGGCCTCAATTGATCTTGCTACTTCAGCATTCTGAGTGCTGGAATTACAGGCTTATGTCAACATGCCTGACTAAGGCAATTCTCATCTTGAACTCTGAGGCCCTCGCTCTCTCTTTTTTTTTTTTCCAAGATAGGGTTTCTATATATAGCCCTGGCTATCCTGAAACTCTCTCTCTCTGTAGACCAGGATGGCCTTGAACTCAAAAGATCCACCTGCCTCTGCCTCCTGATGGGATCAAGGGCATGTACTATTACTACCTGGCTGGCCCTTGCTCATTAAAACATGATTTTTATTTTATTTTATGAGTGTTTTACCTGCATGTATGTATGTGCACTATGTGTATACCTGGTACCCTCAAAAGTCAGAAAAGACGATCAGATTCTCCGTGACTGGAGTCATAGACAGTCATGAGTTACCATGTCAGTGCTGGGAATTGAACCTGGCTCCTCTGGAAGAACAGCCAATGCTCTTAACCACTGAGGCATCTCTTTGGTTCCTTCTCTTTAATCTTCACCTTCAAATACAGTATTCTGTTCTATCTTTCCAGCAACACTCACCTATATGTTTATTAAAGAGTCTTCTATTCCTATCAAGTTTGTTCTTTTCCACTTTGTCCTACCTGGGACAGCACTGTTCTCTCCTACTTAGTCCTACTGTTTTCTGCTCACATGGTTAATACCTTAATTCACTTAGCAGATACAAACCATTTACTAAGGACCAGGCTATGTTATCTATAGGATAAAGCCAGCTCTCCTGGCTACTTTCTTCATTTTTCTTTCAAAAGGGCTTCCTTCTCTTTTCTTTCTTATTTTATTTATTTGTTTGTTTTTTGTTTGTTTGTTTTAAGACAGGGTTTCTCTGTGTAGCCTTGGCCATGTGGAACTCAGTCTGTAGACCAGGCTGGTCTCAAACTCAAAAGATTCTCTTGTCTCTGGCTAGGATTAAAGGTACTTGTTACCACTGCCCAGCTATGCATTCAAGTGTTCTTTTATTTCCTCTTTTCTCCTCTCTTTCTTCCCCTCCCCCCTTCTGACAGAGTCTCACATCACTCACGTTGTCCCCAGACTCGCTATGTAACAACCAGATAACTATTTCCAGTTCCAGATCTTCCCAAGGGCTGGGATTACAGGTTATGCCCCTATGTTTACCTCAGACGTAGGAAGAATAGTCTGACCCAGAACATCTTCAATCTGGCCTCTAATACAGATTCATTGCATAATCCTGAGACAGTCCTGTTCTGAGACTGGTCCTGCTGAAGACAATTTACACACCTTGGGCTTATGGCTCATTTAAGGACTCAAATTCAACTAGTTTTTGCATGACTTTTCAACAGATCACTTTTACCGTTTTAAATTGTTTGGGGAAAAAAATACAAAGATCATGTTGTGACATGTGAATGTTATTATGCCATATCTAAAATTCAGTGTTCAAAGGTTTGTTTTTACAGCTTTGTTGTCTAATCTGCCCTTTAACTCCCCGTTCCAAGCAACCCTCCTTCCCCAGCCTCTCCAATAGCTCAAACTACAGGAGAAAGTGGCTCTTCTTGTTTTTACTATACATGATCACACCCATTTACTTAATACAGCGAAACACACTTTATCACGTGCCAGCAGATATTTATCAGGTGGCCTTTACCGAAAGAATGTGCCATCACCGGCCTTGGACTTCTGCCAAGATTGCTGTACAGCTGGTCATCACTTGGGCCTCTCTCTTACCTCCCTCCTAAAAGTATCTAGGTGGTGGCGCCTGGGTCAAGTATCCTCCCAAAATGCCCACCTCATCTGGCATTTACCAGAGAGGTAGTACAGCGACGATTTAAGGCCCAGAGCTGTAGCCTCGGCTTTGGAGATCAAGCTCTGAGTTTAGGAGAGTAGATTCCCCTCTGTGTCCCTCCACTTCCTCCTCTGTGCAGGGCAGATAACGTAGTGCTGTAAGATAAGAAGTGGGAAGCACTTAGAGACTTGTTCATGTGTTTCTACTCAAGCCTCCACTTGTTTCCTGAGGAAGTGTCCAGCGGGCGCAGCACAGAGGCAGGAGGAGGAGCTGAGCAGGCGGCGCAGGAGCTCCCACTCACTCAGACCAAAACGCCATTAGCGCGCGTGTCTCCCCCCCCCCAACCCCCCACCCTCATTCCCACCCCCACGCCGGGCGTCTGTCGATCAAGCGGCAGCGGGGGCGGGGCGTGAAGGGCAGGGCAGGGCGGGGCGGCGCTTCCGCTGCGCGAGGCCGCTCGGGGTCGCTCGCGGGAGCCCGGCGCAGTCGGGAATCCTGCGGGCCGCGAGGCCAGATGAAGGGCGCAATGGAGCCGGAGCCCGAGGTGCTGCTGCAGGAAGCCCGCGAGAACGTGGAGGCGGCGCAGAGCTACCGGCGGGAGCTGGGCCAGCGGCTGCAAGGGCTGCGGGAGGCGCAGAGGCAGGTCGGAGGGCCTCTGAGGGCCTTAGAGGGCGCGGGCGGGAGGGTGGGCGCGCGCGCGGCGGGGGTGCCCAGAGGCTCTGTGGAGGAAGGAGGTCTCAGACCTATGGAGATGTGACATGGGGTTGTGGATGCTCTAGAGTTCTTGAAGGGAAAGATAAGTTTGGGGGACCGAGGAAGAGTTCAGGGAGCGCTCCTAAGTCGCCGCGCGGAGCACTTGGTGAGAGTAGGGGTGGCGTCCGAGGTTGAGCCACCGTAGCAAAACCCGAGGGATCTGAGTGATGATCGAAGAAGAGAGTTAGGATAAAGAGGTCATAGTGAGTGGAAACCTGCGTTAGATACTCTGTTTAGAAAGCCTGAGGGCAGTGACCAGGGGACAGTAAAGATGGAGACGAAATAGAGGGAGAGGGAAGAAGTAAGGAGAAATGGAGAGGTTGAGCAGCAATATCATTAATGCTGAATGAATGGGAGGGGGTAGAATTTGAACGTCTCACATGATCTCGAATGCCTTGAACAATCAGAGTCATCTCTAGACAGGCTAGAACTGAAGGCGAAGGATGTTGAAGAGAAGAAGAAGCAAAACAAGGTGTTTCAGGGAGGGTATACAAAGGTGAAGGGAAGTGGAAAAACAGATTTAAAGAGAGGACTGGTAATAGAAGAGGCTAAATACACTTTCAAGTACTGCAGTTATCTTTCCACAAGGAAAGGTCGAACAGAGATAATGGTAAGCCACATGGCTCCTCTCCGATCTCAAAGGTATACAGAAAAAAATATAAGCCTCTTCTAATGCTAGATAAGATATATAATCCTCATGTTACTGTTACGTGCTTAGTTAATGCTTTTTGACTAAATGGAATTCCTTCAGAATTTCTCTAGGCCTAGTTTGCCAAGCGTATCATCACACTGGTAACTCTTGATGCCGCTGTGCCGAAGCTGAAAATGGTGAAATAGTGCTGTGATTATCTTTGAATATTGTCATCGCTAAGAATTCTCCTTAAGCTTTGGGTTTTATGTATTTTGAATCTTTGTAGGCTAGTGTAGGCCAGGCATCACCAGTTTTGCAAAACTTGGGATCAGAATCTAGATATGGCTTATGATTTAAACCTGATTTGGTGACTACTTTCAAGGTCTTTCAGTGCACACATCTGGATTTCCTGTTGAATCTGCATTATTCCTTCTGCTATTTTGAAATAAATGTTGAAATCTAGGACTTTAAAAATAGGTTTAAAATACCCCTTTATATATAATACTGCTTAGTCTGTGAATTTCATGTATGTATACAGTGTGTTTTATCTTATCCACCTCTCACTCCACCCCCTCGAACATTTTTAAATTTTAATTTTTTATTATTCATTTGTTTTTTGAGACAGTGCTTTTCTGTGTAGCCCTGGGCGTCCTAGAACTTGCTTTGTAGACCAGGCTGGCCTTGAACTCAAGATTTGCCAGCCTCTACCACTCAGCTTTTTATTTTTTTTCTCTTTTTTTCTCTTTTCTTTTCTTTTTTTTTAATGAGATCTTGCTAAGTAGCCAAGGCTGGCCTGGTACTATGTAGCCAAGGCTGATAACAAACTGGAAATCCTCCAGCCTCAGCCTCTGGAGTGCTGGGATAACAGGCATATTTCCACCATTCTTGGCTAAAGTACCCCTTCATAAATGACTAATGTTTCAGCCAGTTCATATATCTTACCTATGAGCATGGCTGTTGTTCAACTCCCTCAGCAATTAAGAGGCATTAGGGTTGGCACTGGAAGAATGAGGTAAGCACCTGGGTGTAGTACTTATTAATGTCTTGTGTGTGTGTTGAGTGTATTTTTTAATGTGATTCCCACCCTAGATAGTTAAATGTTCAGTTGCTAAACCTAGATATATGGGTATGGCTCGGTGATACTTGCCTAATAGATCTACAACCCTGAAAAGAAAAACTAAACTTATATTCTCCATTTTATACTTACTTACTATTTATTTATGCATTGTGCTGGTGATGGAACCCAGGGCTTTAGACATACTGGCAAACTGCACTACCTCTTAAACAATTAAGTTTTGAATCTGATCATTTAAATCCAGAACAATTACAATTTATACTTTAAACTCAGAACATACTCTTATAATTTTGGTTCACTATGGGTTTCATTTGTTTTATTTTTGAAAGGCCTTGTCTCATGCTTGACACAGCAAACTGTAAGAGTACATTCATCACAGTTCAGATTTCTGGTGACGTTACTGACTATGCTAAGTAATAGTGTCAGTCTCCTTGTCAAACCGGAGTGTGTTTTATTCCAGTTTCAAGTTACCACCGCTACTTCCAGCTCATTGTGCTTGTTCAGTTTTGTAGAATTAGGCCCCTGTCAAGTTGAAAGAAAGGTCTGTGTTGCAAGAATGTTACCAAAATAAGCAGGCAACATTGCTTGGTGGTTAGGATATTCTTAGAGTTCTAGACTTTAGTAGATCGTGTATCATTAGATACACGGCTTTTGAGTAAAATGTTGCTTTGGGAAGGATGAGAAGAGCAGAGAGGAAGGGATGTGGGACTGGGTGTATTTTTTACCTCCATTTATTTATTTATTTATTTATTTATTTACTTATTTACTTATTGTACTTTTTTTGGGAGATGGAATCCAAGGCCTCGTGCATGCCAAGCAAATCCTTTGCCACTGAGCTACTCCCCAAGCCCATGATTTTTTTTTTTAAATTGAAATAAACTTCACATCATGAAATTCATTCAGTGTTTTTTAGTTTACTTATAAATTTGTTTAGCTGTCGGGCTGGAGAGATGGCTCAGAGGTTAAGAGAACTGGCTGCTCTTCCAGAGGATGGGCTTTCAATTCCCAGCACTTACATACATGGCAACTCACAGACACCAGCAACTCCAGTTCTACACCTCTTGTAGCCTACATTATCACCAGACACTCACATCGTACACACACATATATAGACAAAATACCCAAATGCATAGCATAAAATAACAATTAAATATTTAATTAAAAGTTATTTCGCCATCGTGATGTGTGAATTCTAGAATATTTCATTATTCTCTAGAAACACTCTTTATTTATTGTCACTCTGACTAACCAAATAGAAGCCTAAACTATTGTCCATTTTTATGGATTTACCTATTCTGGAGCACTCTTTTTCCTTCTTTTTCCTCAGCTTCCTTCCTTCAGACAGGGCATTATGTAGCCAAGGCTGGCCTTGAAGTCTATGTATAGCCAAGTATGACCTGAATTTCTGATCCTCCTGTTTGCATCTCCCAAATTCTTGAATTACAGGCATATACATCATCACTCCTAATTTAAGTAGTGGTGATCAAAACTAGCTACATCCTTCGCCCCTATTCTAGACATGTTGCATAAATAGAATCATGCAATATGTAGCCCTACCTGACTGACTTTCTTGGCTTAGAATGTATTTCCAACTGGGCAGTGGTGGTGCATGCCTTTATTCCTAGCACTTGGGAGGTAGAGGCTGGTAGATTTATAAATTTGAGACCAGCCTATCAACAGAATGAGTTCCAGGACAGCCAGGGCTACATAGAGAAATAGCAAACAGGGGCTGGAGAGATGGCTCAGTGGGTAAGAGCACTAACTGCTCTTCTGGAGGTCCTGAGTTCAAATCCAGCAACCACATGGTGACTCATAACCATCTATAATGAGATCTGATGCTCTCTTCTGGTGTATGTAAAGATAGTGATGTACTCACATAAAATAAGTAAAAAAAAAAAAAATCTTTAAAAAAAGAAAAAAGAAAAAGAAAAGCAGCAAACAAAGAAAAAGCCAAAAAAGAAGAAAGAAAAAAGAAAGAACATATATTCAGGGTTCTTCTATGTGGTAGCATTTCTTAGTATTTAAGTCCTGAGGCTGAATAACAATTGTGGTATGAACGTGTTTTGTGTTATTTATCCATGCACCAGTGGGTGGACAATGCGATTAATTCTACTTTTTGACAATTATGAGATAGAAATATATCTATACTGTTTTTGTGTTAACATGTTTTTCCATTTTCTTTAGAGCGTACCTATCAATTATTGAATCACATAACTTTTTTCATTTAAGATTTGTTTAACTGTTTCAGAAATTCATGGATACAGTTTTTTCTTTGTTTTTTTTTCTTTTATAAAATTATTATTTTTATTTCATGTGCATTAGTGTTTTGCCTGTATATATGTCTGTGTGAGTGTGTCTCTGGAACTGGACTTATAGACAGTTATGAGCACAATGAGGGTGCTGGGAACCGAACCTGGGTTCTCTGGAAGAGCAACCAGTACTTTTAATTGCTGAGCCATCTCTCCAGTTCTTTTTTTTTTTCTTTTTGGTTTCTTACCATTTAAAAAAAAACTCTCATGATTTTTGTCAAATATTAAGAAATGGTGTATATCTGAGCAGTGGTGGTGAATGCCTTTAATCCCAGCACTCAAGAGGCAGTGGTAGGCAAATCTTTGTGAGTTCAAGGATAGCCTGGTCTACATTTAGTTACAGGATAGCCAGAGCTACTTAGAGATAACCTTGAAAAACAAAACAAAGAAGTGGCATATATGAAAGTCTGCGAGAAGAGAGATAAAAAGATCTTTTAAAACAGGTTTAAAAAAAAAAAAACCTGTTAAAAACATGTAGCAGTTTCTCCTCTGTGGTTAAGTTTAGGCCCTACCCTCTGCTTTTAGAGAAAAGGAAGTTCTGTGTAGTCTCTAACTTACTACTTTGTGTTTTGCTTTTGTTTTGTTTGCTTTAAGACAAGTTTTCCTGTTGTCTAGGCTGGTTTTGAACATGGTTTTTAGCTGAAGATGATCTTAACTCCTGCCTCCACCTCTGAAGTGACAAGAATACAGACCTGTCACTAGCTAATCTTACTGTAATCTTACTGTCTCCCTTAAGTAAGTTAAGGGAGAGAGATATGTTCAGTTGTCAGGAAACCAGATAATGTTCACAGCCAGTCAGTTCCTAGATGGAAATCACTAAGAATAGTTTTCTATATCTCTCTGGAATCCTTGATACTAAGAACTGACTATCAGGTCTAGAGAAATGGCTCAGCGGTCTGAAGACAGCAACAGTGTACTCATATATATAAAATAATTAAATAATCTATAAAAAGCGAAAAGAAATTAACATCCATTCCCTTTAAATACTTGTTGGTTTGCTCAGTAAATATTTGTTTCTCAGTATATAGAGAAAGTCCTGTATACTGAGGGAAATAAACCTTCATGAATTTACTCTGATCTGATAAGTATATTGTCACCTTTAAAAAAAAAATAAACAAGAAAAGCCTAAGGCGTATATTTCACTTTAGGATTTAACTTTTGCTGTATTTTTCATTACTTGCGCTATTTCTAGAACAGCAGATTAAGGATGCCAGCAGTCCACTCGGGCCTAAAGCATCAGTACCTTAAGGCCATTGCTGGAGTCTTAGACCTAACACTTGAATTTTGCAGATCCAGAAACTCCATGTTTAATCACTGAAGGGTGGGTCAGAGTGGAGTACTAGAAAGTGTATATAGTGAGAAATGCCAGTGTTTTTAGTCTGTGTGCCAGTGTTTTAGTCTGTATGTAGTCTGTGTGTTTTAGTCTGTGTGCAGCTCACCCTCTAAAATGACCATCTTGCCTTTCTTGCATCTTTTAGTAGGGTGATTTCTTTAGCTTCTAGGCACTCATGCATTCAAGTCTTTACTCCCTCAGAGTATATGTGAGATCCTAATTGAGGTACTGTTTGGTGAAGAAGGTTCTACCTAGCTCTGGCCAGTGGTGACCCCTGAGTACTTCCTGCTTATACCTGTGACCCATGACTTGCAACAGTGACTTCATCTTGCCAAGAATACAGAACCTTGGGCTTTAGACCAGACTCATCAAATCTACTTGAGCAAGATCTCCAGGTGTTATAAGAAAACACATTGTAAAGGTTTTATAATAACAGTTTTATAAAGGAGAGTTGGTTTAGTAGTTTGGAGTGCATACTTTTCTTGTAGAGGACTTGGGTTCTGTTCCCAGCCCCATGTCAAGTGGCTAACTCTAACTCCAAGGCATGTAATCTCCCTGGCCTTCACAATGTCTGCATTCACTGCATAGTGCCTGCACTCACTTGTACATACCCACTGCATACATACGTAAAACTAAAATTAAAAAGGAAATGAAATAAAAAGAATACACATTAAAGACTGAGGTGGAAGTACTCATGACCACTGCACTTCAGCAGATCTCTGATCTCTATGCTTTAAACTAAGATGATTTTTGTACGTTGCTTTTTTTTTCCTCGAAGATGGAAATGTCGTTTGGGCATGGTGGTGCATTTTGGAAATCCCAGCACTTAGGAGGCAGGAGGAGGAGGGGGAGGGGGAGGGGGAGGGGAGAGAGGAGGAGGAAGAAGATGATACATTCCTCACTAGCCTGAGGAACCTAGTGAGACCCTGTCTCAAAGCAGTATTGAAAATACCTGACATTTGTATGTTAGATAATTTTACAGAACATACAACTGAATAACTGATCTTTTTTTTTTTATATAAGATTTATTTATTTTATGTGTGAGTACAGTATTGCTCTCTTCAGACACACCAGAAGAGGGCATCAGATCCCATTACAGATGGTTGTGAGCCACCATGTGGTTGCTGGGAATTGAACTCAGGTCCTCTGGAAGAGCAGTCAGTGCTCTTAACTGCTGAGCCATCTCTCCAACCCCATAACTGATAATCTTATTTTTATATTTTTGTGGTTGTTTTTTTTTTGTTTTTGTTTTTGTTTTTGTTTTTGTTTTTGTTAGACCAGGTCACACTAAGTAGCTCTGGCTGTTTTGAAATTCACTATGTAGACCATGTTAGACTGGCCTCACCTGCCTCTGTCTTTTGGGTTCTGGGACTAAAGGCTTGCATCCACATCTCCAGACGAATAGTGCCTACCTAGCATGTCTTTTTATAACAGTAAAGTCTATAGGGTGGCCTTGAACTCCTGATGGCAATTCTGCACTGCCTCCTGAATAGTTTATATTATCAACCCATGTCATCATTTTGGTTAGCATCTTTTAATATTCTAGTGTGGCTAGTCAATGGATATGTTTTGTGCAGACTGTGTTTTTACTTTATTTTATTTTTGTTCCTTTTCTTTGGTTGGTTGGTCTTTGAAGTATGGTCTCATTGTCTCTCTGATGGGCCTAGAACCCACTGTCTAGTGCAGTAGGTTCTAACTGTTGTCTTTCTGTTTCAGTATTAAGAGTGCTGGCATGACAGACAGTGCCGCAGACACCATGGTTTTGCTTTTGTGATTGAGGCAGGGTCTCACTGAGCTGCATTCCTGGGTTTAGAAGATCCTCTTGCCTAGTCCTGTTAGTGACTGTGTCCAACACAGTGTTATACCTAGCTTAGTACTGTTTTTTTTGTTTTGTTTTGTTTTAGATAGTTGATATCAGATTACCTTTTGTTTGTTTGTTTGTTTTTGTTTTTTCGAGACAGGATTTCTCTGTATAGTCCTGGCTGTCCTGGAACTCACTCTGTAGACCAGGCTGGCCTTGAACTCAGAAATCCGCCTGCCTCTGCCTCCCGAGTGCTGGGATTCAAGGCACCCTTGTTTTGTTTTTTGGTTTTTTTCTTCTGTATAATACTGGGTTCTCTATAGCTCTTTATTTCCACAGGATTTGAAAACATACAGCAAACTAAAGACTCATGAAGAAAAACATAGGTTATTTCAGAAAACCAAGACAGGAAGTCTTAGCAGCTCAGTGAAGAATGGAAGCGATTATTGCTGCTTTTATCTTTCACTTCCCCTTCTGTTACCATTTTCAAGACAGTGCAGGAATCTGTTTAGATGTATCTTGGTACAGCCCTAACACTGTTACAGTAGCCTAAGGAAACATCTTAATCTCTAGATCTAGGGAAAGCTAAAAACATAAAATCATTTGAAAAGAACCTATAATCACAGTCACAGACAGCTGTGGTTAATTAACATGTTGATGTACCTGTCAGTGCATATTCTACAGAGGTGAGAAACTGCTGTATATAACTATGTATCTTATATTTTTCTTTTGATTTACAGTGTAAGCATTTATTAAGAATATTTTCCCAGGCTTGGGATGTTGCTCTCTTGTGTATGCTATGCAAACACTCTACCAACTGTGATTCGTTACCAGCTCCCAAATGGTCTTTATGTCATTCTATTTTAATTCATTTTAAGTCAGTCATGGTGGCATATGCCTTTAATCACAGCACTTGGAAGGCAGACTCATGTGGATCTCTGTGAGTTCAAGCTAGCCAGGTCCACATAGAGATTTTCAGAGAGCATTGGATCCACAGGTAATTGTGACCTAACTCTCGTGTGTGTTCTGGGAATTGAACTGTTAATCCTGTGCAAGACCAGCAAGTATTTTTAATCACTGAGCTCCCCCTTCCATGCCACAGACTTAATAAGTCTTATAAGTCTGTAAGCTACTTATAGTTTGTTTTTAATATGGGTTATAATATATACATACTTTTTTATTTTCTTTCTTTCTTTTTTTCTTTCTTTTTTTATTTTCAAGATGGGTTTCTCTGTATAACCCTGGCTATCCTGGAACTCAGTGTATGTATGGACCAGTCTGGCTTCAAACTCAGTGATCCACCAGCCTCTGCCTCCCAGTGCTGGGATTAAAGACGTGGGCCACTACCACCCAGTCTGTGTTTATTTTTGAGAGAATGTGTATGTGGGCGTGGGCACAAATGGATATCTGTGTACCCACATTCATGCAGTGTCTGCCCAGGCCAGAAGCAGGTGTTGGAGCCATTGGAACTGGAGTTACATGTGATTGTGATTGTGAGTGAACTGCCTGACACAGGTGCTAGGAACTGGACCCAGGTCCTTTAGAAGAGCAGTAAGTGCTTGTAGCTGCTGAGCTATCCCTCCAGTCCTCTAGAACTAGAGTTACAGATGGGTTTTAGGAACCACATGGGTGCTGGTGGGAACTGAGCCCAGATCTTTTCCAAGAGTAGCATGTGTCTTAACCACAGGTCATCTCTTTCGTCCCATCATACATATAATTCTGATAGAGAGAAACTGCACTTATTTTTAAACTGAAAGTACAGCTAATTTGCTTTCTACAAAGTCCATCAAATGTAGGGATAATCCTTTATTATTGAGAGCTATATGTAAGGCCCTAGTTTTTGCAGTTATTTTGCTTATCTTTTTTTTTTTTTTTTTTTTTTTGTTTTTTCGAGACAGGGTTTCTCTGTGTAGCCCTGGCTGTCCTGGAACTCACTCTGTAGACCAGGCTGGCCTCGAACTCAGAAATCCACCTGCCTCTGCCTCCCAAGTGCTGGGATTAAAGGCGTGCGCCACCACTGCCCGGCTGCCATTTATATTCTTAAATCTTTGTTATAAACAGAGATCTCGTTGTCCTTCATCAGTGGTTCTAAACCTCCCTAGTGCTTCCACACTTTAATAGTCCCTTGAGTTGTGGAGACCCAACCATAAAATTATCTTCAGTGCTAGTTCATATATTGTAATCTTGCTACTGTTAGAATCGTAATGTAAATATCTGTGTTTTCTGATGGTCTTAGGTGACCCCAGTGGAAGGGTCGTTTGACCATCAAAGGGGTGTCGACCCACTGGTTGAGAACCTCTGACCTAGTTGGCTGGCTGTCATTTGAGACTGGTGGTGTTAATACATTATGATTTATTCAGGCACCAAGAATGTGTGATACAGGAGCTGAGAACACAGTTCAGTTGGTAGAGAGCTTACCTAGCATTCGTGAAGCCCTGGTTGGATCCACAGCACCACAGAATGCATGTATAATCCCAGCACTTGGGGTAGAGGCAGGAGGATCAGATCAGGGTCATCTTTGAGTGAGCTATGTAGCAAGTTCAAGGCCAGTGTGGAATACATCTAGGAGGAAAGACGATGGAATAATAGAAAGTGTCTGAAGACACTACTAAATTTACCGTTTTCCTGAGAGCCATTTACTTACCCACATTGTTTTATAGTATAGTATAGCACTGGCTAGTCTGGAACTTACTTAATAGATCTCTGGCTCTCGCCTCTACATTTGAATGTTTGGGTTGCAGAGGTGTGCCATCATGGTTGGAACTTCTTAAAATCATGTCTGTAAGTAAAAACCACCTCAGTAGCAAGAACATGGCTCCTGGACTCAGGTGTGGGGCACAGTGAAGTCTTTCTAAGTAGTTTGAGTTTTAGAGCTGCCTTTCCCTCTGTTGTAGACAGTACAGACTCAGAGAGCTATGATGCTTCGGTGAGATAGACCACCTCAAACACTGGGAGACCCATCAGCGAACTGCTTTCATGAAGCCAAGAAACTTGGTACTTGATTTACTTATATGGTTAGACTAATGTTGACTGAGCTTTAGATTTTTGGAAGAAGAAAATGATCTGAGGGGAAAAAATAGGTTTGAAAATGCAGTAGTTGGAAATTCTGTGAACAACAGCCACCAAATCCATGCATGATAAGTACCTAGGAAGTGGAGTCTCCCTTCACAGTTTTCACTGATGTTTACATACTTCCCCTTTCCCCTAAGGTTGAGACAAAAACAACACAACATGGGTTTGCAATTTCTGAGGGAGCTTTTGAATTCTTTCTAAAGAGGAAATTGACTTTACCTAACCAGGGCACTTCCTGCATAGGCTGTATCCGTTAAAGACCCAGGCAGGGCCTTGCTGGTTCAGTGCTCAAGCACAGGGTTTCCTTAGAGGAAGGCCTGAAATGCGGCACAGTGCTCTGACCTGATGACTTTCTATATTGCGCTTATAGATCAACCACCACCTTTAAAAATGCAGGTTCTGGGGCTGAGGTTTAGCTCAGTTGGGAGAGTATTTACCTAAATGCATCAGGTCTAGAGCCTAATACTGCGCATTGCTACAATATACAGATCATAAGACATTCTTTCTGTAGTTTTTTCTTTATTTTATTTTTTGGTTTTTTGAGATAGGGTTTCTCTGTGTACCCTATCCTCGAATTTGCTCTGTAGACTAGGCTGGCCTCGAACTCAGAGATCCACCTGCTTCTCTTTCCCAAATGCTGGGATTATGGGCTTGTGCTGTCACCCCTCACACACACACACACACCTTGAAACTGAAATTTTTTATATATATTCATTCTTGGTAGGGGTGTGTGTGTGTGTGGTGTACCTATACTTCGTACACTCTGGTCAAGAGAAAGCTGGCAAAGGACTAGGTTAGTATATACTATGTCATAAAACTACTATTGTTTGTAAAGCAAAATGATGGTTTTGGGAACTCATTTTTATTTTTATTATCGGAGATTGAATCCAGAAGCTTGCACTGCTGGGCAAGTGCCCTAGGACCAGGTTATATTCCAGTTCATGTGTTTGCTCTAACTTAACTCTCCAACTTACAGTTAGTACTTGAGAGAAAATGGACTGTGTTTTATCCATTACATTTTAAAAAACATCTGGTGTCTGTACAAACAACGTATTTGCTTTCAGAATATATGTGAGATACAAAGACTTTTCTGTCATAAATCCTGGCACAAAGATTTTGAAACTGTGGACTGGGGACAGTGTATCACAAAATGTGGGCAGAATCACCAATGTGTCTATGACAATTGAGAGTTATAAGCATATGCCCCTCCTGCTTCTCCTAAGCTGTGTTCGGTTAGTCTCAACCCTGGCAGTCTGAGTTAACAGGGAGCACATAGAATCCCTTTGCAAAGAATATTTCATAATTACAACTTGCTTTACTTAATTGGCCAGCCAGTCTAGCCAATCACTAAGGTCCATGATTAGTGAGATTCTGTGTTCCCCAAAATGAGATAAACGAGATCTAGGAAGACATCTGTGCCCATGCATGTATTCGTGTGTGTACACACACACACACACACACACACACACACGCACGCACGCACTCTTACTCTCCATGTGTTTTAAAAGTTTTCTTTAACTACATCAAACCAGGCATGGTGGCTCACATCTTTCATTCCAGCACTCTCCTCTCGCATCTGACTTTTAGGCCAACTTGGTCTACAGAGTGAGTTCCAGGACAGAGCAACAAAGGGAAACCTTGCTCTCCCCCCCCCCCCAAAAAAAACAAAGAAAAAATAAAGTAACAATGTCAAAAGATGGATACATTGGTTAGCTTAACAAAAGTATCAGCTGTTTATATGCATATCAAAACACAGTGTACCTTGAGTGTATTTAATTCAATTAACAAGAAATTTCTTTGTGAGACAGGGTCTTGCTACATAATCTAAGCAAGCTTCAAATTTATGAGGCTTTAGCCTCAGCCTCCTGAGTACTAGTATTACAGGCATGTTCTCCCATGCTTAGCTACATTAAAATTTTCTGCTAAGCTGAGGTCAGAGGATCACAGATCAGAACAAGCTCCAGGCCAGCCAGAGCTATACTGAAGACCCTGTCTCATTCTCTACCTTGCTTTTTAAATAAGTGTGATCTGGGTTGATGATGCACCCTGTAATCCTAGCACTTGGAAGGTAGGAAGATTATAAACTTACTATGTAACATAGGTTACATAGTGAGACCCTGTCATGATTAAGAAAAGCAAAGGAAGGGAACACTGTAGTTATATAGTAACTCAGCAGTAGAATGCTTGTCTAGCGGGTATGAGGTCATAGAGTCAATCCCGGCACAGCCTACAATCTTCTTTTAATGAGTGGAAGATGGTAGTTTTGTGATACAATTAGGTAGTTATGAATGATGCCTATACTCTGACTTTGTGTAAAGATGCTGAGTTTGGGTTTTTATGTTCTTTTTAGATAAAGGAGAGTGCTTCACAGACAAGAGACGTCCTCAGACAGCATTTTAATGATTTAAAAGGAACCCTGGGGAAGCTACTGGATGAGCGACTGGTGACCCTTTTGCAAGAGGTGGACACCATTGAACAGGAGACCATCAAACCACTAGATGACTGCCAGAAGCTCATAGAGCATGGGGTCAACACTGCAGATGACCTGGTCCGAGAAGGTGGGACGAAGGGAACCTGCTAAATCCTTATACTCTGATTGAGGTGATCCAGGGTGATTTCTTAGCATACTAGAAGACTTCTTACCCTCTGAAGAGTGTCTGGAATGTTTCTGCCTTGAAATAGTTTATAATACAAGACCATAGATAAGCTGTGAGGAACCCTGTCTAAGTATAATCAAAGTATTGATTGGAATCATTTATAAAACTAAGAGTGATTGTCTCAGAAGGTTCTGTGATTATGGTATCTAATTTACAATTTTTTTTCTTCTTTTTTTTTTTTGAAGGTTTCTCTGTAGCTCTGGCTGTCCTCAAACTAACAGAGATTTGTCTGTCTCTACCTCTCTGGTGCTGCTGAGATTAAAGGTGTATGCCACTACTGCCCTGCTTTATAATTTTTTTAAGGGGTGATGCATTACACTTTAGGGTGGTGGGTCACACATGTCACAGCATATGCATAGAGGTCAGAGGACAACCAACAACGTAGGTTCTAAACTTCTGTCCTGTGTGTCCCAGAGATAGAACTCTCAGGCTTGCTGGCAAATTCTTTTCCTGCTGAGCCATCTTACTGCCTTATGCATTACATTTTCAATCACTTATTCAGCAGGTAGTTTCAAATATGTCTTCACAAGCTTTTGTATATTTGCTGTTTTATATTTTTGAGAATGGGTCTCCTGTTATTGTGCAGACGGCCATCAATTAATTCTCAACAATCTGTTTGACTAAACAGCATGAACACTAAGCTTACTGGGATGAGCCATCGTCCCTAACTTCACATTTACTTCTTATAGTCCAGTATTTAGGCAGGTTTGGTTGTTGTTAAGCACATGTAGGTAGGAGTGTGAGTCACCATGTTCCTTCCTTGGTGTTGACCTTCCTATATCCAGGGCGGGCACTTGTTAGGTATATTAAATATGAAGGTAGCAGTTCTGTTCTTTGGGGTTTGTAATTCATGGGAGTCATGCTGAGTAAGATCTGAAATCTTAAGGACAAAGGACTCTGTCTGGAGAAGAACAGGACATTTCTCTGTGGGAATTCCACAGAGGCTTGAAGAAATTCATCAAGCAAAGAAAAAAAGAGGCCCCTGTGATTCTGAGTAGAAGTAACATCAGGAGTGGAGTGAATGTTTCAAGCAAGAGTTATGTAATGAGATTGGCCCAGGCCTCACAATTGCTGTGTAGCTAATTGTAATCCTCAGTGAGCCGTGTTTATCTTTTACTGACATAATAGTGCCTTTGAGAACATTCTTTTTAGCAGAACCACAGACTGTCTTCCCCTGGAGGCTGTGAATTTGGAAACAGATCTAGAAGCAGGTCAGCACAGGGCAGGAGTATGCACACCCATCACATTGAGGACTGTGCTTTCATTTTTGAAAATAAATCCTTTGAGGCACATACTTGTTTTGTCCTAGCACTTAATGCTTGAGGTTTTTTAATAGTTCAGAAATATTTTAAATTTTAAATTCTTCCCTCTTTCTCCCAAGGGTTAAAAGTGTCTCTGTGTGTGGGTGGGGTGGGGTGGGTGGGGGTTCTAATTTATTAATTTTTTTTTAACTTTATAAATGTTTTGCCTGCACATGTATGTGTGTGCCATGTGAATGCTTGGTGTCTGTGGAGACTGGATCCCTTGAAAATAGAGTTATAAATGGTTGTGAGCTACCATGTGGGTGCTAGGAAACAAGCCTGGTTCCCCTGCAAGAGCGATTGCTCTTAACCCCGAGCCATTTCTCCAGCCCCCACTTTTTTTTGTTTTGTTTTGTTTTGTTTTGTTTTTGAGACAGGGTTTCTCTGTGTAGCTCTGGCTGTCCTGGAACTCACTCTGTAGACCAGGCTGGCCTCGAACTCAGAAATCCGCCTGCCTCTGCTTCCCGAGTGCTGGGAGTGCGCCACCACTGCCCGGCTTTTTTTTTTTAAAGACAGCCTCATAACCCAGGCTGATTTTGAACTTCCTATTAGCTAAAGGTGCCCTTGAACTTCCACACTGCCTCTACCTCCCTGGTTCTAGATTCTTTTGAAGCAGCATTCAAAGTGTCTGGTTTTCTTTCAGTAAAGAAGGTCATATTCTCTTCAGAAAACTTGAGTTAGGCTAGCAAGATGACTCATTGGGTACAGGTACTTGTTACCAAGCCTGATGACCTAAGTTTGATCTTGGGAACCAGGTGGTAGAGAGAGAGAAGACCAACTCCTGTAAGTCATCCTCTGACTTCTATACGCATGCCATGCTGTGCTCCCCCCCTCCCCCCGTCCGTAAATGTTACCATAATTTAAAAAACAAACAACTTTTAGTAACTCCAGGATGATTGACAGTATCCCTCATCATTGTGGACAGTGTGAGGTTGGCCATTTCATAGCATTCCTTCTTGTGTTCTGTTGAGTAATTTCTGATCTGATGTATAGTGTGCTCTCAGGGGAATCTGTCTACATCATTTGACTTTTTTGAGACAGGGTCTCATTATATATAGCACAGGCTTGTCTTAAACTCAGATCTGTCCTTCTGCCTCTGCCTCACAAGTGCTAGGACAACAGACATATTATTGGCATCATTTGGCTGTTTAAAATCCTATGTCCTATTGCTGTGCTTAGGATTATATGTTGTTCCTATTAGAACTGACAAAGGGGAGCCAGGAATTTGGTGGCTCACCCCTGGAATCCCGGCATTCAAGAGTTGGAGACAGGAATATCTTGTGATTTGAGGCCAGTCTAGTCTTCATAGCAAGTTTCAGGCCAGCCAAGACTATATAGTGATATTTTACCTTTAAAAAAGTCAGAAGTGCTGGCCAGGTGTCTCAGTGGGTGAAGGAGCTTGGTGCCAAGCCTGACAGCCTGAGGTAGGTCCCTGAAACTCACATGGTGGAAGAACAAACTCACACGAGCTGTCCTGTAGCCTCCACGTGTGTGGATAGCTCTCCAGTAAATTAATGTAGGGGAAAAAAAACAGGATGAAAAAAACCTTCAAGAATTGATAAAGAGGAATGAGGAAATGGAAATGTCCCTGGCCTTCTGCTCTGTGTAAAACTGGTTGTTGAACTAGATTTTCAGTTATAGAACAGAATCTTTGGTCTCTGGCAAAATTTGGCCAACCTCCCTTTCTTTCTGGCTTACCAATTCATTTTGAGACTTTGTTGGTGTGTCGCTTGGGAATTAACTTTCAACAAAGCTAGAAATCCACTAGACATGGGCCGTGTTGGTTACTGGATAGTACTGACTTTCAAATGTGACTGGGGTTTGTACTCAGCTAGTTTTCTTACCCTCCATTGTAGGTGAGATTGCCATTCTTGGTGGTATCGAAGAGCAGAATGATAAATTGTGGAACTTTACCAAAAAGGCCTCGCACATTCAGTTGGACAGGTAACAGAGTCTGTTCTTTTTGGGCTTATTTTTAAGCACTCAAAGTATTTTGCCTCCCAATTTTTCCTGTCGAAAAAATAATCTGATTAGAGGAAATAGAGAATCTGTTTTTCAGAGTTATACTGCCCATTATCATTACTACCAGTGTTAAACGGTTGTGGTTGGAATCTTTGATGTAGTATTATTAATTGTTAAATTCTAAAGCTTCTGGTACCTACTTTCAAAGCAGCACACAGTGAAATTGGAGCAATACATAGGGATTGTCATAGTTTCTGCACAAGAAAAAAGCATTTTAAATGTCTTATTGAAACCAACTCTTATTTGAGTAAACAAGATCTTTTGATATAAACTCAATAGTTGTGAGTTTATCAATTTTGTCTTTTCTTTTTTAAAGGCAGGGGATCTCACAGTGTATATAGCTGAGGCTAACCTCTGACTTGTGATTCTCATGTCTCAGTCTCTGGAGTGCTGGGATTGTAAGCATGTACTGCCACACAGTTTCGGGTTTTTTGTTTGTCTTGCTTATAATTATTGGGGAAGAGAATCCTTATGTAATGTAAAGATGAAAGCCTCTTACAACAAAGGCATCAGCTTCTTTCTTATCCGCTGAGGCCTTTAGTGTTCTTCTAGCACGCGACCAGTCTAGAACAGTCCTTGCATTTCCATCTCCATGCTTTGAACACTTGAACTTTGTTTCCTCAGCTTACCAGAAGTGCCTTTGTTAGTGGATGTACCATGTTTGTCGGCTCAGTTGGACGATTCCATTCTTAACATAGTGAAGGACCACATCTTTAAGCATGGATCAGTAGCTTCCCGCCCACCGGTACAGATTGAAGGATTGGTAGAGAGACCTGGAGGCATCGTAGTGCGATGGTGTAAGGTGTGTGCCAAATTGCAGAAGTGGTTCCCACATGATGGGCTTGTGTTTGGGGACTTTTATGGTTCTTTCTTATTAAATAATACATTCTTCTCTTTCCAAACAAAAATTCCCCGTCTGTCTGTCTGTCTATAAATAAATGAATTAAGTTAAATTCACAGAAAATGTGGACCAAGGTAGTTCTTCTAGTATCAGCAAAAAGCTCAAGGTTTATTTGCTTTGTGCGCTGGCAGTCAAAGCCCCTTGAAAGGATGTCTAACATCAGGGAGACTGCATAGCAAGTACTTCCACATGTAACACTGTTACATAATCGTGCATTTTCAGCATCTTTGTACTTGTTCTCTAAGATTTCTAAAGTATAGGCCTGTCATGGAGGTGCACACTTTCAATCCTAGCACTCAGGAGTGATTTTGAGGCCAGCCTTGATAGATAGATAGATAGATAGATAGATAGATAGATAGATAGATAGATCCAAACCAGCCATGACTACATACCACTCTGTATTAAAACAAAGCAAAATGTGCGAAACAAATACTTCTGTACTTTCTTTAAACTTGGTATTGCCCAGAATTCTTTTCTTTAAAAAAATACATCTTTTATATAAATTTGTGTGTGTGTATGTATATGTGTGCAGTATGCACAGGAACACACATATACACATGTCTGTACCAGTGCACACAAAATGGCTTCTACAAGCTAGTTCCTTAAATGAATTTTTAAAACTTGAAGCCTTCATATAGGAGAAAGAAATGTGTTTGCTGGATTAAAACAAGGACTCTCAGAGCACACATTCTCCGCTGCTGTCATCACCAAGGCTCCAACAACAAAAACCCACAAGGACTCTACTTATTTCCGGGGGTTTTTTGCTTGCTAATTGCTTTGTTATTGTTCACTCTACATGTTCTTCTTTGTGTTTCTTTGTGCACATATGTAAGTTTTATGCTAAAGTATACCTCACTGTAAAGTTATAAGATCTTAGTGTATTGGATCTGTATTAGGTAATGCCAGATGTTTACTCTAAATGGTTTTGTGAAATGGTTTTGGAAGCCTTGCTACGTAGAACAGGCTAGCCTCCTGTCTCACTTTTCCCAGTGCTTGGATTGCAGGTGCATCCTACCATACTCTGTGTGAACCCCTACTGTCTTCACCGGGATTTAGGATTGTCAGACTTAGGCTTTGCCCAATGCTCCCATTATGGATTTTCATTGTATTTTTCATGTTTGGCTATTCAGACTTTTATTCATATTGTTTGCTTTCTTTTTTTCCTTTAAACTGTGAGCTGATGTTGACCTAGAACTTGCTTTTGAGCTGAGGCTGTGACTCAGTGGTAGAGTGCTTGCCTATGCAAAGTACTGGGTTCAATCCCTATAGTACTGTATACACACAAAATAAACAATTCAATGTGGCTTAGGCTAATTCCAGATCTGTGGTCTCCTTGCCTTGTCTGTCCAAGTGCTGAGATTATAGCTATGTGCCTCTCTGTTCAGCTGTTTTAAATTACATTTTATTTATCTTTGTGTGTGTGTACATGCATGCCATGTCCCATGTCTGGAGGGCAAACTCCTGTAGGAGTTGGCTTTCATTCTACCATGTGGGTCTTAGGGATTGAACTCAGGTCTCCAGGCTTTGTGTCAGGCACCCTCTGCTGAGCCATTTTTGAAACAGAATCACGTCGTTCAGAGTAGCCTTGAACTTGCTATATAGTTAGGATGGAGCCTCTTCTCTACTTTCCCAACTGCTGTGATAAGAGGCAGTGTTACCACTCCCAGCTCCAGCATGGATAATATTAAAGACACTTCTCAATTTTTCTTTAAAAAGGAGGAAGCTAGCAAGATGGCTCGTAGATAAGGCATTCATTACAAAGCCTGACTGACTGAGTTCAACTCCGGAGCCCATGTAGGAAAGACCTGACTCCCACAAGCTGTCCTCTAACAGACATTCACATGTGCACTCTAGTGCGCATAAGTGTGTGTGCACACATACATACTACAGAAGGAAGGAAGGAGACATGGAAACAGCATTGGAATGCTAAGGCAGTCTGGAAAATAGAGTAAGACTCACTCTCAGAAAAGAAAAGGAGAAGCAACTGGATATGGTAATGCAAACCTATAATCCTAGCCCTCAGGAACTTGAGGCTGGAAGAGCACCATGAATTCAAGGCCAGCCTGGGCTACATATTGTGAGACCCTATCTTAGGTCAAACAAAATGAAAAGAAATACTGATAGCATGTTGCCTGTGCCTTCCCCCAGAATGTTCCATATTGCCCCTATTCAGCACATCGACCTGTGTGTTGGTCTAGATGTCCTTGCTCTGTGGATTTAACTTAAAAATCCTTCTCCATAGGTGGATGATGACTTTACAGCCCAAGATTACAGGCTTCAGTTCCGTAAATGTACCGCAAATCATTTTGAAGACGTATATGTAGGTTCTGAAACGGAATTCATAGTGTTGCACATAGACCCCAATGTTGATTATCAATTCAGAGTCTGCGCCCGAGGAGATGGCCGGCAGGAGTGGAGTCCTTGGAGTGTTCCCCAGACAGGTCACTCCACATTGGTGCCTCATGGTATGTATGCTCTTACCTTGTCACACTGGAGCCCAATGGGGTGGAGGAACGTTTACCTTCTTTACCACTTTTTACCACTTTTCCTAAGGATAATCCTGAATTGAGAGAACATGGAACCTGCCTTTTCTTAGATCACTCATGTAAATAAATGGTTTTCATCAGATCTGTATAATAGGTTGGCCTTTGAATTCACAATTGAGTATTACCTAAAACTAAACACAAAACGGTGCCTAGGACACTGACTTTTCTTTCTTTTTTTTCTTTCTTTTTTTTTTTTTTTTGTTTATTTTTTTGTTTTTTGTTTTTCGAGACAGGGTTTCTCTGTGTAGCCCTGGCTGTCCTGGAACTCACTCTGTAGACCAGGCTGGTTTCGAACTCAGAAATCCGCCTGCCTCTGCCTCCGGAGTACTGGGATTAAAAGCGTGTGCTACCACTGCCCAGCGACACTGACTTTTCTAGACTCATAAAAGTTTTAGAAACTTGAAGTTGGTCTGTCTCCTCCATTACTGATTTAAAGGACATACTCTTTCTCTTTTTCCTGGAAGAGTTAGTTAGGGTCTTACTGTGTTGCCCAACATTGCCTTGAACTCAAGAAGTCTCATTTCAGCTTCCCAGGTAGCTGGGCTACAGCCATGTGCCACATGCCTGGGTGTCTATACAATTAGTAATTTTGTTTTGATTTTCTTTAAAGATTGGGCTAGGAAGATGGCTCAATGGTTAAGAGCACTGCCTGCTCTTCCAGAGGTCCAGAGTTCAATTCCCAGCAACCACATGGTGGCTCACAACCATCTGTAATGGGATCTGATACCCTCTTCTGGTGTGTCTGAAGACAGCTACAGTGTACTCATACATAGTAAATAAATACATAAATCTTTTTTAAAAAGATATTTATGTATGTATGTGTGTATGTGCTCACATGTTTACTGGGTCTATGGAAGCCGTTAGAGTTACAGGTGATCGTAAGCTGACTGAAGGGGGTGTCGGGTCCTCCATGTTTTCATGACTGTTTTATTTATTCACTTTTGATGTGGTGCTATGGATTGAACTCAAATCCTTTTTTTTTAAATTGGTTATTTTATTATTTATATTTCAAATGTCCCCCTTCCCAGTTCCCTCCGCAAACCCCCCATCCCATACCTCCTCCCCCTTAACTCTGATCCTTTTACCTGCTAATAAATGCATGCTCTATTACAGAGCCTGTCTCTACCCCTTATTAACTCATTCAGATTGGAATAGCCTCAAACTATTAAATTTTCAGATTGAAGATAACTATCATTTAATTTTTCAAATGGTACAGGAATTTACCAAAATCTTTTTTGAAATTTGTGGGTCTAAGCCCAATTCCCTGTTACTAGATCTTTATTAAATTTAGCCAAGACCCCCCCTAAGTAGTTACTTTCACTCAATTCTATTTAATGTATCTGTATTCAATATACCCTTGAAAAGATTGCTATAATTTTTTATGTCTTTTGAAAGAGTGGACAACTGGCTTTGAGGGTTACAGTCTGAGCAGTCGAAGGAATATAGCCCTCCGAAATGATGCTGAGTCCTCAGGCGTTCTCTACTCCAGCGCTCCAACATACTTCTGTGGGCAGACGCTGACATTCAGGCAAGTGGATTGGGAAATGCCTGACATGCCTCTGGCTGTGTGATGGAGTGTGTGGGGTGTGCATGGGTTTGACCTTGACGTACCCCAGATTTAGCCCATCACTTACAGTGTCAGTTTGGCAAAGTTTTAGTTTTGTTTTATTAAAACAGGATCTCACTATGTAATCCTGGCTGGCCTAGAACTCGCAAAGACCAGATTGGGCTCAAACTCAGAGAAATCTGCTTGCTTCTTTTTCCCAAGTGCTGGAATTAAAGGTGTGCCCCACCACACCAGGCTTTTGACAAGGCTTCAAAATTTTCCTCTGTTTCAGTCGTCTGTGTGGGGGTATTCTGTGTAAAAGCTTGGTACTTGATTTGTTTGTCTCTTTTGCTCTGGTAAGTAGGGATGAATAGAATACCTCATAAAAGTGTTTTTAAGTCAGAGTCATGGAGATGCAAACCTGTCACTCCAGAACTCAGGAGATGGAGGAATTCAAGATGGCCTCAACACAGAGCAAGTCCATCCTGGGCTGTATAAGACCCTGTCTGTACAACAAAGCAAACTGCTTGGAGGCCAAGAATTATTTTTCGAACACACCATGTATGTAACTCTCTGTAAAATACAACTGAAAGCAAGCCTTTCCTACTGTCAGCTTTCCTTTACCTGCTTTTCTATACAGGAAGTCGGGAAATACCTTCTTCTTGTTAGCCGAGCAGTGTGTTCTTTGGTCATAGTTCTAAATAGCTCTTTGTAGAAAACCAGAGCTCAGATGTTTTGTCCTGTTATGTTTTGGTTTTGGCTAAACCCAGTTTTGATTTGAGCATTGAACATGGGCCTGGTTTTTACCGTGCTTACTTCAGTGTAGCAGAATCTCCTCTAAGTTTTGAGTCTTAAGATTATTGAATATTTTTATTTCTTTAACAATGTTCTCAATTGGGCTGGAGAGATGGCTCAGAGGTTAAGAACATTGCTTTCCTAGAGGTCCTGAGTTCAATTCCCAGTAACCACATGGTGGCTCACAACCATCTGTAATTGGATCTGATGCCCTCTTCTGGTGTGTGTTGGCAGGGTGCTCATATACGTAAAATAGATAAATAATACTCTTTAATTTTTTTTCTTAATTACACGAGTGTGTATTGTGGGACACAAACTTGCAGGAGTGGATTCTCTCTTTCCACCACGTAGGTTCTTGATTTCAAATTCCATTCTGGGCTTGTGACCAGTGTTTATCTAAACCCTGAGCATCTTACCAACCTCATGTGATAGTGATTTTTTTTCTATTCTGTTTTTCTTGTGTAAGGTGTGGGAGAACATCTGGAAGTTTTGTCTGAGCCATTGTTGCTGTGTTCCCCTCCAGCCACATCATTTGAACTGACCCCCACTGTCGGATGTGTTTATGCTTTGTCTTGCTTTTGATACCCCTCTTACCCATTAAGTCATGAAGAAAGAATGATTGAATCACCAGAAGAATGCCAAGAGAGGAGAAAATGAGTCTGTTAGCTTTCCATTTCTACAATAAACACTTGAGATAGTGGGCTCACAGAGACGAAAGCTGTACCCTGCTCACCTCTGGTGCTGTAGCCCGTGACAAGTCGGCTCCGTTTCTGTGGGCTCATATCCCCTGCTTCCACTTCCGAAGAGCAGATACCATAGCTGGGCACTACTGTGCTGGCTTATTGGTGCTTAGGACTGAACCCAGGGCTTTAGAAATGCAAGGAAAGCACTCTGCCGCCTGAGCTGCACAGCAAGCCTCATTGTTGTTGTAGAGTAACCTGATTTGATTAAGTGTAGTTGACCATTTTAGGAGGAGAAAATTGAGGCACAAAGAAGTTTATTACTCTTTATCTCAGAGCTAGTAAGTACCAAAGCTGGAAGCCTGTCTCCAGAATCCAGTTGTTGTGACTGCCTCAGCCTCCTGAGTGTGGGATAGACATGCATTACCACACCCAGGGAAATGGCGATCTCAGCCACTAGCCATTGCATCTTCTTTGTCTATTTTTGTGAGGAAGTAAGTGTGGTTCTCACTAGTGTGGAGGGCTGTAGTTACTGCTGCCTGCTTAGTTCTTTAGTGTTGGTGTTGGTGCTGTAGCTGCATGTCAGGCCTTGGGCAAGCAAAGCATTTGTTCTTCCACAGGGCTTCCCCCTTCCTTTTCTGATCTTAGTATCTTTTCCTCTGTATTTCTTGATCCTAATGCTGTCTTACAGTTTAAATTCCCTCTGTGGACACAGTGAAATATTTGATTGATGGCTTACATACTTGACAGTGTTACAGATTGATTAATCAGATCCCACTGCCTACTTACTGGCTGCTGACTGGTCTGATAGTAGGCTCAGTCACACTTTCATGGTCCTCTCCCAGAGAAGCCTCACTGGGGCCTCTCTGGGCAGGGTGATTAACTAAGACTCAGTTAAGCTTGGTCTCAGGCAGACTTTGCCTGGTTGTCCTTGAATGTGGACTAAGAATTTTCTGCCCTTGTTCAAAGGCAGCAACAGTTAAACCAGAAGGTGAGTGGGAGAGGCAGGTACATGTACTTGATGTATGAAGATCTTAAGGACCTACTCTTTAGAAGAGCGGCTCTATCCTCTGTTGTTTGCTGTGGCTTCTGGATGGCTTACAGGTATGGCCAACCTTTTGTGACTTGATGCTGTCATCTAGAAAATGTGCACTTAAGGACTAAGTGCCATTTATAATGCCATTATAGGGGGTAGCAAAACCTTTTTTTTTTTTTTAAGTCAAAATATTTTAAGTAAGTATGCAGTTCTGTGTTGGGATGAATTCATATCCTTGGCTGCCTGTGGGCCGGGGACCATAGGTTGGACATGCTTGATGGAGCCTCTGAAGCAGTGAGGCCTTGTTTCTGGCTGAACACTTAGCCTCTGCCTTGGTGCCTGAGTATGCTGACAGCCCTTCTCCGGGCCTTTCCCATCTCCTGGAAGAACATTCCTGTTTTCTTCAGTTGCTTTTAACTTTTCCTGGCATTGTCATCAGTTTACTCTTTAGGTGTGTGTGTGTGTGTGTGTGTGCGTGCACACATGCCATGTGAGTACAGGTGCCCTCGAAGGCCAGTTGATCCCCAGGAGTTACAGTTACAGGCAGTTGTGAGCTGCCTGTTGTGGGTGCTGGGAATCCAGCTTAGTCCCCTGCAAGAACAGCACATGCTCTTAACCCCTGCGCTGTCTCTCCAGCCCCTTACTAATTGTTAAACTATATGTTAGCCTCTTTTCAGTTTTCTGTTCTTTAGTTTGTTTGTGAGATGGGGTCTAGTATATCCCAGGCTGGCCTCAAACTCACTATAAAGCCAAGAATGATCCCTTTGCCTCCACCTCCCTATTGCAGAGACTGTGAGCATGCCAACACACTCCTTTTATGCTGATCTACCAAACCGAGCCCCATCACCTGTTTTTTTAAAGCAGCTTCCTGTTCTTTTGGTGCTCACAGCCTTTCTTAGTCCTGGAAGCCTTGAGGGTAGGCTGCTCCTCTTCCTTTTTCAAACTAAGAAACAAGCGCATGAGGATCATCTTGTCAGGCCTCAAATCTTGGAAGTATAGAGTTACTCCAGGATCTGTGCTCTGAGCTCTGTCTTCTCTGTCGTCATGTCAGTTTGCCTTCTGTTGCTATGATAAAACACTGACCAAAAGCAGCTTGGGAAGAAGGATTTATTGCATCTTACAGGACACAGTCCCTCACCAAGAGAAGCCAGGGCAGGAGGTCGGAGGAACCCTGGAGTCAGGAACCAAACAAAGCAGAGAAGATAGAGGAAGACTACTAACTGTCTTTCTCTGGCTGCTTAGCTACCTTTCTTGTGTACCCCTACACCCACCTGCTTAGGAATGGTACATCTCACAGTGGACTGGGCCCTCCCACATCACTCAGAACTTAAAATCCAAAAGGGCAGCCGTTCACTATTATTTAGAAACAGGTTCTCATTATGGTACTCTGGCTGGCTGAGAATTTAATATGTGCTCATCATGGTCTTGAACTTGCAGCAACCCCCTTTCCCCTGTTTCCAGAGTGCTAGTATTGTGACAAGTACTATCACACCCAGAGGTTAATAGCTGAGAGATATGTGAATTTGCTTCAGCACTTGCTTTGATACCTCCCCCATTCACCATCCCCAGCACCCCACAATAAGGGACTTATTTATAACCTAGGCCAATCTGGGTGGAATTCACTGTGTTTCCCAGGCTGGCTTCAAATTTTCAGCAATCCTGATTTTGCCTCCTTGGTGCCAAGATTACATGTGTCATTGTACCTGGCTTGTTTTGTTTATTATTGCATGTGTGAATGCAGGTGCACTCACCATAGCATGCATGTGAAGATCAGAAGACAGCTTTCAGGAATGGGTTCTCAGTGTCCACACTATGAGTTCTGGGGTTCAAGCTCAGGTTGTCAGAATTGTAACACAAGCATGTTACCCACTGAGCCCTCTCTTAATTCCTTGTTTTTGTTTCTGAGACAGTCTTGTTATATAGCCCAGGCTGACCTCGGATGCCCCTCCTAATTGCTAGGATTACAAGTATTCACCAAATGAGCTAGGCAATGGTGGTGCACATCTTTGATCCCAGCACTCCAGAGGAAAGGTAGGTTGACCTCTAAGTTTGAGGCCAGCCTGATCCACAGAACAAACTGCCAGGGCTACACAGAGAAACCCTCTGCAGAGAAACCCCTCTGTCTTGGGGAAAAAAAAAACAAAAACAAGTATGCACCAACCATGCTTGGCTTTTTTCTTCTGTCAGTTCTGAGGATGAAACCCAAGGCCTTTCATATGCTGGGCAAGGCCTCTGCCACTGAGCTACACCCTCACTGTGTTTCCTTTTCATTAAATATTAACATTTTATCATATTTGAATGAATTTAAGCTCAGGGAGATCCTTATTTTCTGTACAGAGTTCATTTCTGCCATTGCCAGGTATATCTTTTAGCTTCTTATTTTCAAAAAGTAGTCTAGGCTGGGGCTACACTCAGTGGTACTGTGTGCAGTTAGCATATGAAAGACTAAGTTCAATCCCCAGCACCAAACAAAATACACAAAACCGACAGCACAATTAAATATTTCCTAGAAAAACCCTGCGGAGAAGCTGCTAAGGGAGCTGTTTTTTATATGGGAGTAGGATGTGTCCGTGGCAGGTTGCCCCTGCTCTAGTCAATGGCCCCACACCCAGGGCAGCATTAATTGGATCCTAGGATATAAGAGAAAGTTGGGGGGGGGGGCGTGTTGGAGGGAAACCTTTAGAGGAACTGGAGGCAGGAAGGAAGATAGGTGTTATTAAAATATATTTTAGTCTTGTGTGAAACTTTTAAAGATACATAAGAACACTATTTTTTTAAAAGTTGGTGTTTAAGTCAGGCACAAGCACCAGAGGCTGGGGCAGGAAGATCATGAGTTCAAGGTCATTTTAGGCTGCATACGCAAGACCTTTATCTTAACACAAAACAGAAATGAAGTTAATTTGTTTTTAACTAGGATCTTTGAGTCTTGTCTGAGGGAGAGTGCAGCTGGGCTAGGGTTTTGTGGTTTTGCTACAAGGGAACCCCTAGAGATAAAGCAGCCCTGTGAAGCAGGCTCATATTACAGATATAGGTAATGTCTCCCCAGGGAGGAATTCTCCCCGACACACTCTATTGTAGTGTGGGGGAGATAAGCTGGGACCTTGCCAGTAGTCACTCCCTGGCTTTTAATTTGTTTGCCCAGGTAGGATTACATGAAGTCAGTGGACATTCCTGCCTTGGGTATTCATGCAGAGTCCTGGTTATGACAGAATTAATAGGTTTTCTTCTCTGTATTTCTTAATATCACATTTCTAAAATAGAAAATTCTCTTGATTGACTGCAGTAGTTGTTTGTTTCTTTGTTTCTATGTGAACTACATCATTGC
The DNA here is from genome assembly GCA_019843965.1 of Rhynchomys soricoides. Taxonomy (NCBI): domain Eukaryota; kingdom Metazoa; phylum Chordata; class Mammalia; order Rodentia; family Muridae; genus Rhynchomys; species Rhynchomys soricoides. Next base: position 2,863,774 of record JADRCH010000059.1, read on the forward strand.
ATTGTTCTCTTCTCCTACTCTGGGTATACACCGTTGAGTATCATGGGGAATCAGGATATAAGAAAAAGAAGAAATACCAGGCTTGGCATCTCATACCTAGTACTTGGGAGGGTGAAGCAGGAAGACAACCAAAGAGTCAAAGCCAGTGAGGCTACATAGTAAGTTTCAAGTCATCTTGGGCTACAGAGTGAGACCTTATCTTTACAAAAAAACATAAGCTGCCCAGTAGTGGTGGCACATGCCTTTAATCCCAGCACTTAGGAGGCAAAGGCAGGCAGGTTTAAGTTTGAGGCCAGCCTCATCTACAGAGTGAGTTCCAGGACAGCCAGGGCTACACAGAGAAATCCTGTCTGGGGAAAAACAAGTCAAGCTAGCATCTGTGAAGATTGTCTGTAGGTAAAACTGTATAAGAGCCTCAGTTTGAATCCCCAGGACACACATGAAAACCAGACATGGCATATGAGTCTCTGTAATCCCAGCATCTTAGGGTGACTGCTGTGATGACCAAAAATGACTTGGGGAGGAAAGGGTTGATTTCACTCACAGTTCCATACAACAGTTCATCCTCAAAAGCAGTGAGGGCAGGAACTCAAGTGGAGCAGGAACCTTGGGGGAGGAACCATGGAGGGGCTGCTTTACTGGCGTGCTCAGCCTGTTTTTTTACAGAAGTGAAGACTACCAGCCCAGGGATGGCATCATTCCGTAATTAAAGGAATGCCCTACAGGCAGATCTCATATCAAGTTGACCTAAAACTAGCTGGCACACACACACACACACACACAGAGAGAGAGAGAGAGAGAGAGAGAGACAGACAGACTGACTCAAACAAGATAGAAGGAGGCATGTTACTCAGAAGCGGCTGAGTGCTACTAGGACTCCTAACATCTGAGCAGACTGAGAAGCAAAGAGCAGGAACTGTTGGAGTTTGCAAGATTTCCCCCCCCCCCTTTTTAACTGGACCGAGGTGATGGCAAACCAAGATGATAGAAGATCCTCTCCTTATTTAAATCTTAGAAGTACTCCCACTGTGATGCTTTTGTTTGTTGTTGTTGATGTTGTTGTTGTTGAGATAGTGTCTCTCCATGTAGAGCTGGCTATCCTGGAACTCACTGTGTAGCCCTGGCTGCCCACAAAGTCAAAGAAATCTCCCTGCCTCTATGTACTCCCTGCCCCTCTGAATTCTAAGATTAAAGATGTGGACTCCCGAGTCTAGCTTCCTGGGCGATTCAAAATACAGTCAAGTTGGCAACATTAAACATCACTGAACAGATGTTGGGTTTTTTCCCTTTTTTGGGGGGAGGGGGGGTTGGTTTTTCGAGACAGGGTTTCTCTGTGTAGCCCTGGCTATCCTGGAACTCACTCTGTAGACCAGGCTGGCCTTGAACTCAGAAATCATCTGCCTCTGCCTCCCAAGTGCCAGAATTAAAGATGTGTACCACCATACTCAGCTAGCAAGCTCTTAGGATTGATTGATTGATTGATTGATTGATTGATTTAGAGTGTGTGTGTGTGTGTGTGTGTGTGTGTGTGTGTGTGTGTGTATGCATTTCATGTGTGTTAGGTGCCTGAGGAGACCAGGAGGTACTGGATCTCTGGAAACTGGAGTTACAGGTGGTTGAGACACTTGGTGTGGGTGCGTGTAGTGAGAATTCTGAAATTTTGGTCTCTTGAAAAAAACACAGAAATGCCCCCATTGGGGATGGAAAAATGGCTTCCCAAGGTCCTGAGTTCACTTCCCAGCAACCACATGGTGGCTCACAACCATCTGTAATGGGGTCCGATGCCCTCTTCTGGTGTGTCTGAGGACAGCTACAGTGTGCTCATATAAATTAAAATAAAAACATACAGAAATATTATGAGTATGTTTTCTTTTTAGTTCCAGGTGTGGGGATATGGGGCTGCATTTGACTGTCTACAGCAGCCATGATTTGTCTTGTGCTCTAGCAGGGGCATGGTTTTGCCAGCTACGGGTAGTTTCTGTGACTGTATGATGTTTGGAATTCTGGGAAGTTTTTGGAGGGTATATAAAGCCAGAGCCCTGAGGTGAGGTTGTGGTTGGTGGTCGTTAAGGGTTGGTTGGCATTTGTTAGTAATGCTTCTCAGTGAGGAAGGAAATTAGAGCCAGGGATATCTCTCTCTCCTGCTGTCCGTCTTGCTCTCCTGTCTAGTGATAGGCAGTGAAATGGGGGGGGGAGAACGAAATTAGATTCAGGGATCTCTATCTCTTGTCCCTCTATCCTTTTTCTCCTGTCTAGAAATAGGGGGGTAAAGGGGGGGGCGGTTAAAGGATGGAGAAAAAAACCCACAAAGTAGCGAAGACCAGCTACAAGCAAAGAAGAAACAAGAAAAAAGGGATTAGATTTCCAGATATTTACCCTCTCTCTGTGTCCCCTCTCTAACCTTCTTTCTGTCCTGGCTAGTGACGGAGAGTGAAACCAGGGGGAGAAGGGGGGTGGGAGAAGAACTCACAGAGTGGCAGAGACTGGCTACAGGTGCTGAACTCCCGTGCCCTGAAAGAGCAGCATGTACTCCTAACTACTGAACCATCTTGCCTATCCCATGTTAATAAAGAGAAAGATGACCTTTCTACTTCAATTACAGAGTTGAAACTGTGGGGCAGCCAGACAGAAGAGACAGTATAGGGGTGTGTGCAGAAAAGCAGAACGGCTATGAGTCTCTGCAGCGGGACCAAGCTGTGTGCATCAGCACAAACGGTAAGACACTCCTGACTGTGCCCTTAAAACAGACCACTGGCAGGAGCTGACCTTAAAGCCGCCTCTTTAACGTCTAAGTACTGGTACCAGAAGGCACCACACAAGCCCTCAAAGGAGGGAAACAACCAGCAGTCCTCCCCAGCTATGGAAAGAAAAACCACACACACGGAGTACTTAGGGCTACGAGCTGGCTCAGCGGGCAAAGCCCTTGCCATGCAAATCCCACAACCTGGAACCCACGTAACGGTGAGACGAGAGAACCAACTCCACAGAGTTGTCCTCGGGCTTCCGCACGTGTGCCACAGCATGTACTAGCCACATTTACATCACATGCGTAAAATAATTCGTGTGTTTTAGTTCCTTATTCCATATGCTTTCAAATCACTCCCCAGATCTAGACATGGCTGGCACACACCTCTAACTGGGAGGTTGAGGCCAGTTTGGGATTATTTTCCTCCATTTTGTGGGGAATAAAATAAATTTACCACTCCTAAGCCAACAATTAATTTTTGTGGCACAAAATAAAACATTAGATAGTGCAAGATTCCTGTCTGTCACACAGGAAAACGTGCTGCTGTTGAGGGCTGACAGAAACGTGTTTCTTTCCATGTAGTTTTTATGGAAGCTCATACCTGAATTCTGAAATGTGATCAAAGCCCTGATTTTTGCTTCACCTGTGGGAATGGGGGATAATCTCTATTTAAACACATTAGTAATATACAGATTCCTGGAGTCGTCCTTTTTCTGAGCTAAGGAGGTGGCTCTTCAATAATCTTAATAGTCTTAATTCTCTCAATAATTGCTCGAAATGACTTTAACATTTTAGGTGCGGTCTTTGTCAATGGAAAAGAAATGACCAATCAGTTGCCTGCAGTTACCTCTGGCTCCACTGTCACGTTTGACATCGAAGCTGTGACTCTAGGAACTCCTAACGGCCATGAAGGTGGGAACGTCAAGCTCCGAGTGACCATCAGCTCCAGTAACAGGGAGGTGGTGTTTGACTGGCTGCTTGAGCAGTCCTGCGGCTCTCTTTACTTCGGATGCTCGTTTTTCTACCCCGGATGGAAAGTGCTGGTATTTTAGCATTTGAAGGGCTTGGCTTTGGTGTGAGGGTTTGCTGTTTCTGTCCTCAGTTTAGTTGTATCTGACGTTGAAAAGGTGAGCTTACCTCTCTGTCCACCAGAAATGGAAAATGTTGCTGGGTTCACCTTGTAAAATTTCAGTAAGAGGTGAGTTGAAGGGGTGGACAAAACCATAGCTCAGTTTTGTTTTTAGTACAAATATCAAGCTAGCTTTAAGAGTCTGCATACTTTTTTCCACTGTTCTTCCTAAAGTTGGTTGTTAGAACAGAAAAATGTCACATTAGTAAATCTTCATCAAGATTGAAGGCCAGAAGTAAACAACAGAAGACATCGAGAAGCCAGGCTCCTCCGTGCCTGTCCAGTCCTGAGTGTTTGCTTCTCTCTACTCCTACCCCTGTGAGTGTGCTGACTTTGCTCCTGTGCTTAGTAGACTCTGGGTCTGAAAAGCCTAGTGAATTCTGAATTTTTACAGTGTCTGAGCAAGCATCTGTCATAGCCAATGTTAGCATCTTTCCTCTTTACTGGTGGTGTAACACAAGAGAGGACAGAAAGTCTGCATTCCTCAAGGTGAAGCCACTTTCAGAAGAACACAGCAGTGTTAGCCAGGTCACATGTGCATCCTGCCTCAGCCATGCACATGGGCTGTGCAGTGTTATAGTCAGTGTAATGTCAGGTTGAGAAATGGTCTTTTAGTGGACCAAAGAAATAAAGGATAAATACTTGACCTATTTTTTTAAAAAAACTTAAATTTCTGTAGAATATTTATTTGACTTACTTAATATGTAAAAAAATTGTGGTCTTGTTATACCAGCGTACAGATAATTTTTAATGTGATTTTTTGTTTGTTTTTACCAATAGTAAAAAAAAAGTGGAAAAGCAAGTGTGATATTTTTGTAAGATAATTTATTTGGGGATTCATGTTCCCCTTTCGACAATCATGACCTTTCCTCCCGTTTTATGTGTGAGTAAGCACCCTTCTCATGTTAAGTAGAGGTTCTAAAATGTAGGTGCCTTATCCAGCCTTCTGAAACAAAATAAAAATGAAAAGTTCACAGTATGTATTTTGTGGGGTTTTGTGAGTATAATGAATCTTAATATACTTTTTATTAGAAATTTAATAGAAAAAAAAAAAGGTTTGTTGTGGCTCCAGGCATTTTTCTTAGCTGTTATTATAACTTGTAAAAGGCTGCTTGTATATTGTTTATATTCTGCGTCTCCTCTCACACCAAACACAGTGCCTTACATATGTATATAGAATTGAATGGATACGTATGTGTATAGTGTATAACTGAATGGATGGGGGTGGGGCATCTTCTCCGCACATCCTCATCTCTTTTCTTTCTTTATTAAATGTTTGTTTGTTTGTTTTTCGAGACAGGGTTTCTCTGTGTAGCCCTGGCTGTCCTGGAACTCACTCTGTAGACCAGGCTGGCCTCGAACTCAGAAATCCGCCTGCCTCTGCCTCCCAAGTGCTGGGATTAAAGGTGTGCGCCACCACTGCCTGGCTTAAATGTATGTTTAATGTGTGGGGTTTTTTGTTTGTTTTTATGGTCTCTATAGAGCCCTGGCTAGCCTGGAACTCAGTATGTAGACCAGGCTGGCCTTGAATTTAGAGATCTTCCTGGCTTGATTCTTTGTCTGTCTGTCTCTGTCTATCCCTCCCTCCCTGCCTGCCCCCCCCCTTCTCTCTTTCTTTCCATTTGTTTGTTTGAAACATGGTTTTTCTATGTAGCCCTAGTTGTCCTGGAACTCTCCGTAGACCAGGCCAGCCTGAACTCACAGAGATCTGCATGCCTCTGCCTCCAGAGTGCTGGAATTAAAGGTGTGAGGACCCCCACCCCAGGTTTTTACTTTCTAAAAACAAATGCATCTTAAATTTATGCCTATATGAAAAACTGACTTAGAATGAAAAATTAGCTAGGTGTTGTAAAGAACAATTGTAATGCCGGGCAGTGGTGGCGCACGCCTTTAATCCTAGCACTTGGGAGGCAGAGGTAGGTGGATTTCTGAGTTCGAGGCCAGCCTGGTCTACAGAGTGAGTTCCAGGACAGCCAGGCCTACACAGAGAAACCCTGTCTCGAAAAGCCAAAAAAAAAGGAGAGAGAGAACAATTATAATTTTGGAGGTTGAGACAGGAAGATTTCTGAGAGTTTAAGGGCAGTTTGAGCTACAGTTTGAGGCTGTCTCCACCAAAAAAAAGATGCAGAGGAGCTGGGTGGGGGGCCTCATACCTTTAATCCTGGCCCTCAGGAGGCAGAGGCATGCAGATCTCTGTAAGCTCTAGGCTAGCCTGGTCTATGGAGTGAGTTCCAGGACAGCTAGGGCTACACGGAGAAACCCTGTCTCAAACAAACAAATGGAAAGAAAGAAAGAGAAACAAAGAATCAAGCCAGCAGGATTCCTAAATTCAAGGCCAGCCTAGTCTACATATTGAGTTCCAGGATAGCCAGGACTACACAGAGAAACTTTGTTATGAGTGGGTGAGTGAGAGGGAGTGGAGAGATTGAGAAAGGAAGGGGAACCAGCAATCACAACAACAAAACCAACCCAGAACTAATTTGACTGTAGACAGACAAGAAGAATGCTCCTAGTTTGAACTCTGGAACTAACTTACTGATTTTGTTTGTGGTGAACTGTAAAGTTTTTTTGTTACAACATGAACTCCTGTCCAAATGGATGACACTAAAACTTTGGGTGATGACGTAGTGAGAATGGGGGTTTATTGTGCCTCTACTACATGCCAGGCACTGTTCTGAATTTTCAAAGGATGGTGTCTTAGTTTGGGTTTCATTTCTGTGAAGAGACACCATGACCAAGGCAAGTCTTACAAAGAAACCATTTAATTACAGCTGGCTTACAGTTTCAGAGGTTCAGTCCATTATTACCATGGTGGGAAGCATGGCTGTGGGCGGGCAGGCATGGTACTCAGACGCGTTTCTCCAGGGAGTCCCACCTCTGAATACTGTGCCCAGGGGACATCAGCTGGATGCCACAACACTGGGACTGATGGAGGAAGACTGACAGACTCACTCGGCCCAAGGTGCCTAGAGAGCAGCTCTTAAAGATGAACGGTGGGGTCTGGAGCTGACAGATACACTGCATGGGCTGAGGGGGGTGGAGCTGACAGAGGTACACTGTGGGGAGTGAGGGGGGTCTGGAGCAGACAGAGGTGCACTGTGGGGGGTGACGGGGGTTCTGGAGCAGACAGGGGTGTACCATGAGGGCTGAGGGAGGGTCTGGAAGCTGACAGTACAGTGGCTGGAGATAAGTCTAGAGAGCACATCTGCAGTCAGATTGTAAGTCTAGAATACCTAGTTAAAGAATTGATATTTAATCATACAAATTAAAACATGTTTTCTTAATACACACACATGTGAGTATGCACACATATATGCAGCTGTGTGCTTTCGTGTGTGATACCTGGTTTGTTAAATGGCTTCTGGGATCTGGCTTCAGTCCTCATAATTGCATAGCAAGTGTTCTAAACCACTGAGCCTTCTCTTCAGTGTGTGTGTGTGTGTGTGTGTGTGTACACTAGAGCTCAGAGGACAATTTGCAGGAGTCACTTCTTGTCCTCTACCATGTATACCCAGGGATCCAACTCAGGTCATCAGGCACGGCACCAGATGCCTTCATCAGTGAGCCATCTTACCAGCATGACCTGCCTATCCAGATGATGACTTAACATGAAAGACAGCAGGCAAGTAGCCTGGTCATCCTGGAGAGACATTGAGCTGTAAAATGAGCCAATGAGCAAGCCAGGGCTTGCTTGCCCTGGACTTAGCCACCTTTCTTAGACAGCCTGGGACACCCCCAAGAATTTGATAGCTCACAGTGGGCTGGGCCCTCCTACATTAGTCATGACTGAGAAAATGCTGCTAGCCGTGTCCACAGGCCAGTCAGTTCCTCATTGTGATTCCCTCTTCCCAGGTCTCTGTGAATTGATGGAGATTGTGCCCAGAGAGGATCAAGCTGGCTTCATAACCTGGCTGACTGATGGCTTCAAACTGGAGCAGTCAGAGTCCAGTCTATTCTCACTGAAGTAAAACCTGATGTTTATTTACATTTTAATCATACTTTTTTAAGGAGGGCATCAGCAAAATGCAGTTAGTTTGAAAAACGCTGAGCCAAGTCTGGTGGTGCACCACCACCAGAACTAGAACTTAGAAGCCATCCTGTTCTACACAGGAAAATCAGCTAGCTTCTCTGGGCTTCCTGTTTCTCCTGTCTTCTGTGCTCCTGTCTTCATTCTCTGTGTACATAGTTCTTTATACTTAATAAGTTGGTCTTTATAGATCTTGGTATTTTCATTCCCCAAGCTAAAATCTTCTAGATGGATTCCAGGGAGTTTGTAGTGATTACTTGTAGATTTTCCTATCTCAGAATCTCACACAGAAGAACAGCTAACCAGGTGCAGTGACGCACAGCTTTGATCCCAGCACTGGGGAGGCATGGGCTGGTGGATCTCTTGAGTTTGAGGCCAGCCTGCTCTACAAAGAGAGTTCCAGGACAGCCGGGTTTACAGTTAGACCCTGTTGTAAAAGAATAAAGAAGAGGGGGAATTAAGATGTGACGTGTAGCTTGATGCTGGCATGCTGGCCTAGCACTCATGAAGCCCTGAGTTCGATTCCAGTGCTCTATAAAACAGCATGACGGTGCAAGCCTGTCACACCAGCACTCAGGTAGATGAAGGCCGAAGGATCAGAAGTTCAAGGTCAATCAGGGGAACATTCTTAGGAGCATTACAAGTAAGAAGCAAGCCTATCTAGGGACAATAAAAGAAACCAGCCATATTGTAAAGAAAAAAACTTGCCACTAAGCCTGCCTGGCATCCTAAGTTCCATCCATGGAACCTACATGGTAGGAGGAGAGAATGGACTTTTCCTGAACTGTCCTTTGACCTCTACACATGTACATACACACAAATAAATAGAGTGACTCCGTAGATTATATAGGTAACACTGGAAGGCTGTGGTGGGGGATTCCCGTGAGTCACAAATCCAAGTTGGTAGAGAGAAACCACAAGTACTTTAAGACCAGTGTGAGCTTGGTGTCTCCACAGGAAGAGGAAATTAAAGATGAACAGACATGAGAACTGGAGGAAGCCCAAATAGTCAGCAGATGCTCCCTGGAAAGCACCATGAAGTCGTTTGGAAACAGTAAAATACCGGGGGTTTCCCACCAGTGTTGACTGAGCATGAGGCCCGGGTGACAGGTGTCTGCAGTGCTTTGGCTGCCCCCAGAGCTGGTTGTGGCTGCACACCTGGAGTTCCCAGCAAGTAGATCAAGGGGAGGGGATCTGGAATTTCTGCCCAACACAGGCTAAATAGTGAGGCCCTGTCTCAAAAATAAATAAATAAAGGGACTAGTAAGGTGGCTCTAGTTAAGAACACCTTAAATTGCTCTTGCAGAAGACATGAGTTCAGTTCCCCTCAGGCAAGTCAGCTCACAATAAACTGTAACCCCAGCTCTAGGAGTTCCAACGCCCTCTTCTGGTCTCTGTGGGTACCTGCATTCACAAACGTGCCAATGCACACAATTAAAAGTAAAAACAAGAAAGACTACCCTGAGCTTCAGTGACTTATTAGGACACCGAACTCAGAACTCATGTAAAAGCCAACTATATTGCAAAGATCTGTTGTTATCCAGGGCTTCTCCAGGGTCAGCCTGCCCTGCATACCCAGCAGAGAAACAAGGAGACCAAGTCCCAGGCAAAGTGTCCTCTGACCTCCATGTGCTGTGTAGTATGAAAATAAGATACCTATTAAATAGAAGTATCTAGGTCAAAGAAAGTGAAGCGAGGTTTCCTGTTACTGACAGCAGTGACCTGCAGTGACAGCTGTGATAGACATCTAACACTCATTTCAATCTGTCTTTCAACTCACATCAGTCTTTGCTCTGCTCAAACCCAGGGCTGTGTCTTGTTTCCAAGACTGTCTTGGCACTGTGCTTGTCCTGCTTATTGATCTACAGCACTGGAATTTGCACACTGGGCCAAATGTATGCCGGGCGACATACTCTGCCACTGGGCTTACTTACTCCCTTGTTTCCAGGGAAAGCTTTCCCCTTGTGGGAAAGAAAAGGTATCTCAACTATACATTTTTCTTTCCATTTCTGGTCCCCTTCTCCTCTGAGCAGGTGGGGGGCCCCCTGGGTAACCTCCACCCTGACACTTAAAATCTGTGTGAGACTAGGCACTTCCTCATCACTGAGGACAGGCAAGGCAGCCCAGCTAGAAGAACATACAAGCATACAAGCAACAGCTTTTGGGATAGACCCTGCTCCAGGTGTTTGGGACCCACATGAAGATCAGCTGCACATCTGCTACATATGTGTGGGGAGGCCTAGGCCCATGTGGTTACAAATTCCTCACTGGAACCTTCCTCTTCAGCATTTGGATGTAGCTGTGTGCCAACCTCTGGTACTGGTGTCTGCCTCTTTGTGTGTGTGTGTTTCTCATTGGAAGATCTTAGTATCTCTTTGCATTCATCTTTGCCAACTGTGCAGCTCACTTAACTGCTATTCTTTGGGATGTTTGTGATACACATGCAAAGCACAGAATGTCGGTGATTTGAGGCCTTTCTCTCTTTTTCGAGACAGGATATCTCTTATAGCCCTGGCTGTCCTGGAACTCACTCTGTAAGTTCCAGGCCTTGAACTTAGAAATCTGCCTATCTCTGCCTCCCAAGTGCTGGGATTAAAGGCCTGCGCCACCACTGCCTGGCTGAGGCCTTTCTCTTAGGGAAAGTTATTTGCACACTATCTGCACTTTACAATCACCTGGAGAGCTCTTTTTTTGTTTGTTTTGTTTTTTTAAAGATTTATTATATATACAGCATTCTGCCCGTGTGCATGCCTGCAGGCCAGAAGAGGCCACCAGATCTCATTATAGATGATTATGAGCCACTATGTGGTTGCTGGGAATTGAACTCAGGACCGAGTTACAGGACTCAGTACTCTTAACCACTGAGCTCTCTCCAGCCCAGCCTGGAGGGCTCTTAAAGCCACCAGGAATTCTCATTAATTGGTCTTTGTGGACATATACCTCCCCCTTTCCTCTTATAAGAAACTTGATGGCTTCCGTGCTTCTTAGAAGGGTGAACAAAGTACTCATGGGAGGAAATATGGAATCAAAGTGTGGAGCAGAGACAGCAGGAAAGACCATCCACAGACTGCCCCACATGGGGATCCATCCCATATACAGCCAGCAAACCCCTGACACTATTGTGGATGCTGGGAAGTACTTGCTGTCCCCTGAAAGGCTCTGCCAGAGCCTGACAATCACAGAGGCAGATGCTTGCAGCCAACCATTGGACTGAGCATGGAGTCCCAGATGGAGGAGTTGGAGAAGGGACTGAAGGAGCTGAGGGAGTTTGCAGCTCCATGGAGGGAGCAACAGTGTCAACCAGCCAGACCCCTTCCCACAGTCCCCCCACCCCCACCCCCGAACTCCCGGAGGCTGGACCACCAACCAAAGAATACATGGAGGGACCCAGGGCTCCGGTGCATATGTGACAGAGGATGGCTTTGTTGGCCATCAGTGGGAGGAGCGGCCCTTTGGCCTGAGGGAGTTTGATGCACCAGTGTAGGGGAGCCAGGGCAGGAAGATGGGAGTAGGTGGGTGGAGAAGCACCCTCATAGACACAAGGGCAGGAGGGATGGGATAGAGGATTTCCAAAGGGGGGAGACCTGGTAAGGGGAAAACATTTGAAATGTAAATAAAGAAAATATCCAATTAAAAAAAAAACAAAACTAAAAAACACTAGATGATTCTATTGTGAGGGTCAATTTAGAAGCAATTTGTCCTAAAACAGTTGTATTCTATAGGAAGGTTTTTGATATAAATCAAAGTCTATTTTAAAGAATATACTTATCAGAGTTCCCATCTTATTTCTTTTTGTAATATTCTTTTATAGAATCTGTAGATGGTAGGTTTGTTATTTTTATATATCAAAGACTAAAATATTGTGTATCTAAAATTATATACATTCGGTCAACACAATGGCTAAGCAGGTAAATAGACTTGCTGCAAAACCTGATGGGATGAGTTCCGTTGATTCCAAGAGCTCATATAGTAGGAATGACTCTTAAAAGCTGTCCTCTGACCTTCATATGTGCACAGTGGGACATACATGGAATATGACTTTCTTTTAAAGATTTTATGTATATGAGTAAAATGTAGCTGACTTCAGACACAACAGAAGAGGGTGTAAAATTCCATTACAGATGGTTGTGAGCCAACTTGTCATCGCTGGGAATTGACCTCAGGATCTCTAGAAGAGCAGTCAGTGCTCTTAACTGCTGAGCCATCTCTCCAGCTCAGAATATGACTACTTTACATTATACATTTTTGCTGGTTGATGGACAAACTTACCTGTTTTGGTATATGGGTATTAAATAAGTTGGTATTTCCAAGAATAGACTTTAGTTACTTTGTTTCTTGAGTCTCATCTTGTCATGTAGCCTAGACTGACCTTGAATTTACTGAATTCCCGATCCTCCTGCCTCCATCTTCTAAGTGCTAGGATAACAGGCTTTTATCACCAGCTATGTATGTTGTACTAGGCACTAAATAAAGCATTATGCATGGTAGACTAGTCAAGCACTCTACAAATTTAGCTACAACACTGGAATACTTCTTTGTCCCTTGTTTGCATTTATAGCAGTCTTGTCAGACTTTGGCAGCTTCATGAACTCCATGTGCTAGGTTGTCATGGAGGAGGATGGTAATCAACCTATCTTGTAATACTAATGCATATTACACCTCCAATAGCCATGCCTTCCTCAGACATGAAAGTCAGGGGGGATGGGTGGGTGGATTAATGGTGAAACTGAATTTTGAATGCCATCTAGCTTCCTTTGCAGGGTTCCTTTGTGGCAAGAGACTTGTGATCTTAATATACTAAATACCTTTCCCTAAAGGTTATATTAAGTGTTTTCTCTTAAGAATTTTTATATGTATAGGTGTTTTGCTTTACATGTCTGTGCATCATGTGCTTGTCAAGTGCCCAAGGCAGCCAGAAGAGGGTCTTGGGGCTGTAGAGCTGATGGTTTTGAGTCACCAAGTAGGTGCTAGCACTGATACCAGACCTCTAGAAGTAGAGCCAGTGCTCTCAACCACTAGGCCATCTCTCCAGCTCAACTATTTTAAGAGATTTTATGTGAGACTCCTTGAGCTGGAATTAAGAGCTGGCTGTGAGCTGCTTTACATGAGTGCCGGGAACTGAATTCAAGTCCTCTGCAGGAAGAGCAAGTGCTAGAAACTGCTGGGCTGTCTCCTCAGTCCCTTACTGACCTTTTACAGACCATGCTGGAGTTTGGACTAGCATACATTCCAATAAAGCCATTCTTAAGCTGAGAACACCAAAAGGAAAACATTTACCACACCCAAATAGGATTAGCAGCAGGACTGGCAATTACCAAAACCATCAGGGAGCTGGACAGAGAGGGTTGGTACTAGCTATCACTACCCCAGGAAAAAGTAAAACCAAACTGGTGCCTACTGAATCCAGCCTAACAGTTTCATACCATAATAAAATGCAACATCAGTTAACCAATCATTTCATGTGCTTACTTGAATTGCTACTCTCTAACCTTTTGGAAGACCAAGATAAATTCATTTTTATTTCAAAGCCACATGTGGCCTGGAGGTGGCATGCATTCTTTAACTCCAGCACTTGGGAAGCAGAGGCAGGTGGATCATATTTGAGGCCAGCCTGGTGTAAAGAGTGAGTTCCAGGACATCCAAAGCTACACAGAAACCCTGGAGAGAGGCTCAGTTGATTAGAGCACTGACTGCTCTTCCAGAGGTCCTAAGTTCAATTCCCAGCAACCACATGGTGGCTCACAACCATCTGTAATGGGATGATGCCCTCTTCTGGTGTATGTAAAGACTGCGATGTACTCACATAAAATAATCTTTAAAGAAAAAAAAGGAAAGACAGGCGTGGTGTCCAACTTTAATCCTGGGGGTGGTATGCGGGTGAGGGTGGACAAAGACAGATCTAGAGGTTAACCTGGGCTACAGAGCTAGCTTTAAGACAGCCAGGGCTAGTCTGAGAAAACCCTGTCTCAAAACAGCAACAATAAAAGATGAACACAACACAACACACACATATTTAAGACAAAAAACAAACAAACAAAAAAACCCCTACAACTGGATGGGAGATACCAGTTTGATATACTGGCTTTGCTCTGAACTATGTACTTAGAGAACAATTTGGGGATAACAATATATTTTCTAAATGAATTTGAAGAAACACATTTATCTAACTGGTAGAGACACTGACTAGCAGCACAGACAAGGCTCCAACACCACAGTCAGAATCCCTGTAAATTTTGGTGTATCCCTGTGAGTGTTGAAAGCAGATTTTCAGTTTTCTTGACTTCCTATGCCATCTAAACAAAGCCTAAATGTACACATTAACAATGCAGACAATGAATGACGAAAAGCAGAATACAGCTTTATATTACTGAACTTTATGTACAAAATCATTTGATTTCAAATAAACATTTAATGTAAAAACAAACGTTTCTTTTAAACTGAATTTTTTTACATCTATTGTACCATTCAAATGCTTTATCATCTTACATGATTTCTTCAAAATCTGTTCTCAAGGGTACATATAGAAAAGGTTTTTTTTATAAATAGAAACAAAGGGCATTTTCAGCTTTTATTATAAGATGACATAAAAAGTTTACTCAACAGAAGTAATTTCATTACTATTCAGGGGAGGGAAATCACCAATTTTTTGTGCAAACAATGCTAGCCTTCTTTTAAGCATTAAGAGCATAACTGCTTTAAGAAATGACATAAGCAATAATTCTACACCTACATCTTCCCTAAAATAATCTATTTTTTTTTTTTTTTAATACATATGTGCACAGCTTTAGCAAATTAAAGCCCAGGAGAAATGCTCAGAACCCACTACCCAGAGGCAAAAACGAGAGTTCAGTGAACTCATGAGGAAAGTTTACCAGCCAGGGAGCCAACAAGGAGAACTGCAGCTTCCCTCTATTTAACACAAAAACCAGTAACTAACAACTTAATACTGGATGACAAGTCACATCCACACTATTTAAATAGCCTCACAGTTAAACACATCGTAAAGACCAGCCAAATCAGTATTTACATTTATAACTCTGAAGACACCACGAGAAAGCTTATGTCCCTTTACTAAACAAAATAGGGAACTGCATCTGATGGTGGTGGAATGAAATTAAAACATTAAAAACACCAGTATTTACAGCAGCATTGATCCTTTATAAATAAAGAATATGAAAATGCAATGTCGTTAAAGGATAATAAAAATTGAGGTGATGTTATTCAACCACAGTGCTTGGAGTTGGAATAAAAACCTATTCGTGCTTATTAATATGCCAGTAGTGAAACCACTTTCTGTTGGAGAAAACCCAACTGCAAATATGTGCATAAAACACAGAACACAGGGAAAATTGCTCAAAACAATTCAAGTCAGCTTATCTGTATGGATATTCTAATCATGAAGAACATCACAAAGGAAACAAGGTGTGACATCTTCTGGTTTATACTCAGGGACACTCTCTACCACAAAGTGGCAACTTTAAAATCTCCCAACTGTTTTTATTGTTTTACCATCCTAGTGCAAAAGATGTGCACAGAACAACTTTCCATGGGATTACCTAATTAAAAAGGAAAAACTATAAACATGTTCAAGTAAAAAACTAAATTAAAAAAACGAGCACTAAAATCAGTCACTCGAAAACAAACAGTAACTTCCATCAGTGTACATGACACTGCATGGCTGCAGAGGTCACATGGCCTCCAACAGGAGAAGAGGAACTGGTGCAGGTTTAAACGTGTAAGACAAACTGATGCAGAACTGCATTGTAACTTCTCATCCCAAATGCATAAATGATTTCTGAATCAAAGGGTCAAAGTTTGGGGGAAAGTGGCAAAGTAACAATTTCACAAAACTTCTCCATCTCTAAGACAGCATGTCACCCCATCCTTCCTTTCCCAGAAAATGTCTCATAATTACAAAGCAGAAAAACAGTCACAAATGAAGGAAGCATTAAAATTTAGGTGTGAAATTTCTAGATTAACCCAATATATTTAAAAATTAACTAATTGAAAAACTGCTTTTCAGGCGAATACCAAATTGTGAGGACATCACTAAAGCTGATAAGCACGTGAGGAGAAGCGAAGCAAACCCACAGAACCTTCCTCCGTGCTGACATCAATGACATCACCTAACACTGCCTGTTCCAAATCCATGATTAAAAACCAAACAACCTAAAACCAAAACTCTTCCTAGAGGCTGAATTTCCTAGAAGCAACTTCAGTGTGTGTCCACAACACGGGGCTAGTTCTCAGAGTTTTTGTTTCTTGCTCTGTTTTGGAACCCCTGAGACGCCATCTGTCTCCAAAGCTTTCTCTCGTGAGTTGGCTTCACTGAATCCATTTGCTGTCCCATTTTGTTCCTCAGCTATTTCTTCATTTGCAGGGCCCGCAGATTCTCCTTTTTCTAGTTTTTGCTGCATTTCTCGGAGCTTGGTGACAGCTTTATCTATTGACATTATGCTAATAAGATTAAAGTCATGCATGCTGACTAGATGAAGCATGAAGTTTCGACATAAATTCTTCTTAATTATTTTCTGTCCATAACTTTCTACAAACAGCATGCAGGCGTGATTCATTTGATTGTCAGCAATAAATCTATTCAAGAAAAACACAGCATTAATCATACAAATTCCTTTGGAAAAACAAGAGATAAGCAAAGTGTAACATGACAAACACACCCAAGCAAATTACTTAAGACAAAATTACTACTAGTAAGACATCATATTTCAATCATGAGTAAGACTTTAAACCTGAAGCCTCAATAAATAAACCTTAGTATCAGTCATACTTACAAATTTAGACCAGGAAATTGACTAAATTCGTGACTTCTGGGATGTGAAGGATGCTGCTCTATACATTCTAGGTAAGCAATCTACTTAAAACATTGACTGCATTTAAAAGAGCATTTCAAGGGGGGAGGAGGCAAACATTTAATCCAATCCCTATGAATGTATATGTATATGAATTTTCTGCCTGCACATGGATCAGCACACCACATTGTGTGCCTGGAATGAGAGACAGATATGAACCACTGTGAGTGATGGGAATTGAACCTGGATGCTCTGCTTTTAACCACTCAATCATCTCTTCACCCTTCCATCATTTCTTTTTTAAAAATTTATTTTTAGTCAGGCAGTGGTGGCCCATGTCTTTAATCCCAGCACTTGGGAGGCAGAGGCAGGCGGATTTCTGAGTTTGAGTCCAGCCTGGTCTACAGAGTGAGTTCCAGGACAGCCAGGGCTACACAGAGAAACCCTGTTTCGGAAAACCAAAAAATTAATATTGTGTATGTGCATGTGTGTGCCAGGACATCTTTGTGGAGTTAGTTAATTCTTTTTTAAGTTTCTGTAGGTTTCAGGGCTTCATGGGAGATTGGACAATCAGGATTGAGTGGCAAGCACTCACCATGTGACTTTTATATAACTTTTAAGCACATCACATATCTTTGTATTCACTGACAATATAAAGGAAAAAAGAAATCAAGGACGGTGGCACATCCCCAGAGTTGTATGTAGCTAGTTGGAATGCTGAGTAAAGAGGATGTGGTGAGAGGCAAAAGAGATGACTAAGTGGTTAAGAGCATTTGTTCATCTTCTGGAGGACCTGGGTTTGGTTCCCAGCACATGCGGGGAGGAATACAAAGTCAGGTAATTCCAGGTCCAGGAATATAATCTTCTGGCTTCTAGAGGCAAAACACACACAGACACACACACACACACATGTTAAAAAAACTCCATATATAAAAATACTTCAGATAATCTCAAGGCCTTTTAAAACCACGTAGTTCATTCTGTAACAATCATTGGCTAATTCATACATTTAATATACTTTTGGATGAGGGTAATATTTAGAATACTCATCTAAAATAAGTTTTATTAAATAAGATTCTGACAGGTAATTATCTGATCATTACCACACTCTCTTAAATCTTTGTAAGGCACCATATAAAAAATGATTTTTGATGGTGTGTAGTACGTATCTTTCATCCCAGTACTCAGGAAGATGAGACAGGCAAATCTTTGTGAATTTGAGGATTGCCTGGTTTACCAAGTGAAATCTAGGACAGCCAGGGCAATGTAGAAAGAACCTGTTTCAAAACAACAAAAACGATCTTCTTATCTTTTCAAAAGGATAGGGGAAACAAGATGGCTCAGTGGAAAGGCAATGTGTGCCATGCTCTTTGAACCTACAACAGGAGATAACTGATTCCTGAAGATCTCCACATGAACAATACAGCATGTGCATGTCAACACCCACATACTACTACTAATACTACTAATGATAGAGTGAGCCACCTATGGTCTTGCACACCTGTAATTTTAGCATGGAGGCAAAAGGGAAGTAAGTATCAGAGAAGTATCTCAGTGATTAAAAGCACTTTTTCTTGCAGATACCCTGGGTTCAATTCCTAGCACTCATAAGGCAGCTTACAAGTGTCTTTGGAGCCACCAGGCACACAGACATACATGCAAGCAAAACACCCACAAACATAAAATAACTAGCAAAAAAAAAAAAACTACACAGACTCATAGAATGAGAAGCAGCAAAAAGAACAAAGTAATGGAACAGAAACACTCTACCCATGCTTCATGACATGGAGATTCCACAGTTTCATTACTTCTTTCTCTCCTTCATTCACATCAGAAAATTCTTCAATTTGCTGAAAGAGAAAAAAATATCTATTATAAAAGTAGTAGTAATTTTAAAGATAAAAAGGCTGTCAAAGCAGAATATTTTGGAACAGAAAAATAGCAAAGATGGAGCTTTTCATTTCTTTTCAGACAGGGTCTCTCTATATAGCCCTGGCTGTCCTAGAACTTACTCTGTAGACCAGGCTGTCTTCAAATATACAAATTCACCTGCCTCAGTCTCCAGAGTACTGAGACCAAAGGTATGTGTGACCACATCAGGCGCATTTAATAAAACTAACTTTTACTTAAGCATTTATCTTAGAAGGAAAATTCTAAGTTAGAAAACAGCAATAAAACATAAAAATGAAAGTATCCAATAGAAAATTGCACAGGAAAGTAAACTTTTCCTTACTTAAGTAACTTTGCTGTAAATGAGAGTTATAAAACTTGTATGAGCACTGCTGGGGGGAGGAAAATAAAGGTAATTACAGTAATGGTTTTTTCTCTCAGCCACTCTGGATCTTTCTCATCCTCACTATCTACTTCCATTTCTTGTGGCCGAAGAGGTAAGCAGGTATCACTGTGGAAATAGAGACGATTGTGGCCACTGCTGTACGTTCTCTGCTGTTCTACTTCTCCATCTTCAGATTCAAGAAACTCCGACATGCTTGCTTTTGTTCGTTTTGGCCTAATGAAATGAAGAGATCAAACAAGACAACGTCGACACCCATATGACACTGAGCATGAGCTAATATCTGTAATATTACTATTTTGTAAAACAAAGAACATAATAGTACTTGAAGCAGCACTCTTATACTTTTTTTAAAAATATATAATGAAAAATGAACACAACACATAACCCCCCCCTTCCCTGCCCCTTTTAGAACCAGAGATCAAAGCCTGAGCTGAGCTATAGCTCCAGTTCTAAATATTAAATAAAGTTTCAAAGACAACAATGGCTTTCTGGGTATGAAAAATAAACTTAAGCAAAGAAAAAGAAAAAAAAAAAAAAAAATGGGGCTGGAGAGATGGCTCAGTGGTTAAGAGCACTGGCTGCTCTTCCAGGGAGTCCTTCAGTTCCTGGCAACTACATGGTGGCTCATAACCATCTGTAATGAGGATCAGGTGCCCTCTTCTGGGGTATCTGAAGACAGCTACAGTGTACTTATATATAAATAAATAAACCTTTAAAAAAAAAGAAAGAAAGAAAGAAAAAAAAAAATTAAAGATGTATACAAGAGCCTGGCAGGGGTTGCCCACATCTTTACTCCAGGTATTCAGGAGGCAGAGGCAGGCAGATCTCTAGGTTCAAAGCCAACCTGGTCTACACAGTAAATTCTAGGACTACATAGAGCAACCCTGTCTTGAAAAGCAAATAAACAAAAATGTATATATAAGGAAAATTAACAAATTGCTAGGAAGGTCACATTAAAAAATATTCAAGGGGGGAAGGTGGAGTGGAACACACCTTCAATCCCAGTATTCTAGAACAAAGGAAAGCGGGTCTCTTGAGTTCAGGGTCAGTATGGTCTGAAGAAGAAATTTCTAGTTTCTTTGGAAAGTCAGTTATGTCAAATGATGGTTTCCTGGGGCACACGGGTGAAAGGGTGTCTTGCTAAGGCAGACACGTGAAAGGACACATGATGAAGGAGGATAAACATGACCCCAGACAGTGGGAGACAAGCACTGAGCTTTGGTTTGGTTTGTTCTGCCTCGATATTCTTTGCTAAAGTCACCTATGTATTTATTGGTTCGTCTTACATAGCTCAACCTGTGATAACTGCCATTGAGAGAAACTCGCCCAAAAACTGCTCAAGGGGTTCCTGCAGGACCTTGCTGCTTTCGAGGCCTCGCCTTAGGCAGATGGCGGTGAGCCTGGTGTTTTCTTCAAGAGTGAACTATAGCTGCTGGTGTTTGCTCGCTGAAGGACTGAACTGTAGCTGCTGAATCGGATTTAGTGTTTGCTATGGGACTGAACTGCCCAAGATCAGGCTCACCCCCAAAGAACCACTGCTGAGCAGGTCCACTTCCCCCATCCTAATAACTTTTCTCTTCCACTCCCTCTGCTGGGTGGTGGCTACAGGAGAGGTTGAGCCCTATTAAAAGTAGGTTGCAAAACATTTATGCCTACACTGGTCTACATCCTGAGTTCCAGAACAGGCGGGGCTACACAGAAAAACCAACCAAACCAAACCAAAAAACAACAAAACAAAAAAGGGAAACATTTCACAGAGCTGGAGAAACAGTTCAGTGGTGACGTAATCTTGCAGAGGATACTAGTACCACATGGGGCAGATCATAATGGCTAGTATTTCCAACTGCAGAGGATCTGACTCCTCCTTCTGGCTTCTTGGCCATCCACACGTACATGCTATATACTCACACATAGATGCAGTGTGTTACATAGTGAAACTGTCTCAAGGACATATTTTTATTTATTATTTTGGTTGTGAGCCTAGCCTTTAATGGCTGAGCCTCCTCTTCAGCCCAGTATTTATTATACTATAAATACACTAAAACAAAGTAGAAAAACAGAATAGTTACAGATACACATCTAACCAAAAATTCTGATTTTTAGGTTTTATGAAAATGAAGCTTTCATTACAGCAGTCAAAATTGCCACTGTAAATTCACCACTATTGCATAGTTACACAGCTCAATTAAAGGAGAAATAACTGGCTATCTTGGGATAGCATCCCTTTAAGACATTAGCCAAGAGGGGCAGAATCATTAATTTCACACTATCCAAATAGAATATATCCCTTTTTTGTAGGTTAATGTGTATGTGTATGCACACGAACCTAGGTCCTCTGCAAGAGCAACTAATTTTAACCATCCAACCATCTTGCCAGCCCCAATGTGGGAAGTTCTTTAAGTCCACAAATCAATGTAGGAGTGGCAACATTAAAAATAATTGTCACCCAAGCATGGTGGGACACACACCTTTAATTCCAGCACCTGGGGGGGGAGGGGGGGGGAAAGCAGGTGAATCTCTTTTGAGTTCTAGGCCAACCTGGTCTACAAAGGGAGTTCCAGGACAGCCAGGGCTATACAGAGAATCATTGTCCAAAAAAACCAAAATGAAGCTTCTACCAAAATACACTCCTTTCTTCTCACACCAATAAAGGTACAACACATGCTACCAAGACTGACTGCTTAAATTCAATCCATGGGACCCACATGGCTGAAATCAAACGTGAACAAATCCACCTCTTTCTCCCCCCCCCCCCCGAATATATAAAAAAATAAAGAACAGCATAAGCTAAGCTTTCTGCCTACCTGCACACAAGAATGTGTGTGATAGGTGTTCTCTTTACTGGTCCATTTCGACTAAAAGCGAATCCAGGTTGGCGATGTATATCCTGAGGATTTCCTGCATAGGAGCCATCGTAACACTCATTGATAGAAACATCTATCCTAGCACCTTTTGGATGATACTGTAAAGAAAACAAAAGTAAAATAGGGTGTTCAGAAGAAGAAGATATTAATCCCATAAGAAACCTCTATTTTTCCTTTTAATTTACTTAAAATAGTTATAGATTTTTAATGTTGTAAAAAAATAAAATAAACCAAGTATTATCAGCTTCATGGAAAAGCACGCCTAAAGACTTTAAAAAAAAAAAAAAAAGGGGGCCAGGTTCTGTGGCTCTACGATCAATCCTAGTTCTTGGAAGGCAGACAGGAAAACAAGGCAGTCTATCTACAGAATAAGACCTGGTCTCACAAACAAAACCACTGCAAAAAGTGAATTAAAATGCTAACACCGGGCAGTGGTGGCGCACGCCTTTAATCCCAGCACTCGCCTTTAATCCCAGCACTCGGGAGGCAGGGACAGGTGGATTACTGAGTTCAAGGCCAGCCTGGTCTACAGAGTGAGTTCCAGGCTAGCCAGGGCTACACAGAGAAAACCCTGTCTCAAAACAACAACAGCCAAAAACAAAAACAAAAACAAAAAAATAAACTAACAAACAAAAAACCAATGAACTGAATCACCCCCTGTAACCTGGGCAGAACTTCTTACTGTTTACATGCAAAGTGTCCTTTACCTAAGGTTGTTATGTGTGACACCTGCTATTGGGAAACAAAATGAAAACCTACTTACTACATAATTGAAGATAAATCTGCTGTGGCAGAGTTTCAGATGCTTGAGTAAGCTATACAGCTTACGGCAGTTCAGAGTGCACCACGGGCAGTGCAAGTCATCTCTGGCTTCTGTCTGTTGTCTTGTATTATTGTTATAAAGGAACTAAAAAACAAAGTGTCAAGCTTACAACCTGTACATTTCTAAGCACGGTTTCCTTAGCACCTCTAAAACAGCATACCATTGAAAACTATTCAGATACTACATACAAAAAATGTATCTCATGATTACTTTATTAGACCAATCACTTGTGTTTACCTGATAAAATATTCTTAACTTCTGGCGACTTTCATTTGAAGTATCCTTTTCTTTTCTTGTTTGCAACTCTGTAGTCAGCGTCTCCTTAACAGCTGAAAATATATACCCACTTAATTGATGAAAGACTCCCTTCTATAAAATATCTTGCCAAAATTATTAAACAAAGATATATAATCGTGATATTTCTGTTCACTTCAACGGACAATAAAAGGTCTATATTGAGGACTCATATCACTGCACCCCATAGGGATTCTCTCTGTGTAGCCCTGGCTGTCCTGGAACTAAAGAGCTGTAGACCAGGCTGGGCTTGAACTCGTGTATCTACCTGCCTCTGACTGCCATGAGCTTGGATTAAAAATACACGCCCCGGGAGAACTTGGATTTTTTTTTTCCTTAAAAAACAAAAAAACGCTACAATAAAACCCAAAACACACAAGGAACTCCTTTGATATCCTAAACAGTAACAAAAATAACCCATAGTCACCACAAAGTTTTTTAAGGTCACAGGTATTTTTGTTTTGGGGGTGAAGTGGTTGAATCCAGGCCCTCCCAAACGCCAGTCACCTGCTCTGTCACTGAGGTGAACCTAGGCCTGACTGTTATTTTTACTGGTTATTAGAAAGTGAAACCTGATTGTTTTAAAATCACCCCAATCCCCAAAATGATCACTCTTTAAGAGTTTAGTATCCTACTATTCAGTGTGGAACAAAACTAATGATCGCACATATAATCTCCTGTCATAAAGATTTGTTTACTAGTTTTTCTGTAATTCTTTTACCCATTAGCTTAAGAATACTTTGAGAAGGGCCCAAAGCATGAATCACTTAGGAAATATTTCCCCAAGACACAGATCATTTCTTTTTTTAGCTTTTAATATTAATATTAAATATTATTTATTATTTTTGTGTACAAGTTTTAACACTTGTTAAATGAAGTGTTGTTATGAAGCGGCAACTACTTACATAAGCTGAACTATTGTTCTGTGGAAACTGACACATAACACCCAGAATTTCAGGCTTCCCCCCAGATTCCTAAGTAGCAGGTACCAGGGCACACGTGTGGAGGTCAGAGGACAACTTTCAGGAGTCAGTTCTATCTTTCTGCCAAGTGGGATCAGGTTGTCAGGCTTGTGTAGAAAGCAGACAGGATCACAGGATCTCACAATAAGCTCTATGAAGCCTTGAACCTGCCTATTCCTGCTGAGATGAAAGGGATCTACTGCTGAACACACCTCATCTTTTGATACATGTAATAGTTGCATATGACCGTACAAAAGAGAGAGAAACCCTCCCTCTTCTGAAAGATAAAAATACTCTAAAAGTCAAGAGTAGTGTTCTTATGAGACAGATTTAAAATATCTTAACTTAGGACTTCAATACTGCAGAGCCCTTATGCTATCTGTACCTGTTCTTTAGGTGCAGAATAGGTGTCTGAATCCAGGGCTTTGATCACACTAGGCAAATATTCTATGCAACCCAATGCTTTACATTTTAAAAGTGCATTGAAAACCAATCACTTTCCTATCTGTGGCAAATTATTGGAAAAATGTATTCTAAATTGACACATAGATAATTACAGGCACACCTGAAGGTAGTAGTAAACACTACAGAGCACAGTGCTAAAATATTAAATAAAAAGTGAAATTGCCAGAAACATCCATCACAAAGGTTCTAGAGAACTTTACATTTAATATAGGCAAACTCTTATTCACTATACCTAATAATATAGCTACTCGATAAGACCAATAGTATTTCCTGAATAATTTGAACACAACAAACCACAACTGAGTTACTCTAAGC
This sequence comes from Rhynchomys soricoides, assembly GCA_019843965.1. Taxonomy (NCBI): domain Eukaryota; kingdom Metazoa; phylum Chordata; class Mammalia; order Rodentia; family Muridae; genus Rhynchomys; species Rhynchomys soricoides. The sequence goes on from JADRCH010000059.1 coordinate 2,888,502, forward strand.
CTGAAACATTAAAACCAGTATTTAGATAGCAACAGTATTTTTACCAATAGTTTGTGCAGGTTTAACAGAACCAGGCTTATTTTCCTGATGAAGGCTCTCCGAATTTCTAGTGGCAAGGGGTTTGGCAACAGGAGCTGTAGACTTATCATTGGTTTCTCCCGTCCATCGAAGAGTAAATTGCAATGTAGGTCCCTGAGAAAATGTTTCAAATGGAGGCAGCCTCTAAACAATAAAATAGGGAAGAGTTATGATGACGTCAAAGATATTGCAGAAATGAAATGAAGATACTCATTATGAAATGCCAATGTGGATTTATTTAAAAGCAATACTTTACAACCTTTGCACATGTGCAGAGCTGTGGTATATGTGCTTCAGTGGAGTGCCAAAGAAAGCCAGGAAGGCATGAGACACCCTGGAGTTGAGTCTTGATCTGATCAGGTCCTCTAGAGGAACAGTACACACCCTTAAAACACCGGGCATCTCCAAGGCCAATGCATTTTAGTCCAAAAGGCAACAAGAATAACCAAATAATGTATGGAATACGTCAGCACTAGAGAAATGGAAAGTTCAGGCAGTATGAAGTGGTAGCTGCTTACAATAAAAGCTGAATTACTACTATGTGAAAACAACTGATACAAAACAGGCTTTCAGATTTTTTTTTCCTCTGAGATTCCTAAGAACTGGAATTAGGCTCAGATTTCTCAAGAGGCAGAAAAAAATTTTCAAGAAAAATCTCCCTCAATTATAATTTCTCAAAAATTAAGCAAAACTAGGCTAGGTGTCGTGGTGCACACCTCAGATCCCAGAGGTTGGGACAATCTTAGGTGACCAATACTTCCAACATGGTAGAGTAACACATGGTGATTTCTCCTTGACTGATCCTGACCTTCTTTGGTTTGGGGACAGTAATTATCTCAGGTGTCTGTCTGCTGCTTCCCCAAGTCACCTAGTAAGAGAATTCTGTCCTTGGTCTCCATAGGCCTTAACTCCTATCTAGCCACTTGCTTCAATCCTATACCTATCCTTCAGTAATTTATCAATTACGATGATTGACTGTTATATAATCTCACGTCTCCAATAACCTCTTACATATAGCCATTGATAGTATTCATGTATGCTTAAAAATAAATCCATTAAGTTTTCTCTTAAAATATACATTCTTGCTTGAAATGATGGCACATAAGTTTAATCTGAGCTTTGGGAAGCAGAGGTAGGTAGATCACTGAGATCTACAGAGTGAGTTCCAGGATAGCCAGGGCTACTCAAAACTCTGTTTAGAAAAAAAAACAAAAACAAAAATAATTAAACACACAAACCCACTCTTTCTGAGGTATGAATATTTTTGCCCCTGGCATATATTCTCCTTTACCATTTCTCCACTGCATTGTGGAATGTAGAGCAATAACAAGAACAGGACCTTCAGCAAAAGTATCGTAGCTGCTTTTCCTGATTTTCATTCTTAGAAGTCAAAGAATCTGGAAGATTGCCTTTTATTTTTCTCAGAAAGTTGTATTATGTGTCTGTGTCTGCATGTGGGTATGTGTACATGAGTGCAGCATAGTGCCCTCTGAGGACAGACATGCCAGATGCCCTGGAGCTGGGATTACAAATGGCTGTGAGCACCTGAATTGTATGCTTGGGATATCTCTGAAAGAAGAGTCAAAGGCTCTTAAACATTAAGCAATCTCTCTAGCCCCTTAAAGTCTCCTTTATCAATTTCATTTACACATGAGCAAAGCATCCACGTTCATAAAAATTTTAATTCTTTTCTTTCTTTTTTAAAAAGATTTTTTAAAAGATTTATTTTATATATGTGAGTACACTTGTAGCTGTCTTCAGACACACCAGAAAAGGACATCGGATCCCATTACAGTTGGTTGTGAGCCACCATGTGGTTGCTGGGAATTGAACTCAGGACCTCTGGAAGAGCAGTCAGTGCTCTTAACCGCTGAGCCATCTCTCCAGCCCCCAGAAAAAAAATCTTAAGTTGAATTTTATACTTACAATATTCTACTCATAGTCTCATGAATTAACAATATGCTAGAAATTATAAATTAGGCAGGCATGGTGGCACTTTTAATCCCTGCACAAGGCAGGTAGGTATGTATCTCTGTAAAACCGAGGTCACCCAGTTCCAGGCCAGTCAGATGTACACAGTAAGACCTTGTCTCCATAAATGGATAAAAATCATTTTTGAGCCAGGCAGTGGTGGAGCATACCTTTAATTCCGGCACTTGGGAGGCAGGTGGATTTCTGAATTCGAGGCCAGCCTGGCCTACAGAGTGAGTTCCAGGACAGCCAGGGCTATACAGAGAAACCCTGTCTCAACCACCCCCCCCACCCCCCAAAAAAGATAAAAGAATAAAAAAATTTAAAAAATTAAAAATCATTTTTGAAATTCCCATTAACCTGCTTTCAGTAATTTTAAGAAAATGTAGGTTATATGTTATAATCTGTAAAATTAAGAATCAAAAATTTTACTAGATGGTGGTGGCACACACCTTTAATCTCAGCATGCAAATGGCAGTGTTGGATAAATCTAAGTTTGATGTCTGCCTGGTCTCCAGAGAAACTTGTCTCAAAACAAAAGCACGCACGCTCATACAATATCAGAAATCTTCTCAAACCATCATCTTTCTTAATGGCTATCTTTTTAGTTATCATTTCTTCCTGTTCTTTACTATCTAAAACTTGCTGGTTGATGTTAAGATGCTCAGTGTAAAAACACTTGCTACAAAGCTTAATGGCTGAAGTTTGATCCCAGAACCCTTATGATAGAACAGGTTCCCACAAAGAGTATTTCTAAATATATTTCATTAAAACACATTTCTATCTCGAAAACAAAAACAAAAAAACCCCAAAAACCTTATTTCTAAATAGAATTTCATTCTCACATTTTATCTTTACAATTCTAGCCCTCATTTTAAGAAACAAGGCAAATGAGTCAACCCGACAAAAGCAACAAAGCTAACTACCAACAGAGATGTAAGTCCCATGTCCTTTATTACATTTTCTGACTAGGCTATTTTGCTGGCATTTTTCTAAGTATTAAAACCAAAGGGACTCTGGGTAAGCAATATGGTTCAGTGTGAAAAGGCACTCCACACTAAATTTGATGACCTAAGCACACCATGTTGTGCACATTTATTACTGAATGTGATGGGGCATGCCTTTAATGCTGGCATTTGAGAGGCAGAAGGATCTTTGTGCCTTTGAAGCCAGCATGGTTTACAGAATTCCAGGAAAGCCACAGTTATACAGTAATATCTTATCTTACAAGTAAGTTATTTATTCAATGTGAAAAAACAAAGACTCCTTATTTCAAATACAATTTCCATTTGGGAAAGAAAACACTAATCAAAGTAAGAGTTGACAACCATAGTGTGTTCAATCTCTAAGCCATCCATACCTTCCCATCAAGAATAGTCTCCCACGTTGCTCTTTTCTTGCTTATTGGACATTCTTCCATTTCCTGCATGGCTACTTCATATTCCCCATCTAAAAGCTGTAAACGCCTGGTAGAAAAACACATACACTTTATGAAGTAACCTGTATATTACAAAGTCTACACTCTACAAAGCACATTAAATTGGTATACTAGCTTACATACAAAGCAGGATTCTAAATTATCTACAATCCAGATCTGACAAAAAAGCAGTACTAACAAAAAGAAAAATGTTTATCAGGCAGGCATTGTGTAATGCACACCCAGAAGTATGTTCTTCTGCACAAATGTTTATTAACATATACCAACATTTTTTTCCTGAAGTTGTGGAATGTTTATATTTATATTCATAAACTTGCTGGAAATTTGGCTTAAAAAAAAAAAAAAAAAAAAGATTGTGGTTCATAAATATCTCAGAAGAATTAGGAAAAGGAGATTTTAAGTCTTTTTTTTTTGGAGACAGGGTTTCTCTGTGTAGCCCTGGCTGTCCTGGAACTCACTCTGTAGACCAGGCTGGCCTCAAACTCAGAAATCCACCTGTCTCTACCTCCCATGTGCTGGGATTAAAAGCATGCACCACCACTGCCTTGCTAAGATTTTAAGCCTTAAATAAGGAAAATGTAAAAGAAAAGAGAGATCCTGGAATCTGCTTGAAAGGGCTCCCTATACCCAAACTTGGGATAATTTGAATAGCAAAACGAGTAATATCGTGATCAGATGAAAAATAACTCACTAAAATAGTTAATCCACATTGACAAAAAAGCCAAAAACCTCAACACCAAACATCCTCTTCACAGAAAAATGCCAATGAACAAATGATGGGCAAAATGAGGGAGGAAAAGCATGCAGAAGGCCCCTTGCTCAATATTCAATACTATTAAAATAATGATGATGATGATGACAACATTGTTAGATCTACAGGTAAGTAGTTGTCAGGAAATGCCTTTGTTTTTTGGAAATATATGCTGAAGCATAGAGCAAGGCAGAGATGAAGTATATTTGCAAATGTTTCAGCACAAAAATGAAACAAAGAAAGCAAACAATGTGAAATATGACGATCAATACCAACGGTGTGTGGATATTACACAGTCATTTTATAAACTTTTCTACACATTTAGAAATTTCTAAAATTAAAGCTCAAGGAAAATTTCACCTAGCTTCTTAGCAGTTTTGTTAACTGAAACAAAAGCAGTAGTCTATTTCATATAAAGAATATATTGACAAAAACTAAAAAGCCAAACCAAACTATCCAGGCAATGACTGCACATGCCTTTAATCCCAGCACTTGGGAGACTGAGGCAGGCAGATCTGTTAGTTCTAGCAAGCCTGGTCTACAGACATAGTTCCAGGACAGGCAGGGGAACACAAAGAAACCTTCTCGAAAAACAAAATAAATTATTTAAATAAAGATTCATAGAAACATACATATGCACTCATAATACAAAGAATAAAAAAGAAACAAAACGTGCCCTTCGCTGCACAGAACACAGTATCAGTGAAGCCTACTGTGGGCACCTCCTCACACTTCGCCACTAGACTTGACCACTGCTTTCTAGTATATTTATTGTTGTGTTTCTAAGCCTTTCCTAGTCATCCTATTAGAGATCAAACCTCAGGTTATACATATGCTAAGCTAGCTCTCTGTGATTGAGCTACCCTCCCCCCAAGTGTTTTTAAACTGAACTCATTGATCTATAATCAAATCTGACTTTAAAGTTTATTATCTTGAATTATAGTGCTAAGCATCAGCAATCAACCTAGCATAAGAAGTGGCGCCTCAGGTACCATTCTTCAATGGTCTGTTTTTAAAAAAAAAAAAAAAAAAAAAGTTCTATGTATTTCCTACATCCTCTTTTCCTTACACTAAGATGTTTCACTCCTTGATATCCTGTGCCACATGTACACATTGTCACACAGGACTACAGAACACTGGCTTCCTTAGCTTTAGTTGCTATCCTAAGACTTGTCTAGAATCCCATTTCATTTAGGCCTCGGTTCAAACACTACCTCTAATACACAAACAGTAACCACTTACTTGCTACTATTTCTTCACAGCATTTACCGGTTTTATAGAGTTCTCTATAGCCTACATTAGAAGCACGAAGACAGGGATTTTGTGCTTCCTCAGTTTAGAAATGTTTGTTAAAGTGTAGATGCTCAGAAAATACTTCTTGAATAAACAATTAACTGAGGCACTCACAGCTGCTCATCTTTGTTCTCTGTTCTCTATGATAAAAAATATTCAGCATTTGCAAATTTGTTTTTAATGTCATTAGAATACAAACAGAAACACACCATCATTCATTCTGTTTCAGAATAAAAACATTTGCCGAACAGTGCTGAGGCCGTATTTTTGTATCACTATTACCTGTTTTTGTCAAACACTGTCATCTGTGCAACAAATGTCTTTTCCCCATCTTCACGATTTCGTTTTCTTCTGGCTGGAAGTTCTTCACTGACATCTGAATTAAAAAGACAAAACAAAGAAACCAATTACTTACAAGAAATACAAATTGCAATAATTTGTTTTAATTTTGACAGGGTTTCTCTGTGTAGCACTGGCTGTTCTGGAACTCACTTTGTAGACCAGGCTGGGCTTGAACTCAGAGTTCCACTGGTCTCAGCCTCCTGGGTGCTGGGATTAAAAGCATGTACCAGCGATGCCCTACTTTACAATTATGTTTTAATACAGAGGCTCCCTTGCTTCACCTTTAGACTTTAACATGTGCTGTGTCCATCCTTTATCTGTCTACCACATGATTTCACAATATATCCCAGGCTGCTCTGGAAATGGCTATACACTGGCTGGCCTTAAACTCCAATCTCTATGACTTGATGTACTGGGAGCTGGGACTACAGGCCTTGCAACTCAGCTGGTCTGCCCTTACTTCCTAAAATTACTATCAGAATTTGCCTTTGCAAATGCTAACTTATTCAGAATGACTCATGCTAGGCAGGTTCCTCATCAGCACTCATGAGTTCCATTATAAATTAAAAAAAAACTTTTAAGAGAGATTTGCTTTTATATTTTAATGTAAGAGTGTTTTTTGCCTGCATTTATGTTTATATACCACGTGCATACAGTGTCCTTAAAATCTTGTATAAGATCCTTTAGAACTGGAGTTACAGACAACAATCAACCCACGTTTGACAGGAACCGAACCAGGGCCTTCTATGGCTAACAAGCCTTAGTCTAAACCAGAGCCTTCAAACAATGCCTCACGTACACCTGTTATACAACTGGTCACTTTAGTGCAACTCTTAAAGTCTTATCTCTCTCCTAAACTGAGTTGTAAACATTCTGAGAATAGCACTGCTTGTTTAATTGTCTTTGTGATGGCAGCACCTATACATCAATTAGATTATTACCTCAAAGATGAATTCAGATCTGCTGGAAAAATAAAGAAATGGGTACAGGGATCAATATGTAATATGTATTATTCTGCTCATGTTCAAGCACATTGGCATCCACCTACATAGTCCCAGCATTTTGAAAGCTGAGCTTAAGGGATCATGAGTCCAGTTTGAGACTAGCCTAGGCAATGATGAGACTATATAACAAGACAGAATGCAAGTAAGAAGAGAAAGATACAGACAGGAAAAGAGATGCAGGGAGAAAGGGAAGCAGGTAGGCAAAAAGGGGGAAAGCTCATGGCTAACCTAAACAGTGAGTAGACTCCCAGCCAAGGAAAGCCCAAGGTCAATTTCCAGTAAAGTAAAATAACAGTTTTTCCAGCTTTGGAAAGAAACAAGGTTTCTTAATGAGTTGTTTTAATTTATTTTATTATTATTTGGTTTACTCTGCTCTTAAGACAATATGTTGTTACATTATGAAGCCTAGGCTAGCCTCAAACTCATGTTCTACAGACTCAGCATTCTGCATACTGGAATAAAGGAACAAACTACCATGCCCAGCAGAAAGTCAAGGTTATTTTTTTAAAAAAAGGAAAACTTTATACACAATTATAAATATGATAAAGAAATACTAATTCATACATTTTTGATAATTTTAATATACAATAATAAAACAGTGAAATTACAGAAATAAAATTACCAATATTTTCATTGGTTTCTCCATTAATCATTCCATTAAATTCTCTTCTTCCTGGACGAGTTACTCTAAACAGTAATGAGTAAGACTTCACCATATGGCTGTTACTAGGTTCAAATTCATTACTGGAAACTGCCAGGGATGGGAAATTTCCTGGTTTTGTTTGATTGAGGTCAGGATTCAAAGGCACCTGCTTTTTACCAGTAGGAACTTGTCTTATTGGACAACTTACATCCTGTAAAGTAAAGATTCATAAATTATACTTACATATCAATAAAAAATACTTAAAACTTAAAATCACAGCTATAAGAAACACAGTATAAGCCACAACTACAAAATAAAATGTTAATATACTGCTGAAAATTAGGAAGCAAAAATTAAAATTGAACAGTTAAAGATTCCCAATATTAGAACAACTGAAGATTAGTTCAATATAATGAAAATGAGGATAAGAGTTTATCCAGTATGGAGATGAAATTACTTCGAAGTTTTGTATTACCAACATGGAATGAACGGGCTAGAATGGAGATATGGGTCCTTGAAGTACAGAACAGTGGTTAAAGAATTTGCCTACTATGTATAAGGCTTTGGGTTCAACTACAAGCAACAGAAAAAAAAAAAAAAAAGAGTAAATAAAACAAGACTGGGAAGGTAGTGCGGTTGGTATGCACAAGGCCATGAGTGCTGTGCGCAACCCCAAGCACTGTCTAGGCAGGCAATGGTGGTACATACGGAGGATAAGAAATCCTGGACTGGGTAGTGAACTGGAACCAGCACCAACTATTGTTAAGGGTTTTCCTCAAAATAAATGAGTAAAATAAAATAAAACCTAAAATATAAACAAAACAACTAGAAAAACAAGAAAAAAAGAAACAGTTAAGGGGCTAGTGATAAAGGTCAGTGGTAGAGCATGCATGGGTCCCTAGGTTCAATCCAAAGCACTAAAAGTGAAAAAGGAAAAGAAAAAAAAAATTGAACAGTGATGTTGGGTGCCTTTATTCCCAGCACTCAGAGGCGGAGGATCTGTGTTAGAGGCATGCATAAATAGTATACAAAGTGAGTTCCAGGACATCCAAGGCTACAATGAGAAACTATGTCTTGAAAAACAAAAACAAGCAAACAAACAAAAACCAAAAAGTACCACCAAAACAAAAACCCCAGAAATGAGAAGACATGTTTAAATTCCCTCAACTTCAACATTTCCCTTAATCTTCTATTCTAAATAATAAATGGGATCATCAGAAAAGGAAAATGCATATAAACGCCATTACAAAATAGGACATCGGGGGCTGGAGAGATGGCTCAGTGGTTACTCTTCCAGAGGTCCTGAGTTCAATTCCCAGCAACCACATGGCGGCTCACAACCATCTGTAAGGGGGATCCAATGCCCTCTTCTGGTGTGTCTGAAGTCAGCAACAGTGTACTTTCATACATGAAATAAATCAATCAATCTTTTTTAAAAAAAAAAAAAAAGGAAATCGGTATCTTCTTCATATTCTCCTTACTTAATAGAAGAGACAGCAATCACCTGAAAAATGCAGTCACTACATAACTAATTATAATGGAAGTATAGCAGAAAAAAAACAAACAGTGCATCTTATGTGGTAAATATATTTTAAACAGGAGGTTGGCCTCAAAGTTGTGGTGCTCCTAACTTAATCTTCCCTTGTGGTAGGAACATAGAGATGTGCCTACACACCAACTTAGTAACTTCTTTTAACAAAATAAAGTGGGGATTGGAGAGAAGGCTCAGTAGAAAACAGCACCGGCTGCTCTTTCCAGACAACCCAGGTTTGATTTCCAGCACCTACATGGTGGCTCACAAGTTCTAGAAAATTAGATGTTACCCTCTAGTCTCTTCAGGCACCAGGCATGCACATGGTGCACAGATATACAGACAAGCAAAAAAATAATAAAAATAAAACATATATAAATAAAAAATAAATTAATAATAATAATAAATCTATATTTAGAGATGAAAAGAAAATTCTACTCTACACGAGAAATCTAAGTCTCACCCTTACCCTAACCTCTAGATTTACCAAATTACTAAAATAAACAGTTGGGTGTGTACATTCTTTGAAGATGTTTACAGTTATTTTTTTCTGAAACATACTCATAACTACAGGTTTTTCCCTCATAAATAATGTATTTTAAAATTCTCTTTACTGCAGTAACAAGTTTTATGGGAGTTAAGAAGGATTAACTATGGCACGTGACATGAGGGCCTCTACCATCCAATCCAGCCTTCCCCCTTTCAGGTCTCAGGCAGTTTTTCAAGCCCCTCATCATTTAAAACCAACTGGGAGAGCAGCACCAGCACGAGCTCTATATAGTTCAACTGCTTAAGGTGTAATGATATGTAGGTACAATCTAATTAAAGCACAATAAAAAAAAAAATCCTCAGTCACTCATGTGCTTACTGCACACACACATATACACACACGCACGCACACACACGCACGCACACACACGCACACATATACACACACACACACACACACACACACACACGCGCGCGCACGCACACACACACACACACGCGCACGCACACACTCCATCCTCTTTGGAAAGAAATACTTATTCCTATCGTAGCCTTACTACTTTTGTTGTCTGTAATAAGAGACTCGAGGACTCAAGTCTTAAGAGTACATACAACCTGTAGGTTTTACTGGGTTGCTCAGGAAACAGCATTATGACACCTGTTTCTATGATGAAATAACTTAATCTTTTAAATAAAATCTGAAGCAATGCATTAGTAAGTTAAAGGCTAATAATGTTGATAGTAAAAATTTTTTCTCCGTACAATAAAATCCTTTAGGACCAGAGAAGAAATGGTTCAGCCACTAAAGGCTAGGCTTACAACTAAACCAACAAACACATACATACATACATACATACATACTACCTTTATATTAATGTACTAGTAGCTACAACCTATGAGACTAAATGGTACAAACAGCTGAATCTGTCCTAAGACCATAGCTTCTTCCTATGGCTCCTACTGGATGTTTGTGACCAGGGGAAACAAGAGGGAGAGTGGCAAGAGGCTATATAAGCAAGTCAGCTACCTAAGTAATTCCCTCCCCATCCTTCTGTAAAACAGGATCTCACTATATAGCTCTGGCAGGCCTGGAACTCTTTGTGGACTTGGCTTGCCTCTGCTTCCCAACTGCTGGGACTAAAGGCGGATGTCATCATATGCAGCCTCAACATAGTTCTTTCTTATCTCTAAGATTTTAAAAATGTCTCATAAATTTAGTAGATATGCAGAAACATGTTGAATTAGAGATTATTCTATTTCATCTACTAGTATTTTATACATTACCTTTCTTTTTTTGTGGCAAACTTTCACAAGCAGGACTTCCAGGGTAACAGAATTTTGTTCATTTTCTGAGTTTTGTGATGGCTTATCTAAATAGAAGAACCAATGTCTTAAAATTTTTTAAATGTATACATAACAAAAAAATTTTCCTATGTTAAAGAATCTCTCAAAAAAGGCTTCCTACAAGGAAAACATACCCTCCCAATCCAGCTCCAGACTTGGAGCTCCATTCTTTTCAAAAATAAATCAACCTGCCAGGCAGTGGTGGTGCACGCCTTTAATCCCAGCACTCGGGAGGCAGAGGCAGGTGGATTTCTAAGCTCGAGGTCAGCCTGGTCTACAGAGTGAGTTCCAGGACAGCCTGGGCTACACAGAGAAACCCTGTCTCGAAAAACCATTAAAAAAAAAAAAAAAAAACAAAAACAACCTTTCACAAGACAAAATATTCACATCTTCCTATAGATTGGTTTTTCTCTCACTTTGAGTAAGACAGCTCAATTGTCTTAATTCACAGTAAATCTACTTAATGATATCTCATTTGAAAACTTAGCATTTATTTTTCTGATAGTACAGAAAATCTTCTCTTCAAAACTGACAAAACTTCTTAGCAGGAAGCCTGAATAGTTATAGAGAATTACACCAAAAAGTTTAGCGTTGTTTTCTCTCATTAGTAGAAAATTTATTTAGTGGGACATGGTGGTACACATCTTTATTCCCAGCACATGGGAGGTAGAGGAAGGTAGATCTCTTAAGAGTTTCAGGCCAGCCTGGTCTATATAATAAGACCTTGTTTCAGAAAGAGAGTAATAGCGAGAGAGCGAGAGAGAACTGATCTAAGTTCTCTCAATAGGAAAACTTAAGCTATTATTTACTACTTGGAGATACTTTAGCTTACAAAACTTAGAAACTGACGTTTTGAGTTTAAGAGTCTACAATTTCTGGTTATATAACAAAAACCTTTCCAAGTGAAGACTCCTGAGTTCTGCTCAATTATTTACTTATCTTTAGAATTCTGAATAGTATTAGCTCAAACCTAAATATCTTAACACTAAACTATATATTGCAAACAACTTTTTCTTTTCTTTCTTAGACTTTTAGGTAACTTTCTTTTCAGCATAAAAATTAGTCTTCTTGGGCTGTGGTCATTGCTCAGGGGTCAACTGCTTCTCTAGCATGCTTAAGGCTCTGGGTTTGATAGCTAGCATCCAAGCCAAACAAAAACCAGTAACAAAAACCACTTTAAAAACAAAACAAAAAAAAACCAAAAAAACCAAACAAGCAAACAAAACAAACCCATTTCATTCCTTTTATGCAGAGTATACAAAGAAAAAAATGGCTAAATCAGTTTTTTGAAAATTATAATTCAATGAAAGTATGTTAAGACAGCAAAAATAATGCAGTGTCCAAAATGAAAAGATTGACAACACAAAGCTTACCATGAGAATGGAGCCCTAACAAAGTATATTAATTAATTCTCAATCTCCCAAATAATTACTGCTATTTTAGGCCTTTTGTTTGTTTGACACAGGTTCATGTAAGCCAGATTGGCCTGGAACTTCTGATCCTTAGACCCAATCCCCCCAGGAGCTAGAGTTGTAGACACAGGCGCATGCCCCAACATTCAACAGCGTTAGGAGCCTTAATGCTAGTTTTCTATTCTGGGTTTTTGAGTGGTATTTGTTTTGTTTTGTTTTGTTTTCAAAAACAGAAAATAAATCTTCTCTCAAACTTCCATTAATTTTATTTCATGACAGTCTCTTATGTATCTGTGGCTGTCCTAGAACTCTTAGAGATCTGCCTGCCTCTGCCTCCTGAATGGTGGGATCAAAGCTGTGTCCCAACACATTTGGCAAGGAAAAATTTATCAGGTGGTTCCCAAAAGTACTATATATTTATTTTAACAAGTCCCTAGAAACAGTGCTATTGAATCCATAAGAGATAAATTATAGCTCAAATGAGTTCATAAGTACTACAGAAAACAAATTGATGAATAAAAATAAGAACTATAAATAATTATGAATTGTTTAAGAGGGAAAAAAAAACCCAGAAATATACAAAACAGGCCCAATGAAAGACAAAGTCTAAAAACTATTAGCTAAGAATATACATGACCAGATATTTAATCTGTAATATAAAAACCATGGATCATGGACCCAGTGCTTACCACGTTACTTTACTAACCCCCTTACCCACTGTTGTTGGCTACAGACAGAAGGCAGGACCATGCCTACTAAGCAGTCATACCACTAGTTTCTTACTGCAATTCCAAGGAAAGCTTAGCTTTTTTGATAATTTTATTTCACTGTACTAAGAGGATACATGAACTTCACATGGACAAGGAAGGAGACAGGCATTATCCATTCTTTTTGCGTTCATTACTTATTTATTTTGAATTTGTGTGTGTTTGTTCATAGGCACATGTGAATACAGAGGTAGAGGGCAACTCATTTGGGAGTCTGTTCTCTATCATTTGAGTTTTAGAGACCAAACTCAGGTCATCAGCAGGTTTATCTGCTGAGACATCTCAAAGACTCCATATTCATTTTTTGGGTTGTTTTTTGAGTCAGGGTCTCACTATGAGGTCATGGCTGGCCTAGAACTCATACAGATCTGCCTGCCTCTGCCTCCTACCTGCATGTACCACCATCCCTGGCCCTTATCCATTTTTAAAAAAACTCAAGTTCCCAAACATGTTTTTAGCTTTTAATAAAATAGCACATACGATATATTTTCTCAGTAATAACTGACATTATGGTAACATCCCATTAGCAGGAGTGGTTATTTCAGCTGTTTATTTTTCAACTTAAACCAATACCAAAGCCATGCTGACGACCCAGCACCAGCTCAGCACAACTTGGTCAGACCAAGATCCTCTGCCTCCGGAACTTCTGAAGCAACTATTTAAAAATTTTCACCATTAGGTTTTTAAACTTAAGAATGAAAAGCATCATTAGAGGGACATGAGAATAGCTCAGTGATAACACAGTTGCTTTGTCTGAAAGGGACACTGGGTTTAATATCCTTCACAGACAAGAAATAAAAACAAGAAATTCCAACAAATGAAAATTAGTTTAAAAAGAACACAAAGAACTCAGAATCAACATCTTTTCCATTCCAATACTTACCATTTTTATGGAAGAAACCGGTAAATGTAAGTTGCAAATGTGCAGACAAGCTAAATAAAACAAAAAATTATCATTTAAAAATTCTATAATAAACACAGCACAGACCTTAAAAATACTCAGAGAGCAAAGGTAACTTATGTTTGATTTTCTCTCTTAACTACTGTGGCTCAGGAACTCAATGTGTTTCTCCTAAGTGTAGCAATCAAAATAATAAGTTCACTTCTATTACAGTACACACATCCCATAATAATAAGTCCACTTCTATTACAGTACACACATCCCATAATAAGTCCACTTCTATTACAGTACACATATCCCATAATCACAGTGCTTCATTGTCTTTGTTATAAAGTGGAAGGTTTTTTATAATTCCATGTTACAAAAGAAAAAGTTGCCAATAGAAGCCAAATCAACGTGAGTATTATTAAATAGGCCGGGCAGTGGTGGCGCATGCCTTTAATCCCAGCACTTGGGAGGCAGAGGCAGGTGGATTTCTGAGTTTGACGCCAGCCTGGTCTACAGAGTGAGTTCCAGGACAGCCAGGGATACACAGAGAAACCCTGTCTCGAAAAACCAAAAAATAAAATAAGGTAAAATAAAATAAAATAAAATAAAATAATAATAAAAAGGCTAGGCGGTGGTGATGCATGCCTTTAATCCCAGCACAACCTAACTTCCATCACTGGGTGCAAAGGTGAAAGGAGATCCAACACCACAAAGTTGTCTTCTTAATACATGCACAGTGATACATATAGCACAAAGACACAGTAATAAAAATATTTTTAAATTTAAAAAACAATCAGAAAGAAACTTAAGGATTGGCACGATGGCTAATTAGGTAAGAGTACCTGTCACCAAGCCTTGGTGACCGAGAATTTGATCCCTGGGACCCACAAGGTAGTGCAAAATGAGGACACAAAGTTTTCCTCTGACCTCCAGCTGTGCAGGGACACACATGTACTTGTATGCATACCCTAATAAGTAAATAAGGTGTCTTGTGTATACCAGGCAGTCCTTAAGCTCACTATGCAGCCATGAATCTTTCTGCCTCCACTTCCATAAATTGTGATTATGGGTGTATACTACCAACAAGCCTAATAACTTTCTACTAAGGAAAAATGGTAAAGTTTCCTTTCCCTTTCCTCTCCCCTTTTATCTGCTCTATCCTTTTACAGCTAGGTCAGATTAGAAAAAAAGAAAAAGATGGAAGGTTAGTCAGGCATATTGGATTTTAGGCTAACTTAAAGTGACCAGAATTTACATAGCCAGTTGTAGGCCAGGCAGGGTAGTTGATTCCAAGATTAAATAAATACCTGACAACTCTGAAGCAATTTACAGAAAAAGGGTAAGCAAATCCTTAAGGGACTAACATTCTGAAACAAGAGTCACATAGAAACTTCAAATCTAAATACTTGATCCCACAAAAAAAAAAAAAAAAAAATTTTATGCTGAAGACTGTGATCACTGAATTAAATTTATATTCCATTACTATGATAGCAAGCAGGAGGTATAAAGTGGGCCATCTGTAATGGGATCCAATGCGCAGTTCTGGTGTGTCTGAAGAGAGTGCCAGTGTACTGACATAAAAAATAAATAAATCTTAAAATATAATTTCATTAGTTCTGTAATTCAATGGTAGAGCAACTGTCTAGCAAGTACAATGTTCTGGGTTCCATCCCCAGAACTATATAAATACGTATATACAAAGAACTTACTAGCTTTGCCAAGATAAAGACTATACCACTTTCTCAAGAAAGGATCTCACAGTGTAACTGTCTATCCTGAAACCCACTGTAGACCAGGCTGGCCTTGAACTCACAGATATCCACCTGCCTCTGCTTCCTAGTGCTAGAGTTAGAGGTGTTTACCACTTCACCTGACAAGACCTTGTCTTTATACAGGTTCAAAGATCTTTTCAAGGCTTCTCATGCCACTCTTGCTGTTCTCCCTTCTTGGGCATCTTTGTCTCAAAAGCCACTTACATGATGTTCCCTTTTCTAGAACCACGTACATGCTCAGTGCGCCTCACCATTTTATTCCTATATTTGTTTCATATTTCAGCTTATTTCTCCAGACATGACATTTTCCAGACATGACATATTCCAGACACAATCATTCCATTTCTATATTCAGTAACTCAAACAAGAACTGCTTCTCTTGTATACACGCATGGTTTCCCTGTACTTTTCCTTCCCATTATTTAATAGATGACCATGTCGTTCCCTCCATAAAAGCAGATGTATTACTCCCATTATATCCTGAAGGCTTAAATATAGTGCTTCATACATGACACATTTCTCTGGCTCTGTATATAGATTCAGACATTGTGTTTTGTTTCATTTTGGTTTTTGCAGACAGTGTTTCTCATGTCACAGACCTTGCTGTCCTGGAACTCAGCCAGCCACCTGCCTCTGCCTCCTGAGTACTGGGATTAAAGGCATGTGCCACTACTGCCTGACTCAGATTTTCTTCTCTTTCCTTTTTTTTCTCTTGAGACTTTTCTATAGTAGAAAAAGATGCTTACTAAAAGAACTGTTTACAATAGGAAGACAGGTGATTCCAAAGCTTAGGTTTAAACAGAAACAATAAAAGGTGCTTTGGTATTAGGGATATCTCTGAAAAGTCAGAGAACCTGCTTACCAAGTGCAAGGCCCTGGGTTCAATTCCCAACAAAATAACCACAAAAAAAAAAACAACTAATAAAAGTTCTACTTCACCAGGCAGTGGTAGTACACGTCTTTAATCCCAGCACCTAGGAGGCAGAGACAGGCTAATTTCTTAGTTTGAGGCCAGCCTATTTTGAAAACAAAAAACAAAACAAAACAAAAAGTTACAAATTCAAACTTGAACATCAGTTTGAGGAGACATAAGGTATTTTAAGCTTTCTACAAAGGAGGAAAAAAAGAGAGCGATGTAGGTTTGGTTTTTTTTTTTTTTTTTTTTGGAGACAGGGTTTCTCTGTAGCCCTGGCTGTCCTGAAACTCTGTAGACCAGGCTGGCCTCGAACTCAGAAATCCTCCTGGCTCTGAGAGAGATGTGTTTTAAGTATCCACAATTACACCAAGAGGAAGGAGAAACAAAAAATCCTGGGAAGCAGACATATGATCCTGCTGAGTTTCTGAAATTTGCCAGGTGCTTTGAAGTATGTTGCTTTTGAAGACGCTACTTTTCCAAACAATAATGTATATAAATAACTGTTTTATTAGCCGAGCAATGGTGGCCCATGCCTTTAATCCCAGCACATGGGGAGGCAGAGGCAGGCAGATTTTCTGAGTTCAAGACCAGCCTGGTCTACAGAGTGAGTTCCAGGAGAGCCAGAGCCACACAGAGAAACCCTGTCTCAAAAAAAAAAAAAAAAAAGTTTTATTATTGAACTTCAATATCAAAATAACTCTCATCTATTGTGACAAACTAACATCTTAGAAAAGCAAAAACTGCAGGGCATGGTGGCACCCAGCTCTTAAGAGACAGAGGTAAGTAAGTTTGAGGCCAGTCTAATCTACAAAGCAAACCCCAGGACAGGACCACACAGAGAAAGAAACCTTGAAAAACAAAAAGTAAAAATCATGATGTGATTCAAAGTTCTTTTTCTGCCCATAACTTCTTTTGACAAGTTTCTATAACTAACGTGTAAGATAACTGTAGACCTAAAGTATTAAAAACCATGGACTACCAATTTGTTTTGCATAGATAAATGTTAATATTTTGTTTCTATTTGCTATAAATATCAAAAACCTTAGGCATTTATAGTAGATTTTGGTTTGTAGTACTGTGATATTCCTGTGAATCTATCCCCTTCAGTTCAGGGGAATGAAATACACTGGGCACGGGAATAGGGAGACACTAGTCTAACTCTGGAAAGTGTCCTGAAGAACATGAATCCCTGTAGAGGACACTTACAATGCTGAACAGACACGGCTCTATCAAACTCAATGAGGTCTGTGAGGATGCAGAGAAGATAATGGAAGAGAAATGCTTTGGTATGTGACTGAAGATTTTAACTTTAATTAATATCATGAAACAAAGATGTGCATTTCTAAAAACTAACTTGACAACAGTCCAAATACTTATATAGTACTAGCATTACATACTAACACCTAAGCTCCTCTCCATAACCCTGTGATAAATTAACATAACAGTGGGACTACATGTAATCTGTAAGTGAACTAACAGTACTAGGGAGTTTGTGGGGTGGGAACTTAAAAAAAAAAAGGTTTCTAATTAGCTTAGTACCTCAGGAAACAACACTGAGACAGTATTGTACAAATCTTGGAGGTTACTGTAGAGGCAGGTGATCTCTGAGTTCCAGGTCATCTTGGTCTACAAAGAGAATTCTAGGACAGCTAGGGCTGTTATGTAGAGAAACCCTGTCTCGGAAAAACCAACCAACCAAACACCCAAAATTTGTCTTTCAAAATTGTGGGCAAGGAGCTGGAGAGATGGCTTGACTATAACATGTAAGCATGACAACTTGGGTCTACAACTGTAGCATCCCCATACAAAGAAAGCCAGGTACACACTAGCACTGGAGTCAAGGTAATCCCTTGAAGCTCATTGGCCAGCCAGCGTTCATAATTTTGAGTGTATGTGGTATGTGTATACATGACTGTGGATACTTAGGACCTGATCTAAAGACTTCCAAGAATTTTATATAGCCAGGCAGGCATGGGGACTCGTGCTTTTAATCCCAGTTCTCAGGAAGCAGAGGCAAGCAAACCTATGTGACTTCAAGGCCAACCTGATCTATATGATGCATTTCTAGGCCAGTTGATGTTAGAGAGTGAGACCATCTCAAAAAACAAAAGATATACACAGCTACAGTAATTAAGACATTGAAGAACTGGTGTCAAGTGGAAAAGAATAAAGGGATCATGGTTTCCACTTATTGGCATATTACTCCTAAAATCTTTAAAGGACTAGAAGGCCTTTAATATTATGAAGGGCATAATATTAAAGGTGCATGCCTTTAGTCCCAGCACTCAGAAGGTAAAGACAGGCAGATCTCTGTGAGTTTGAGGTCAGCCTGGTCTACAAAACATGTTCCAGAGCCAGGCAGTAGTGGCGCACGCCTTTAATCCTAGCACTTGGGAGGCAGAGACAGGTGGATTTCTGAGTTTGAGGCCAGCCTGGTCTACAGAGTTCCAGGACAGCTGGGGCTACACAGAGAAACCCTGTCTCGAAAAACCAAAAAAAAAAAAAACAAAAAACCAGGACAAAATCCCGTCTCAATCAATCAAACAAACAAACCACTATATGAGAAGGCAAATAGAGTATATTATCTGTGTTTGCTAGTTTTATGTCAACTGGACATAGTCATTTTAGCAGAGGAAATTTTGGTGGGAATTGTGAGGCACACCTTTGCTCCATTCAGGATGCCCTTGGAGTTCAAGGCTAGCCTGGTTGGCAGGGTGTGGTCTATGACAGGTAGGGTTACACAGAGAAGCCTCGAAAACCAAAAAAATTAAAACAAAAATAAAAATAAAGAGAACTTTAGCCCAGAAATTCCCAGCCCAGATTTGCCTGTAAGACGTTTACTGACTGATGGTGGATGGATGTGAGGATCCAGTTCACTATATATATAGATATAGATATATCATTCCCTGGCCTTAGGAAAGCGGGTTGAGCCAACCTGGGGAGCAATTTAGTAAAAAACACTCCTCTGTGGCTTCTGCTTCAGGTTTCTTCCCTTGTTGACTTCCTGTTCTGGTTTTCTTCAGAGATGGACTGTGATGTGGAACTAAGCTGAATATACCCTTTTTTCCCCCCAATATGCTTTTGGTCATGGTGGTTTATCACAATACTAGAAACCCGGGCTGGAGAGATGGCTCAGTGGTTACTCTTCCAGAGGTCCTGAGTTCAATTCCCAGCAACCACCTGATGGCTCACAACCATTTGTAATAGGATCCGATGCCCTCTTCTGGGGTGTCTGAAGACAGCAATGGTGTACTCACGCATATAAAATAAATAAATCTTAAAAAACAACAACAAAAAAACCAAACCAAAAAAAATAATACTAGATAGACACCCTAATTGGACAATCCTGTTTTGATTGGAAAGATAATGTACAGCATATGCCTTTCCTATACTTGGAAGGATAATTCAGAAGAGTCATAAGGTTGAAGATACACTATATATACACATATATGTGTGTGTATATATATATATATACACATATATGTGTGTGTATATATATATATAATGCACAGCC
Organism: Rhynchomys soricoides; assembly: GCA_019843965.1. NCBI lineage: Eukaryota > Metazoa > Chordata > Mammalia > Rodentia > Muridae > Rhynchomys > Rhynchomys soricoides. The sequence continues at coordinate 2,908,656 of JADRCH010000059.1, forward strand.
CTTTCTCCACAGACAAAAAAAAATTTGAGTAAAAGAAAATACACTGCCACAATTTTTCTATTTAAAATGTTTTTTTTTTTGAAGAGACAGGATATGTACTAGAGCACTTGCTCTAACAATCACAGAAATCTGCATTTAATCTCCAACATAGAAGTTGAGGGATAGGTAGATGGAAAGGTACCCAAATTTGTTTGGTTTTTTTTTTTGGTTTTTTTTTTTTGGTTTTTCGAGACAGGGTTTCTCTGTGTAGCCCTGAAACTCACTCTGTAGACCAGGCTGGCCTCGAACTCAGAAATCCACCTGCCTCTGCCTCCCTAGTGCTGGGATTAAAGGCATGCCCCACCACTGCCCGGCAAAATTTCTAGTTTCTAAATATTCTAGTCAATAAACAAAAGGCACTCTAGTTCCTGAAAATATTTAAATAGAACATTGTTGGATTTTTTTTTTTTCGAGACAAGGTTTCCCTGTGTAACAACAGCCCTGGCTGTCCTGGACATCACTTTGTAGATCAAGCCAGCCCTGAACTTAGAATCAATTCATGCACCACCATGAGTATTTTGCATGTAAGAGATAAGGAGAAGGACCAATGAGACCCCTCTCCTGTTTAAAGATAATTACTTAGAGCAGTAGTTCTCAACTGATGGGTTGGGACTCCTTTGGGAGTCAAATGGCCCTTTTACAGTGACCACCTAAGACCATGGGAAAACAGATATTTACATTATGATTCATAACAGCAGTAAAATTACAAGTTATGAAATATAAACAAAAATAATTTTTTTTGGTTGGGGGTCAGCACAACATGAGGAACTGTATTTAAGGGTCACCACACAGGAAGGCTGAGAACCACTGACTTAAGAGGAAATATAATACTGTGAAACACCCACCACAAAGTATGAATTCTAGTTGCCTCTTCTCCACAGGTGAGGTAGTAAGATTAAGACCAAGTGCCCTTGTTAATGAATTTGATTTAAAAAACACCAGAAACTGATAAGAGATAAGCAATAATGACATATGTCCTACAAAACAGTTCCCAATATTAGAGGTGGTCAAACAGTCTTGAAGAATCTCTGCTAGAGAAATTAATTCCTGACTCAGATGAATACTTGGAGCAACTGATACTAAGACTTTTTAAAAAAACAAAAAACAAAAAAACCTCCCACCAACCTTGTGGTGATCACTAGGGAAATGGTCGCTCTAAATGTCCCTCTTTCCTCAAGTATATCACTTAGTGTAAACTGACATTCTCTTACCTATGAGATTCTTGCTCTCCTTTCATTTTCTCTACTTTTGATAACATATCATCAACTTTAAATGTTTTCCTGGAAGAAACAGATAAACACAATAATCACTTCTCAACTAGGAAAAACACAAAATTATACTGCAATAAACAAAGCAAAAATTTTATTTTATTTAAAATAAATTATATGACTAGCCATTACAATGCACACACTACTGAGACAATGTGTTATATAATACAAGTAGTAGACATGCCTTCAAGCTCAACTGTTAATACTGTTTTTCATGAAAGCTCCTATATTATCTCCCAGTCACGAGTAATTCTCCTTACTTGTGGCACTTTATTTTACTTATTTTTAAAGTCTCCTATGTATAAAACCTCTCTAAGCATTTTATTTCTACTACTAGACTATAATTTCCTGAAGGGCAATGCTTACTTTTTGTTAAGCATATATTTTTGCCATAAGACTTAGTAGGTACTTAAGCACCTATCAGGTTGCGCCAAGCAAATACAAAGTATACATACTTTTGAAACATCCATTATCTTGTTTTGTTTTGGGTATTGACTTTTATTGGGGGGGAGGGGCTTTTTGAGACCAGGGTTTCTGTCTCACTTGTATACCAGGTTGACCTTGACCTCAAGAGATCTCCCTGTCTCTGCCTCCCAATGCTGGGATTAAAGGCGTGTGCTACCAGGACCTTTAAACAATATTCCACAACAAAAAGATTAAAACGAACAACCCCGTCAAAAAAATAAATAGTAACAATAAAGTTAGGACACATACAATTCAATCATAAAAATATATATACTTTAAAATGACACTTCGATTTTCTGATAGAGGGTCTTGTTATACAGCTTTAGCTGGCCTAGCACTCACTATGTAATCTCAGGCTGGCCTCAAACACAAGGCAACTTTAGCCTCCCGGGTACTGGGTTAACAGGCATACCCAACCCCACCTAGCTAATCTGCTGAAGAGAAAAAAATGTTCCAGCACACACACAAACAAAATATTCCAAAGTAATGAAAGCTGAGTGGATTACAAAATATGCCTCATCCTACTCTTCAAAGTGAGCTATATCCTAGAAATAAAAGTATTGTTTCACATAATTTGTTAATTAGAAACAAATGTTTCTCTTTTTACAGAGATACTATTTTCAAAATTAGGACTTGAAAGTCCAATACACTCCACACTCAGTTATAATTTGATAATACTTATGTGTAGATAACAAAACGTACAGAAGGCTTATTCTTCAAAAACAGCCTTAAAAAACAAAAACAGGCTCTTGAAAAGTAGTCTAAAATTGCCCGGCAGTGGTGGCGCACGCCTTTAATCCCAGCACTTGGGAGGCAGTAGCAGGTGGATTTCTGAGTTCGAGGCCAGCCTGGTCTACAGAGTGAGGACAGCCAGGGCTACACAGAGAAACCCTGTCTCGAAAAACCAGAAAGAAAAAAAAGAAAAGTAGTCTAAAATCAATGTCCTCCTTTCTGTGCCCTCCAGACTTCATATTACAACACATGTGTGCTGCTGTGCCAGGCCAAATACTCACCTGCTCCAATAAAGTATCTCTAGGGCAATGTTAACAAAAAGACAGTGCAGTGCATGGTAAGAACACAACCATTTGTATTTTAGGTGAGTAAAGAGTTATCTCTAGAGTAATAAAAAAATTATCAATTTTAAAGTTTTATCACAAAGAATAGTAAGTAGTAGTTTAGAAAAAAGGGATTATTTTCAATCTATAAATAAGAGAGAAGAAAAAAACTGAAGGACCCTTAAGCTCATTACAAAGAACTGTTCAGTATAAATATTGAAGGATTTTTAAAAACTACTTTAGTACTTAACTTTAACCACTTCAAATACTAAAGAATAGTAACAGGGTTGCTGGGCTGGAGAGCAGCTTCAACAGTTAAGAGGATCCAGGTTCAATTCCTAGGGCCCACATGGCAGTTGACATTGTCTCACCCACATGTAACTCTAACTCTCACACGGACATACATACGGGCCAATCACCAAATGCACATACAACAAAATAAAAAAGAATAGTAATTTTTTGATAATAACTAAGAAAAAAATTTAATTCTGTCTTCAGGAAGAAAGGTTAGACTCAAAAACCGAAGCATTTCTTCCAATGTTGAGTTCCTATGGGAGAAACTAGAACTGAACAGTAGCAACCAGTTGAAATAGGTAGGATCTTAAGGGCAACCCAGCCTTCTGTAGGGAAAAAGAAAACAACTGCAGAAAAATAGCACCTCCCCCACACCAGCAATTCTTCAGAAGATCAACATACCACAGCTGAGATTAACAGTGAAATAAATAGTAACCATATGGTCACCAACAAGTAAAATGATTAAAATTACCAGAAGTTTGAGGGGGTTTCAAATAACTTAAAAAGATATCTAATAAAGTAAGACTCAATAAAAAAGTTCTTTGAGTCAGGTGTGTAGCTGGATGCCTGTAATCAGAGTACCCAGGAAGCTGAGGCAGGAGGATTACAACTTCCCCCGTTTAGGATTCACTGTGAAATCCTTTCTCCAAAATAAAACAAACAAACAAACAAATGGAAAACCACCCAATGAAAGGGTTCTCATCTTTAATCCTACTGAATCACAGTAGGGTAAGCCTGCAGCTTTTGAATACTTCTATGAAGACTCAAGTATGAGTTTAACAATACACCAGAATTAGTACTATGACCGATGGTATGACTGCAGAGAATCACATGAGGGCTATGGATACAGCTAAGTGGGAATAGCTAAGGGTCTAGCATGCCTAAAACCCTGAACTCAATTCCCAGCAGTGCCCTTCCCCATAAAATACTGTTATACCAATAGTACATATTATACATAAATGTAAATCTATACATTATAGTTAGAACTGAGTTCCAAAAAAACCATGAAAAAGCATCACTGTGGAACATAGATCTTTAAAGTCACTAACTGCAGAGACCACTCATCTAAAGGTCTTAGTCCTAAGTCTTGAAGCTAGTTATAACAAGAGAATTAAATAATCCCTATGTATTTTTATATGGAAATAATCTAAATGAGATTTAAATGTTTCTAAGGTAGCAAATTTGCTTCAAAATCCCCCAAAGACAGTTTTAAGAATCCAAAGAGCAATAACCAGAAAACCAGTTTCTATTACCCAAAGATTGCATTATTTTTGACACAGTCTCATCATTATATAAGCCTTGGCTAACCTGGAACTCACCATGTAGACCAGAGAAGCCTTGAACTCAAGAGATCCACCTGCTGCTGCTTTCCAAGTGCTAAATTAAAGGCACCTGCCACCATACCCAGCGCAACCAAACTTTTATATTGTCTCTATTGGCATATATCTAACAATGAGACAAGTAGTCTCTCTAATAAGCAAACCTTATGAAAATGATAATTTTGCCAAGCAGTGGTGTTGCACACCTTTAATCCCAGCACTTGGGAGGCAGAGGCTGGTAGATTTCTGAGTTCGAGGCCAGCCTGGTCTACAGAGTGAGTTCCAGGACAGCCAGGGCTACACAGAGAAACCCTATCTCGAAAAACCATAAACAATCAAGAGTAAACTAACTACAAGTAAGTCAAATCTGGCTTACTGTTTGTGTATGACCCACAAGCCAAGAATGGTCTTTGAAGATAAAGGTGAAAAAGATAAAGGTAACTAGCTAGCCAATATGAAGATAAAAACTTCGAATATCTATTAAGTAAACTATTCTCTATCCCCACCCCCCAAAAAACCAAAAAGGATTCTACATTTCTCCCTAATAGGCTTATATTAAAAAATACTGTACTTTGTAGTCTTATGTATTGGATTTCATTAACACTTTTCTCTCGATAATAGTCTTGATGTTGTCTTCTAGCCACAATACCATAAAATGTTTACTACTTCTCTAACAGAAAAGGTTTGGTGAACCTTAGCACAGATTAAATAATGCAGTAGACAAACATAAAGTAGACAATCTAATTCTGTTGTCTAATTTGTTATCTTCTTCCTAGTTATTTGGGCTTTTAGCAACTTTTGTCTATTAAATAAAATTAATTTCTCTTACTCACAGGTCCCTCAATTGCCAGAAGACAGTCTTACATTTCAAGCCTTCATAATAAACTATGATGCCCTCATAAAACTGTAACTTGCTCTAGAAATGTGATGCCTACCTAGTAATCAAGATTATCCTAAGCAGTTTAGTTCCAAAATGTATTGAAATAGCTTAAAGACTGTATTAAGTCAAGACTATTAAAGACATACATGGTGGTTCACACTTATAATCCCACTGTGGGGGGGCCCACAGTCACAAGTTTAGGTTATACAGTGAGTTTTCAGGCTTGCTAGGTCTATCTAGCAAGACTTTAACTTAACAGACAAGCAATAAGATTATTGATACCAAAAGTTTAAGGGAAGGTCTCTCCTTTCAATTTAAAGTTGTTCACTTTGATATGCTCAGTAAGTAAACCTTGCACATATATCAAAAAACTTGTCTTCCATATTACCTTTGAGTAAGTACTAAACATCATACAGAAAAAGTTCATTCAGTAAAAAAAAAAATTCTGGGGGCCAGAGCGAGCGGGGCCAAAAAAAACTTGAAAATAACTAATAACACAGGGTAAAAAAATGAGTCAGTAAAATCACTAAATAGTATAATAGAAACTAGTGACAAATTAGAATTACAAAAGATACCTTTAAAATTTTTAAATGAGTCGATCTTTCAATTTTCCTAATATGTGATCAGAATTTAAGACAAAGCTTTAAAGTGCATTTTCCTGAGCTGCTCTCCCTCACTGTACGACAAAACTGACAAAACTTTCTAACTTTCTATTAGTTTGATCAGCTTGAAATGAGATTCGTAAAACGTACCTTTTGATGTTTGTTCTAGAGTTTCGATGAGACATGTAAGTAAGAGTTCTGTGCAAAAATATTGGCTATAAAAAATTAAAAACATTAAAATTACAGACGAAATTATAAGAATGAAACAATATTGGTGAATTTCATTGACTACTTACTGCTATAAGATTTCGAGTTCGAAGAAATCTATAAATCTGTGTTGGTTCTAGGTAACAGGAAACAAAATCCAAGTATTATCTAAATGTACTTTTTCATGAACTTGCCAGTAAATTATCAACCCATACCCTAACCAATATAAAACAATCTCCCATTATGGAAATAGTATACTACATATTTATATAGAAAATTAGTAAGCATGAAAAGTCATTCAGTCTAAGACATATACTCACAAAATCCTTTTTCCCCTCACCCTCTCTCCCTGGATGTTAAGACCTAAGGATCTCTACACTGTCACGAACCCTTTCTAAGGTAGCCGCCATTACTAAGCAAAAGCAAAGAGCAATCAAAGTACCTTGAGGTAGCTCTATTCCACAAAAACATGTTAATGCCAAGCAAGATGAAAATTTCACTTTAGTTGACCATTAAAAAAACTTGTAGTAACCAGCCAAAATTAAACTCTTTACACTCTAATACATATATGATCAAAATCAGTATTGTAAAATTCTCTATATCTTAAACTCCTAATTAAGAGCTTCCAAAAACAATTTTCCCCCAAAACAATCTTTTTAATGCTTGAAATTTAAATTATTATAAAGGACTTAGGTTAAAGTTGAAATATATCTTCATGCCCCACCACTCCAGTAATATTAGCTATCTACCAGAATCACACTTCTTTACAGAGTACTAATCTAATTATGAATACCTACATTAATAATTATATTAAGAACTTAACGTTCAGAAACTGAATTCACTATAAGGAAAAAAAAAATCTCTTAATGGTGACTGATTTCTTGCAGGTGGACTCATCTGAAAGCTAGTAGTTAAAGTCTTCCTAGAGGATTGGTTTTTCTCATAACATTTACAAAGTTTTAAATTTCCACTGAATCTTCAATTTAGTTTTAGTTTCAAATTAAAGTAAAAGAAGATGAGATGTTTTAGAAGAGGCACAAACAAGTTTATTTATTCTTATTACTGTCCTTCAGCTGCTTATATTTAAAAGCTTTTCAGATTTTTGTAAAAGTATATTAAGCAAAAGAATAACGATCTCTGAAGTAGGATCAATTATTTGTTTCAATATTCAAAAATTGAAATGATTTGTATTAAATTCCCTAAGAATTTCTAGACGCAACAACGAAAATGAAGGAAGAGTATTAAAACAATGTAAAACGTATTTCCAAGCACAGCTGATACCAAGCCCATAACATATGCCACGGTAATATTGTAAATAAAGAGATTCACCGGTAAAGCTGAGTTTATTCAAGTTGCTTAAAATACTCAGCTAGAAGACTGCTAAATTCCACTATCTACACAAAATAGAGGCAAAACAATCGGGATATAATATCCACTAAGAAACACTTTTATTTATAGTCATAATGTTTCTAAATTCTATTGTTTGTTTCCATTCGCTCTGTGCTCCCTTTCCAAATAAGTCAGTTTCGCCCTCCACGCATCTTTTAAAACGGAAAACTGAGATTAAAAAAAAATATGTTCTGGAATTAAGGCACAACTCGCAAGGCTGTCCACGGAAAGGAAGCTTGCCCATTCTGTCCCTCTCAGTCTACGTATCCATAAAATGGGCGGACAGGTTTGAAAGGCTTAAAGGTTCCAAATGGTGCGTGTTAACACGCAGCCCAAGTGGGTGCGAACGCATTTCGGACCAATGACAATTTCCTCGGCTTTATTACATTCATCTCCGCACAGGATGTATCCTGTCCCCCGAAACCTACAACTAGAACCCCGGTACTTGTAGAGTAGGGAAGGCATGAAAGAGAACACGAACTCGTCTCGGGATCTATCTGCGCTCAGTTCAGCCGTCACGTCCTCACCTACAAGTCTACTCTGAACGTGGGGCCCCCTGCGCGAACCTTCCGGGAGTCAGGGACCTGCTCGGGACCCCAGGAGCCCGGACGTTCCCCTTCAAGCCCTCCTTCCACTCCCAAACCAAGTGGACTTTCCGAGAATCCGGCGGAGTGCCCCGTGCCCCGAAGCCTCTCACACTCACTCTCAAAGGCCTGAAGGAAAAGCTCGTGGTCAGCCTGGACTTGCTCCATTTTCGGCTTCTTCACCGGTAACACCGCGGCCCCCGCCGCCGCCGCCGCCGCCGCCGCCGCCGAGGAGGAGGCGGCCGAGTAACTGCCGCCGCCTCCACAGCCCCCGCCGCCGGATTTGCCGCCCGAAGCCGCCGCCGCCGCCGCCGCCACCGCCGCCGAACCCCCAAAGCCGCCTCCCCCGGACCCCGCGCTGGGCCCCGAACCGCCCCCTCCCCCACCGCCGTGCTTCTGAGGCGCCATCGCGGTTCCTGCCTCCTCCCCCCGCCAGCTACCCGCCGGGCGGCCCCGGAGAGTGAGCGCCTGCAACACCAACCGCTCGCCCCAGCAGGCTCCGGCGGACCGAGGGGGGAAGGAGGAGAGAGGGGAGGAGAGGGGAAGGGAAGGGAGGAGGAGAGGAGGGAAGGAGGGAGAAAAAAAAAAAAGTGTCTCCTTCGAGCCCCGCTCCGCTTCGGAGGCCGCTCACCCTACCCTGGCCTCGCTCCGCCCACTTCCCCGCCCGGCGCTCTGATTGGCCAGCGGGAGCGCGCGCCGCCCGGCCGCCCAGCCCGTTGGTCCGCAGATTCCCCCGTCAGTCACGCGGAGGCGCTTCTCGCGGAATCGCAGCTTGGTTGGCCCGTGCGCGCTGCCGATCGCGGGCCCGGCCGCCTCTTTGAACTGAATTCGCGGGAAAATTAGGGGTCGGAGTGGCCTTCCTGCTGGTCCCGGTGCATTGTGGGCAGAGGGGGACCAGTGAGCGGATTAGAGAGCCGTTTCTCGCCTTGAGAGCTTCGTCAGTCGCCGCCCCCAGGGGGGTAGAGGACCCCTGAGGAGAGGCGGGTGTCTGAGAAACTGAGGACGAAGGGGCCTTTGAAAGGGACTGAGATCCTCCGCGGATCCCGAGACTGTGTGGTCTCAGGAAGTGACCTGCCCGGGGATAGATGTGTGCTCAGTCTCATCTCAACGGAGGCAGGAGGAGACCGGGTCCCCTGGCCGCCACGTGCCCCAACCACCCATGGCCGAAATCCCCTACCGCAGCCACAGCGTTGTCGGACGTGAATGGGCTCGCCTACGAAAGGGAGCAATCTATTTTGTGGCGGGCATTTCTCAGAAATAACGAGAGTTGGTTAAGTACTGTGAGGTTTCAGGATTCTTTGGAATTAAGGTTCTTCTCAACCTGGTGCGAGCAAAGTAGATACTTTATTTTCTCCAGGACAAATAGGTGATTCGAAGTAGGGACATTTCTTGAGATTTTGTTCGTTGTACTGCCAAAAACTTTTCCTCTGTGTTTTTAGTGTCTTGCTTAAAAAGATGGATAAACAGACCCGACTGAATCTTTTGGATTTCAAGTTAGACAAAATAACCAGCCTATATTTTAACTTTTAAAAAAATGTTTTTATGCTAGGTGGTGATGACACATGCCTTTAATCGAAGCACTTAGGAGGCAGAGGCAGGTGGATCTCTGTGAGTTGGGAGGCCAGCCTGGTCTACAGAGTGAGTTCCAAGACAACCAGGGCTACATTGAGGAACCCTGTCTCAAAAAAAAAAAAAAAAGTAAAAATAATTATTTTAGGGACTGGAGAGATGGCTCAGGGTTCGGAAGCACTGACTGTTCTTTCAGAGGCCCAGGTTCAATTCCCAACAACTACATGGCAGCTCCCAACTGTAACTACAGTTTCAAGGGATCTCATACTCTCACACAGAAATATATGCAAGCAAAACACCAATGCACATAAAATAAAAATAAGTCATTAAAAAATTTATGTGTATGAGTGTGCCTTCATGTAAGTTGTGTGCTGCTGTCCTTGCAAGCCAAAAGAGGGTGTTGGATCTCCTGTGGAGACACAGGTGGTTGTGAGCCTTGGGGTGGGAGCTAAGAATCAAATCCAGGTCTTTGAGAGAGCAGCCAGTGCTCTCAACTACAGAGCTGTATTTCCAACCCCACCCTATATTTTATATTCAGAAGAAATGTTAGAATGTTCTCTCATTATACTAGTCTGTGTATTTAAGAATATTTGTCTGGTCTACAGAGTGAGTTCCAGGACAGCCAGGGCTATACAGAGAAACACTGTCTTGAAAAACCAAAAAAAAAAAAAAAAAAAAAAAAAAAATATTTCTTACTGCAAAATAGGTATATGGGGTTCCCCCCCCCTTAGATTTCTGAAGTACATTTCTGATTACTGCCACTCCATTGAGATTTCTGGAGTTTTAGCTGCCCTTTTGCTCTATAGTGTTAGGAAATTCAGTCAGGGTCTAGATAATTAAATCACTCTAAGCAAATCCAAAAATATCAAGTTACAAACTTGATAGAGTGCTAATTTAACTAGCCATAAATATAGCTGTCAAAATGTTCCCTCTTCATCATTTGTCCCTCCAACTGATTGTAGGGAGGGAGAGGACAGAGGGACAGATACAGTCAAATAACCAAGTGAAAGATTATCATCAATGTTTGATGAAAAGAGAAATGGACCTAAGGGATTTGGGGTATCCTTAAAGGAAATGGTAGTATCAGGCATTGATGTGATGTTCCACATCTGTGCTAACCAACATTAACCATGAAAAAGCCAGCCATGCCATGAGAGAAAGAGGCGCTACTGACAAATTCCCATTTTTACATTCTTTATCTAGAATGTCTATAGAATGCTAAAAAACAAACAAGAAAACCTATGACTTCAGACAAATTTAATTAATTGAAAGGTCATTTCAGTTACATCATCATCTGGACCAGACAGGTAAAGCATTTACAGACCACCTCTGGGTTGATCTTGTCTGGCTACCTTGTCACTTGGTATGACAAGTGCTTTTGAGATTTGTGAAAGCAATTCACTGTCAATGATAGGGATATTTCATTCTTCTACCAAACAATGAACTTAGGTTATTTTCCAAATGTTTTATGTTTTTTTCCTTCATGCCATATCTGGGGCTGAATGTAAACTGCTAAAAGTCAAAGGCCCTGGTGTTCCATTTTGGGGGCTGAATGTAAACTACTAAAAGTCAAAGGCCCTGGTGTTCCATATCTGGGGCTGAATGTAAACTACTAAAAGTCAAAGGCCCTGGTGTTCCATTTTTTTTTTTACACTTCCCAGCACATGGCCAGATGTGTCTGTAAGGAGAGAAGAATAGTAATTGTTTTTTAATTGTTTTATCACTTGCAGTTGTCACTATGCTTTTATGGACACTAACTTACTTTTTCATAATTTTGACTGGGATATTATCTCCATTTTACAGCTGAGAAAACAGACCAAGGGAGGTGAAATGACTTGTTTATTTAGTTGCTCTCTCATTTATCACTACAATACAGTTTCTCTATGCTCTTTTTACAATCAAAGTTAGCCTATGTTTAAAATTTCTTTCAAAAGAGGGCAACCTCACTTCTGCACCCACAAAAGTAATCTGTTTATACTTTCCCCAGTGTGCTCTCCCATCAGTGTCTGTACTGTGCATGAGGTAGACGTCTATGCTGTGCATTTTCTAAAAGTTAACCAAGATATCAATTTTTGTTTGTTTTGTTTGTTTTTATTTGTTTATATTGCCCTTCTCTGTATAGCCCCAGCTGCCTTGGAACTCACTCTGTAGACCAGGCTAGCCTTGAACTCAAGAGATCTCCCTGAGTGTTAGGATTAAAGGTGAGCACCACCACTATTAACCTAAGACAGTAGTATCTCCACTTCGCTGATAAGGAAGAAAACCAAGAAACTTGTACGTGGTCAGTAGTTGAGCAGAGGTTAGTTTTTAATTTACATTGATGTATTTATGTGGGTTTGTGGGTGTGCATAACTATCTGTGCATTTTCGAAAAGTTAACCAAATATATCAATTCTGGTTTTTTTAACTTGTACAATGTCTTTCTCCCCCCTATCTACCCTTATCAGTTTAAAGTCTAGGGCTGAAATTACTTAAAAAAATAAAAGCCTATAAACACTGTATCAAAAATATTTGTCAGTCTCTGAGTAAACTAGTTATATTTTATGGTAATTTTGAGAGGAATATAGTTAGATTCAGCTTTAAAACAAAACAAAACCAAAAATGCCCCAAGATAAAAACAGCAAGGACCTGCCTAATAGATGGCAGTGTGAAGGGAGGGTTTACTCATTGTATTTGAAATTTAAGATCAAATGCTAAATCATTTTGTTTCCTTTGTCTAGGAAAAGAAAAACATAAGAACCATGGGAAGCTTGCTGTGTGTTATGAGGTTTTCATAATAAACCACTGATGTGTGTGTGTGTGTCTAGAGTCAACTAGAAATAATAAGGGGGACTAAGCCATAGTTAGAGCCCCTGGGACAAGGAGGAACTTGACACTAATAACCAGAGGGAAAACAAACCACCTGAGCCAAATTGGAACTGTCTAAAGCTGGATTTTGAGAGCCCTGTGTCTAGAAACAACTACTATACCCATTTCTTTAAACTGTGGCACAAGGTATTTTGTGTTTAATTTTAAAAGTGAACTGAAAAAAAAAAAAAAAAGAATCTAAAAGTGAACTGATATTTGTTGAGCATTCTATCCAGCTAGCAATCATGAACAGTAACGGTAGTATCCAAAACACTACGAATGAGCGCGCACACGCGCACACACACACACACACACACACACACACTCACACACGCACACACACGCACACACGTAAACTTTGTATTAAGTAACCCTCCTACCAGCTTGTAAAGGGAAGAGCTAAAATTAAACGCAGTTGCAGAGCAGGAGTTGGGATCATCGTGCCACTACCCCAGCATTCAAGAGACAGAGAAAGGATCAGGAGTTCACCTAAGGCTCTCTTTAAAAAGACTAATAAGCAAACAAACAAAACGATAAACACACACACACACACACCAGTTACAAGGGTATTCAACAGCCGTGTGTTCAGTATGTATTCAATATGTTTTCCTGACTGGCACAGATCTAGGGTGTTGTATAGGAAGCTCCACAGTGTCAGGAAGATTCTCAAGGAGAAATCTAAGCTACACTGTGGCACAGTCTACAGCCCAACTGATTTTCAACGCATGCTGTTCAGCTCTTATCCTTTTATAGATCGAAGGGAATGCTACTATTTGCTAAATTTCTTTTCCCCACCATATCACACTTGTCTTCTAGAAGTGTCTTCTAGTGACAATCACTGAATGCCTGAATTGTTCATTCTGCAATATACCTCAAAATTCAAGAGTCCTGGAAACAACCTAAGGATAAAGATTGTTTTACCTCATCGTAAGCAGTAAATGAAAAGGTTTATTCTATATAGAGATAGCCTATGATCTACATTATCCAGTTTTGTTGGGGGGGGGAGGTGTTGTTTGTTTGTTTTTGAGACAGGGTCTCTCTGTGAAGCCCTGGCTGTCCTGGAATTTACTCTGAAGACCAGGCTGGCCTCAAACTCAGAGATCTGCCTTCCTGTCTCCTGAGTGTTAGGATTAGAGGCATGTGCCACCACCACCACCACCTAGCTGTGTTTTCTTTTTTTTGGTTTTTCGAGACAGGATTTATTTGTATAGCTCTGGCTATCCTAGAACTCACTCTGTAGACCAGGCTGGCCGCGAACTCAGAGATCTGCCTTCCTGCCTCCTGAGTGCTAGAATTAAAGGCCTGTACCACCACTGCCCAACTGTGTCTTCATTTTTTAAAGTCTAACTTTATTATTGCTTTGAGACAAAATATCCTGTATGCCATGTTAGCTAGCAACCAGTTAAGACTCAGGATGACCTTGGATTCCTGATTCCTCTGCTTCTGCCCAGGATTCAAGGCCTGTGTACTAACACCCCTGTTTATGTGGTGCTGGGGATCAGTCCCAGGGCTCCTACACACTAGGATGGAGCTTTACCAGCTGGGCTGTATCCCTAGTTCTTGGTTTTCATTTTGTGAGACAAGGTCTTGTTGTTTAGCCTAAGCTGACCTTGAACTTTCTGTGCAGTTGTTAAGATCCTTCTTCTTTCTTCTCAGAGAAAGGATGATAGGGTGGGGTGAGGGAGGCTGTGCTTTATGGTTTTGTTTTGCAGTGCTATGGTTCCTATCCAGTGCCTCCCCTATCCCTAAGGCAAGAGCTCTGGAACTGACCTACTTTCCCAACCCTGATTTCCGATTTGTGGTTGAACTTAGAATTTTTCAACTTTATCATGATATGAAAGCTATATGTATTCAAAAGAAACCTTATTTGGAAACTTGCGTTTTAGCCTTAAAAAAAAAAAAAAAAAAGCATGTGTGTGTGTGTGCGTGCACGCCTCTGTGTGTGTGTACTTTTGTGTGTATGTGTCTCTGTGTGTGTGTACTTTTGTGTGTATGTGCCTCTGTGTGTGTGTGCCTGTGTGTGTGTACCTGTGTGTGCGCCTCTGTGTGTGTGCCTGTGTGTGTGCCTATGTGTGTGTGTGCCTCTGTGTGTGTGCCTCTGTGTGTGTGTGCCTGTGTGTGTGCCTGTGTGTGTGCGCCTCTGTGTGTGTGCCTGTGTGTGCGCCTCTGTGTGCACACATGCATGTGCCAGGGTGCTTAAATAGAGATGACGGACTGCTAATAGGAGTTGTCTCCTTCTAACATGTACGTTCTAGGAGGTTGAACTCATGTCCTCAAGTTTGGTGGCAAGCATTATCTTGCCAGTACTTAAAACAAATAAGAAGTTGTTGATTTGTTCTGACTCTATGTCTAAGGTAGCCCAGGCTGACCTTGAAGTCAATGAGTAGTAAAGAATGAAATTCTGAGGATCTTGCCCAAGGGCCTGGGCTATAGTACAGACCAACGCACCAGCTTGTTATCATCATCATTATTGTTATCATTATCATTGTTGTTGTTTGTGTGCGGTATGTGCCTGTCTAAGCGCAGCATCTAGAGGAGGGTATCAGATCTGCTGGAGCTAGAGTTGTAGACCATTGTGATCCAACTGATCTCAATCCTGAATCTTGAACTCATGTCCTCTGTAAATGAGAAGGAGATAGGTATAGTTGAGGAGAAGGTTTTATTGAGAGAATAGCCAGAGTGGAAGAGTTCAGACTGAACAGGGCCATCAGAATAGACAGGGCCTTGAGAGGAGAGAGGGCTCTGTGAGAAAAGAGAGAAGGAGGAAGAGAGAGGTCATGGAGGTCATGAGAGAGCCAGCCAGGGGCTAAGAAGCCAAGAGGGTGCATGAAACAAGAGCAAGCTCAGCCGGGCAGTGGTGGCACACGCCTTTAATCCCAGAACTTGGGAGGCAGAGACAGGCGGATTTCTGAGTTCGAGGCCAGCCTGGTCTACAGAGTGAGTTTCAGGACAGCCAAGGCTACACAGAGAAACTCTGTCTCAAAAAAACAAAAAAACAAAACAAAAAAAAAGAGCAAGCTCAAGTCAAGAGACTCCACCATGCCCAGCCTCCACACTGGAGAGATTTAGGGTAGGGGACCTGGAGTGAAAAGAGCTGGGAAGAACCACAGGTAGAGTGAGACTTATCCCCGGTTTCTTTGGGACCTGACACTTTGAAGAGAAACAAATGCTCTTGACCACTGGCTGGCGCATCTTTGTAGCCTATAGTTTTTTGTTTGCTTGATTTTTTGTTTTGGTTTTTGTTTCTCTCTCTCTCTCTCTCTCTCTCTCTCTCTCTCTCTCTCTCTCTGTGTTTGTATGTGTGCTTGTTTGTTTTGTTGTTGTTCCTGTTTTGTTGGTTGTATTTGTTTGAGACAGGATCTTAAGTACCCCGGGCTGGTCTTGAACTCAAACCATAACTGAATTCAAAACTGAACTTTTGATTTTCTTGTCTTTACTCCTCCCTCCATGAACACTTCGTACCACCCAGTGCTGGGATTGTAGGCTTGAGCTGCTATACCTGGTTTCTATGGAGCTGACAGCGGAACGCAGGGCTTTGTGCCTGCCACGCAGACACTCCACCAATCATGCTGCCTCCAGTCTTCAATTTTATTTTATTCAGAAGCTGGTGCTACACAATGTGACAGTCTCTTACAGTGCTGGCAGCTGCAGCTTCCCATTCTGTTACCTGTTACATGCTCAAAATGGGAAACAAATTACATTTTTCTGTGCACGGTGTCGCTGAGCTAATATGGCAATATTAAGGGCAAGCAAACCAGGTTTTATTGAAAAGCAAAGTAACAGCTCCCTGAAGTAGGGGAGCCATGAATGCATTTTTATTTTCAACTTACAATGAATTCACAGGGATATCCGCTTGCTGTAAGCAAAGGTGTATCTGTATTTCTCATGCATTCTCTGCCTAGGAAAGAGTTTGATCTCATTATAATGACTTCAAGGTTCTGCTGCTTTTGTTCTTTTCTTTTTTCTTTTTTTGACAAGGTTTCACTCTGTAGCTCTAGCTGACTCCGAACTTGCTAAGCCAACCCCACTAGCCTAGAACTCACAGAGACCTGCCTGCCTCTGCCACCTGAGTCTGAGGTTAAAGAACTGCACTATCATGCCCTGCTTTTATTGCTTCTAAAATAAATGTTGGCTTCAATTTTCATGGGAAGGGGAAGTACTATATCTTCTTTAGTCCATTTTGACTGCTATAACAGAATGTACTACATGCTGAGCAATTTATAAACAGTAGAAATTCATTTGGCTGACAATTCATGAAGTTGATCGAGAATCTGAAGATCCAGGATACACCTGGTGAGGGTCTCCATGCTGCACTACTGTTGTGTGACAAAATCTTTCCTGGAGAGGTGTAACACACATCTATTCACTGCAGACAGAGATCCCATGACAGACCAATGTATGGACACTACCAAAGTCCAACTTGGTGAACCAATGAGTTTTATTGGGGTAACTTACAAGAATATGGGCTTACTTATAGGAACGGAAGTAACTGAAAGACAGCTCTATCACCAAAGCCCACCCCAGCATGGGATGGGCTCACAGAGCTAGGAACCCGGAGCACACTGCATAGCCTGCTGGCAGCTCAGCAGTATAGAGAGGTGTCCCTTCCTGGTGCCTCAGTTGGTCTAAACCTTTCCCAGGCAGCCCTGGTCTGAGTCTCCATGGCAGCTCAGCTTCACCTCCTCTTGAGAGGGTCTCAGCTCTTATTGCTTACTCTAGCAAGGAGGAGCCTTGTGAATCTGGTCAGTTTCAGGGACTTCCTGAAGCTACTTGAGTTCTTTACCTTCCTGCTTAAGAAGCTTCCTGGCTGGATGGAATGTTTTAATCTTGGAGAAAACTATTATACAATAACTGCTTCATTCCTTGATAGAAGGCATCACATGCTTAAAACAAAAATAAAAACCTTCCCAAAACTAAACCCAAACTTAAAAACCTCTTAGGACAAGAAAGTATTAAACTCGGTTTTCTAGTAAACCCATTGTCACAAACCTACTCCGACAACAATGTCATCCATCTACTCATAAGGACACCTTTATGTTTGAGGTCTTTGAGGCCTTCATGGCCAGGAGAGTGACAAGCCACAGGAAGCAAAAAGCAAGAAAGCTCAATGCAACTCAGTACCTCACATTTGTTAAAACTTCCAGAGTCTGACTCCAAAGCGGTTTATTTTAGGCACAGCACAATTTTGTGAAAACAATTCTAGTGATAATTGACTCAATCCTGTGAGCACAAAACATACATAACTCTCCTTGAGGAATGAAATAAAGGTCTAGGGAAGAGTTCTGTGCTGCAAAAGTCTCTGACCACACATACAGAGCAAAGGTAAACAGGCTAAGAAGCAAGTCCACGCCTGCCTTCTGGACAGATAACAAATGTCACAATCCTTGCCCAGAAGGAACAACCCTGTGCGATTAACCTTCCAGGTTGTCCTCTTGCTTATCTGTGATAAAAAAGACCTTAGCTTTCTTCTACACTCACACAGAATCAGCTCAACACTCAAGCTCCAAGTACTACCGCACATGAACCCAGGGCATATCTTAAAGCCACAACCTTAAATCATTGTCCCTCATTAATCATGTCTACAGAACCAAGTATACAATTGCTTCTCTACTACTGTGATGCTAGATTTCTACTTAAGTTTTATAAATGCATGCCGTTTTATAATTGCTAATGTATTACGGTTAATGAGAACAAATGAGACTGACAGAGATGGTGTACGACTTCAATCCCAGCACTCAGGAGATAGAGGCAGCAGAGCACAAAGTCAGCCTGGTCTACAGAGTGAGTTCCAGGACAGCCATGGCTACACAGAGAAACCGTCTCAAAAAACCAAACCAAAAAACAACAGAGAGATACCTGAGTGGCTTGGGTTAACATGTATAGACTGGGTTACTGTGTGAGTTTGAGGTCAGCCTGAGCTATACAGTGAGACCTTGAAAGGACTGGGGGCTGGAGCAGAATGAGAAAGAGGCTGCGGCTATTTTCAGCTACTCATTACTACATTTAACAATTAGTATTTTGAAATTAATTTGAAATATAGAAACAAGTTTTTGTTTCATTTTGTCTTCTGAAACAGGGCTTTTCTATGTAGCATGGGCTGTCCTAGAACTCACTATGTATAGCAGGCTGCTCTAGGACCCACTGAGATCCACCTGCCTCTGCATCCCAAGTGCTGGCTTTTAAGGTGTGTGCCACAATACCTGGCTTCAGTGCTCTTGAAATGTTTCAAGTGCTTCAAAGAATCTAAACTCCTTCTTCATGGCCTAAAGAGGTGACTTGGCAGTTATGAGCATAGGCTGCTTTTCTAGAGAATCTGGGTGCAATTCCAGTTCCACAGGATCTGACACCCTCTTCTGGTCTCCTAGGGCACTAAACATGCACATAGTGCACAGACACACAAGTAGGCAAAACACCCATATACATAAAAAATAAAGTAAAGCATCTTCATCTATCTTATTATACTTGGGATTTTATTTCTATTTGTATACTGTCCAGTAAAATGGCTTTTTGGGAAAACATTACAATTATTTATAATTGATTTTTATTTATTTATTTATTTTGGCTTGGTGGTAATCTCAGCTACTTGGTACACTAAGGCAGGAAGATCATTTGAACTCCAAGTTTGAGGCCAACCCGGGGAACATAGTCACACACACACACACACACACACACACACCATTCACAGAGAGAGAGAGAGAGAGAGAGAGAGAATTCATGCTCATGACTTCTCCTTTTTTAAACTGTATAAAGAACCCCTGACCCTGTAGCGATTGGAAACTTGTCTGGAATCTTTTTAAAAGCATTGCTTCTCCTTGATCTCTGCAATCATTATGGTTCCAAGCTAACAACTAGCTTAAGAAACCTAGTTCCCAGGCTGGACATGGTGCTGCATACCTTTAATTCCAACACTTAAGAGGGAGAGGCAGATAGATCTCAGTGAGTTAGAGGTTGGCCTGATCTACATTCAGGACAGCCAGGGCTATGCAGAGAGATCTTGTCAGAGAAAGAAGAATGAGAAGGAGGAGGAGGAAGGAGAAGCCCAGTGGTGATGCCTTTAATCCCAGCAGCACTCTAGAGGCAGAGTCAGGCAGATCTCTGAGTTTGAGACCATCCTGGTCTACAGAGCAAGTTCCAAGACAGCCAGGAATACACAGAGAAACCTTGTCTTGAAAAAATAATAAAGTATTATAATAGTAATAATAATAATCTAAGTAGCAAGCAAGCTGCTACCTCATGGTTGAACTGAGTTAGGTACCCTGAAGAGGGCGTTGAACGATTTAATGATCTGCGTTTGCAAGAACAATATAGGGTCTATATGTTGCTGCTATGTGCCCAGATTTCTTGAGATTATAAAAGTGTTTAGCAATAGAATTCAGTATTCTGTAACATTTTCTCTGAGAGGGGAACTGTAAATAGAGCAAATGACTAGCTAGCAAGTCCCAAGTATCCTCCTATCTCTGGAGCTGGCATAACATCTGTGTGCCGCTGTGTTTACTTTTTTCTGGGGGGTGGGGGTGGGGGATATGGTGGTGCAGTTCGAGACAGGGTTTCTCTGTTGTAGCTCTGGATATCTTAAACTTATCTCTGTATACCAAACTCTATGAGCCTCAAACTCATAGAAATCTGCCTGCTTCTGCCTGGCAGCAAGAGAGTAAAGGCATGTGCCACCACCTGGCTCTGTGCCTGGTTTTTAAATGGGTGCTGAAGATCAAACTCAGGTCCCCTGCTTGTACAGAGGCATAAGAAACATATTGATTACTTTAAAAACCATTAAAGCAGATTCTGGAAATATTACCTATTATATTAGTTTTTTTTCCAGCAACTAGAACATCATTTTCCTCAATGACGTTTGAGCAGACAGTACTGGGTACAAAAGCTGTGATTTTCAGGGCTGGAGAGATGGCTCAGCAGGTAAAAACATCAGCTGCTCTGCAAGATGGCGTATTGTAATATAAACGTAAGCAGTAGATTAATCCAGGGTTTGTATTTCTTTACCCTTGCTAGTCCCCAACAACCACACAGAGAAAACAAGACTTATTTCAAGTCACACCTCAATACTGGGCACATAAATGATTTATAATAACTTCTTCTTCTTCTTTTTGTTTTTGTTTTTTCGTGACATGGTTTCTCCGTGTAGCCCCGGCTGTCCTGGGACTCACTCTGTAGACCAGGCTGGCCTCAAACTCAGAAATCTGCCTGCCTCTGCCTCCGGAGTGCTGGGATTAAAGGTGTGTGCCACCACTGCCCAGTTTATAAGAACTTTTAAAAATAATCTGGCTACCTCCCATCATCCCAAATACTTGCATATTATTATTGCTCTGGCTCTTCGGCCTTCAGACTTTTTTTCTCATGGTGTCTTTTCAGACTCTCTCCTCCTTCTCCAATCTCTGTCTCTCTGTCTCTCTGTCTGTCCCTGTCTCTCTCTGTCTTTCTCAGATGTCCTGCCCTATTCTTTCTTCTGCCCAGTCACTGGGTGATCAGCACTTATTGATGAAACAGAAAATAAACGGTAAGAATTGTTTACACAAACGAGGCAGGAGATTGTCGGTATAAGCATTACAATGCCAGGTCAGTATTGAAACAGAAGTGAGGGCTGAGAAATCAGCATTTGAATAACCCAAGGTTAAACTTAACAAAAACAACAATGCTATAATGCCATTACAGAGAACTAGGGTTTGATTCCTAGCACCCAGATATAGGCTCAAAACTGTTTTTAACTCCAGTTCCTGGGGATCCAATGCCTTTTTCCGGCCTCTGACAGCACTGCACACATGCATACTACAGGCAAACACACACACACACACACACACACACCCCATAAAAATAAATATCAAAAACCACCCTGAAGCTTGTTTGCTTGCTTGCCTTTCTTCCTTCTTTTCTTCCTTCCTTCCTTTCTTTCTGTTGTTTTTGTTTGTTTGTTTGAATAATTTTTCCGAAACAGGGTTTCTCTGTGTAGCCCTGGCTGTCCTGAAACTCACTCTGTAGACCAGGCTGGCCTCAAACTCAGAGTCCCACCTGCCTCTGCCTCCTGAATGCTGGGATTAAAGATGTCAACACTGCCAGGCTTTTTGTTTCTTTGTTTAAATCAGCCGGACTCTAGCATACTACCTGATAGCAGAATTTGGCTGTTAAGCTTCAATCCCTACTCTTTCTAGCTTGTTCCCTCTTCACGAGAAGCCTTTGAAACCGACTCACTTTCAGGACTGTGCCCCAATTAGCTTTCTTGTGTTATTGTTTATCACGCTACTTCTGGTCCTGTTGGTGAGTATAAGAGATTTTTGGCAGTTTGAAGGCCATGATACTGGCTCATCCTGCTGGTGCTATGGCCTTCCAGTGGCTTGTTTTAGACAGGCTCTTAGTGTGCTGGCCTGAAACTAGCTGTGTAGACCATGCTAACTTTGAATTTACAGAGCTCTGCTTGCCTCTTGCCTCCAGGTGCTGGGATTAAAGGTGTACACCACCACGTATTTTTTTAATTTTTATTTCATTATTGCTGTGTGTGTATGTGTGCTTGTGATGGAGGCAGGGACATCCACAAGCTGGGACGTGCACGTGGAGGTCAGAGGACAGCTTTGTGGAGTCAGAACTCTCTTTTTACCTTACATGGATTCCAGGGATCATGATGAGGTCATTAGGAATGTGTGTCAAGCACCTTTACTTGCTGAACCTGTTTTTTAAGAAATGACTTTCCTCTTGGGCCTCAGCTGGTGCTATTAACATAGCTACTCATGTACTTACTACCATATTTTAGTGAGGAAGACTTTCTTTTCTTTAGGACCTTTAACTGTTAAAGAGCACAGAGAGACAACCACCAAATCCCGGGAGAATTTTTCACAGTGCCCATTGTGCTGGTGAGAGAGACATCCGGCCTAGCAAATGGCCGGAAGGCCTGTTAGTTGTGCCTAGGGGTTACAGGGAGTCACTCTAAGCAGATTTCCTCCCTACCGATAAGTCCATGTCCACGACGTAAAGGACTTGTCGGTTCACTGTGAGTGCTGTAAATTGTAACATGAAACTTCTATTTTTAGGATTCTTTTTGCTTGTTTGTGTTAGCATTCTGTCTAAACTCCACCCCACAGTTACCTGGCAACAGCCAGGTGGGCCTGGCCCACTATAAAAGGGGCTGTTTGCCCCTCTTATCTCTACTCTCTGGCTTCTCTTACCTCTCCCCATTCCCTTCCCCCCTCTCTCCACGTGGTCATGGTGGTCATGGCTGGCCTCCACCTCTCTACTTCTCTACTCTCTCCCTCTCTCTGCCTTTCTCTGCCTCTACTCCCCTCTTAACTCCCCTCCCCATGCCCTAAATAAACTCTGTTTCTATACTATACCTTCCGTGTGGCTGGTCCCTCAGGGGGAAGGGATGCCTGGGCTTGGGCCTGCTGAGTCACACCCTTCCCCCACACCTCCCTACCTCCCTTCCCACATCCATAAAACATATATCTTTATCTTTTTATAAACATATCAGTTTGTTCTTTGTTTTTCAAGACAGGGTTTCTCTGTGTAACTCTGGATGTCCTGGAACTCATTCTGTAGACCAGACTGGCTTTGAACTTGAAAAGATACACCTGCCTCTGACTCAAGAGTGCTGGGACTAATCGTGTTGGTAGTGCCATTAATTACAGCAGAGCTCCTTTTCTCCTCCTTAACTGGCGAGTTTTTGATTTCTTAGAAGTCTTTGCTTTTTGATTAAATATTTGAAAAGCAGAAGAAAGAACAGAGTCACAAAAAGAGAATGAGTTCACTGTAAAACTCCCAAAGAGAATTGGGGGAATTTGTTATATCAGGAGCTCAGTGTTTCATGAAGCATTTTCTAGAGAGAGAGTATGGTACATAACAAATAGCCAGGAAAGCTCTGAGTCATGAAGACTTTAAGAGCCCAGCGACTGACTCTTGTGTCAAGAAATATTTAGAGAGCTGGGGATGCTGCTGCTTGCCTGTCATTCATAAGGTCTTGGGTTCATTTCCCAGGATTGCGTTATCAGGTTGGCGACCTACTGAGTAATCCCAGTACTTGAGAAATGAGCACAGGGTCAGTTTAAAATCATCCTCAACCATAGGAGGCATTGGAGACCAGTAGGGGGTCCATAAAACCCCATTACAAAAGGAAAAAAAAATTTAAGACAGAGCCAAATATGCATGCCTGTAATAGGAGCACTTGGGATGCAGAGGCAGAACTGACTAAAGTTTGACATTAGCCTGGTTATCTGAGCAAGTTCCAGACCAGCCAGGGTTCCATTGTGAGACCTTGTGAATGAATTACCCTATTTTTTCAGATAAAGGCCTTGAAAACTCAGCGTGCTTATTAACCTTCCCTATCACTTTTGCCACATCCCTGTTCTCCATACTACTTTCAGCATTCTTCCGCAAGCATTCTCTACACCTTCCCCTGTACTGGAAATGTTTCATGTCTCCGCAAGCATTCTCTACACCTTCCCATGTACTGGAAATGTTTCATGTCTCCGCAAGCATTCTCTACACCTTCCCATGTACTGGAAATGTTTCATGTCCCCAAATGTAAGGTTCTATGACTTTATCACTGTAATCCAAATCTATGAAGTGATTCTCTCTCAGTCTTCTCGAATTGAGTGAGTGTCTCATAATGCTCGTATTTGGCTCTCCGTTAGCTGATGAAAGTTGTGTGTCCAGTGTCATCTGTGTGTCTTTAAAGGCAACTGTAGCGTAGGTATTCAATAATTGTCTGTTGAACTGGTTGGTGAGAGGAACAAACAGATCAACACAACATTGCTTCCAATGCCACTTAGGGGAATTCTGAGCTTGCTTCCAGGTAAACGTGGATAGTGTTTAGAAGATACTGATGTGTGAGCTAAACATCTATGTATCTCATTCTTGCTATCAGCCCTGGGTATAGATATTAGAGAACTTATTTCAACTTTCTGGATCTGTTTCTATATACATTTAGAGAGTTATACAGTGTCTGTTGATCTCAGTTTGTAATGGAGTCATAACCTTAAATATTTTAGGTCAGAAGAACCTTCGTACATGCTGGGCAGTGGTGGTGCACGCCTTTAATCCCAGCACTTGGGAGGCAGAAGCAGGTGGATTTCTGAGTTTGAGGCCAGCCTGGTCTATAGAGTGAGTTCCAAGACAGCCAGGGCTACACAGAGAGACCCTGTCTTGAAAAAAAAAAAAAGAACCTTTGTACAACTTTGATAAAATGTGTGCCAGTTCCGTGGTGGTGGTGGCGGGAGAAATACATTAGTGACAGGCACAAGCATTATGTTTAACATGGGATATTTGTGTCTTAGTTATAAATGTTAAGCATATATATATATATATATATTCTATTTTATTTACTGCTATATTTTTAATCTTGAAAAGATTTCACTGTAGAACAGATGAGCTATCTCAGCAGATACAAGCACTTGCTACACATGATGACATGAACTCAATCCCTGGACCTCATAGCAGGATATTTGATCACACCAGGAACTCCAAGAGTTTTCTGCTTGAATATTGTAAACAGGATTAAATAAAATAAAGTCAGTCAACTGTAGGTCAAGAGGCAAAGCAAGGGGCTGGAGAGATGGCTCAGCAGTTAAGAGAGCCTACTATTCTTCCAGAGGTCCTGAGTTCAAACCCCAGCAACCACATAGTGCCTCAGAACCATCCGTAATGAGATCTGATGCCCTCTTCAGGTGCATCTGAAGACAGCTACAGTGTACGCCCTCTGGGGTGTCTGAAGACAGCTACAGCGAGTGGGGCCAGAGCAAGTAGGGCTGGAGAAAGAAGAAAAAGTGTCTGAAGACAGCTACAGTGTACTTAGATATGATAAATAAATTTTTTAAAAAGGAGGCAAAATAAGCAAGCCATTGACAGGAAGTGAATATAGAATTATTAAGGAAAGAAAAAGAGAGAGAGTAAGAGGAAGTCAGGAGGATGGACGAGAGAGATGCACAGGAAGTAGAACAGAGGGACATTGAGTTGGAAGGAGATTTATTGAGAGGGCATGAGTGAGGGGCGTTCCTGGTGGGACATCAGCTGAGGAGGAAGGTCAACTGGGTGCTTTCTCAGCCTCTCAGAGCTAGCATCTGAGTTGTCCTTGGTAAAAATTGAATGATTAGCAGGGCAGTGGTGGCGCACGCCTTTAATCCCAGCACTCCGGAGGCAGAGACAGGCAGAGACAGGCAGATTTCTGAGTTCAAAGCCAGCCTGGTCTACAGAGTGAGTTCCAGGACAGCCAGGGCTACACAGAGAAACCCTGTCTCGAAAAAAACAAACTAACTAACTAAGTAAATAATAAAAATTGAACGATTGAGATATTGTTAAAAAAAAAAATCCACATGTTGCACCTTGTGTCATACACACACGCACACGCACACACACACACGCACACACGCACACGGCCGGCACATTGTGTAGGTAGGAGGACAACTCTGTGGAATTGATTCTCTCCTTCCACCTTTTTGTGAGTTCAAGGGATTGAGCCTAGGTCATCAGGCCTATAAGCTAAACACTTTCACCAGTTCTATTGAGCGTTCTCGTTAACCCCCTCAGTGCCTCTCACCAAGATTTTGTTTTTTAACTTGACTGGGCTAGAGGTGTGTCTCAGTGATAGAGTACTTGCCTGTTTTCTTTAAGTCTCTGGGCTCAGTTCTCAGTACCAGAGAGAAAAACAAAGTTACCAGGTACATTCCTTCCTGGCAGAATCCCAGCATACAAGAGCCTAAAGCAAGAACTGGGAAATGGCTAAGTAGTTAAGAGCACTTGCTGCTCTTTCAGAGGCCCCGGTTAGATTCCAAGCTTCTATAAGATGGTTCACAACCACCTGTAACTCCAGTTCCAGAGGATCCAATGCTCTTTTCCAACCAGGAGTGCACATGGTACACACATATATGAGAGGGCAAAACAATCATTTGGGGAAATTCTTTTTTTTAAACTTAACAACAAAAAGAGACTAAAGCAGGATGATAACCACTGGTTTGAGGCCAGCCTGGTCTACATGATGAAGTCCAGGAGGCCATCGTGAAACAGAGTGAGATCCTGCTCAATCTACACTTTCCGGCCCCCCAGACAAAATAAGTCAGCTGACCAATAGTTCCTTTGTGATCTGTAAGGACAATTATGCAAACAGAATTAGACCCAAAGGACCAGGACTGGGAGCATTGTGGGTTTTTGCCTGTAGTCTGAGCTGCTTGGGTGGCTGGCCTAGCAGGATAGTTTGAGCCCAGGAGTTTGAAGCCAATCTGGACAAAGAGAGTTTACTGCTTCTACTGACAACGAGTTTTGGTATGGTAGTACACATCTGTAACCACAGAAAGCTGAGACAGGAGGCTCACCATTAGTTTAAAGCCAGCCTGGGCTCTACAGTGAGAGCCTGCCTTAAAAAATAACAACCTGGGGGCTGGAAAGATGGCTCGGTGGTTAAGAGCACTGATGGCTCTTCCAAAGGTCCAGAGTTCAAATCCCAGCAACCACATAGAGGCTCAGAACCATCCGTAATGAGATCTGATGCCCTCTTCTGGGGTGTCTGAAGACAGCTACAATGTACTTACATATACTAAATAAATAAATCTTAAAAAAAAACAACCCTGAGCAGTGGTGACTCACACCTTTAATCCAAGAACTCAGGAGGCAGAGATAGGCAGGTCTCTGTGAGTTCTACAGAGAGAGTTCCAGGACAGCCAGGGCTACAGATACAGAGAAACCCTGTCTCAAAAAAAAAAAAAAAAAAAAAAAGCCAAACAAAAACAAAAACAAACCAACAATAAAATACATGCTAAGTTTTCCCTTGGCAGATTCCTCCAGGCTAAATGAGTTATTTGTGCAGTGTTTCTATAAGACTTTTGTGTATCCTTTCTACTCACTTATCACATTTAATTGTGCTATTTGTTCTTGCCTTTTATTTCTTCCACTACACTAGGGAGGCAGAGGCAGGAGGAGCTCTGTGAGTTCAAAGCTAACCTAGTCTACATAGTGAGTTCCAGGCCAGCCAGAACTACATAGTGAGACCTGTCTTGGGGATAAAAAACAAAAACAAAAAAACAATAAATAAATATACGGAAAGAAAAAAATGTTATGTTTGTATTGTGGGCATTTTGCTGCTTTTTATTTTTTATTTTAAAGTTTTTTGAAACAGGCTTTCACTATGTAGCTCTGGCTGTCTGGAACTTGCTCTATAGACCAGGCTGACCTTGAACTCAGAGATCTGCCTGCATCTATCCCCTCAGTGTTGGGATGAAGGAAGGAAGTACCATCAAGCTTTGTGCTTGCCCATAGCAGGTGTCTTTGTTTGATGAACTAACCATAGAGATGGATTGTGAGTTAAACCTTAACTGTTAGTAGTTTCTGTAGGCAGATTAGTAATTGTAAAAAGCTCACTCACATAATGTATGTGGCATGATCAGAAAAGTTTTTGAAAGATTACCAGGCTTCCGTTTATTATACTAGGAACCACAATTATTTTGAAGCAATAATCGCAGGAGCTGGCTCATACCAGATTTCAAGGGCCAGTTGTTGAATTTTCAGGAATTTTGCAAGTTAGTTGTGAAAGAATTCATTATTAAAAATTAGGTTTTATGATATTCTGATTACATAAATTATATTTGAGGCCATCAAGATGGCTCATTAGGTAAAGCACATGTCATATAAGCCTGCTGACCTGAGTTTGACTCCCCAAACCTGTGTAGAGGTAGAAAGAGAAGCAAGTCCACAAAGTTGTCTTCTGACTTCCACGTGTGTGCCTTGGCATACACAAACCCCCACCCCCACACAAATAGTAAATTTTAATTTTTTAAAAAATATTTATTTATTTATTTTATGTATATGAGTACAATGTAGCTGTCTTCAGACACACCAGAAGAGGGCATCGGATCCCATTACAGATGGTTGTAAGCCACCACGTGGTTGCTGGGAATTGAACTCAGGACCTCTGGAAGAACAGTCAGTGCTCTTAACCACTGAGACATCTCTCCAGCCCGTAAATTTTAATTTTTAAAGTAACATTTAAAGCTCATCACTTCAGGTGATTTTATTATTTTATATGCTCTTGAGATCATGCCATCTAACCTGTATATTGGACATATTAATATGATTTATCATTATGTACCTCTCCCCAGTGTCATGTGATATAATCTTAGTAGCTTGAAACCAACATGAGGGACAGATTTATACTATGTCAATGGGCAAGTGATATAAACCAAGGCCTTTCTTTCCTTCATCCCACTCTGTAAGCATTGACTAGCATATCTACCGTTGTTGAAAGCCAAAACTGGAGAGGAGGCAAGGAAGGGATGTAAGGTGGAAGACACTTGGAGACAGTAGAAAAAGACCAGGGGAAAGAGGAAAGGAATACAATGATTTGGACCTTCCTAGATACCAATAACAGGAATTTAGAAAGAAAGAACAGAGATGCAGAGGTGGTGAGTGGAGTGTGTGTGTGTGTATGTGTGTGTGTGTGTGTGTGTGTGAAAAGATTGTGATGATTACTTTTTATTGTCATTTTGACTCAATCTAGAATCACTTGGGAAGAGAGTCGCAGTGAGAGACTGTCAAGATCATGTTGGCCGGTGGGAGATTATCTTGATTATATGTGAAGATCCAGGCCACTGGGAGCAGTACCATTCCTTAGGCACGGTGGGGGGGAGTAGGGGGTTCGGGGGTGGGGGTGGGGGTGGGGAGGTGTTGTGGACTGCGTATGTTTAGAGAGGGTGTTGAATGCAAGTTAGCTTACATACATTTCTCTCTCTCTCCCTCTCCCCCCTTCTGACTATGGATGTAATGTGTGAAACTAGCTGTTTTCAAGTTCCTGCGCCTTTGGCCTCCCCACAGTAATGGACTGTATGCAATCTGGAATTGTGATCTAAAGCAGATTCTGTCTCCACTAAGTTGCTTTTGTCAGAGTATTTTTATCACAGCAGGAGAAATGAATCTAGACCAGACACATAATGAACAATGCAAAGGGAGACAAAGTAACACAAAAAAGTTTCCAGAACTAAACTCAAACTTTTCTAAACTGAGCCTGACTATCCAGCTCAATGAATGAAAAGATGCGCATCAAGGCACATCTTCCTGCCTTTTCAGAATATCAAAGATAGAGAAACTCTGTCTAAAAAACCAAAACCTAACAAACAAAAAGAATTATATACTCAAATTACCACATTCGTCAAGTGAGGTGATCAACCAAAGATATTTTGGGACAATTAAGATCTTGAATTTTTTTTTGAATCATCTGACCTTTTTTCAGAAAGTTACTGGCGAGTGTGCTCTACCAAACAAAAAGAGAAAAATAAATACAGAATCCAGAACACAAGGGACTCACACAAGAGCTGAACTCCCAGGACACAGTGAAGAGAAAGCCCAGAACGATGTGCAATTGGCTTCGTATTCAACAGTTATGATCGTATTAGGAAGACACTGTGACTATTTACAGTTCAGACAGAGCATTAGAAGGGACATTAATGCATCATGGGTACATTGAAAGCTTAATAAAGCACATTTTGCATTAACTGATCCCGGGGGAAACAAAAGGCTGATAAAGGAAATACAGCTGCATCAAAGTACACAGGGACTCCGTGAACAGTAGTTTTGATTCCATAATAATATAAATTAAAATTTTATTTAGCCCACAATTGAGTTGCCGTTTGAAGAGGATTGGGGAAGATGAATGAAGGGCAGAATCGGCGAGGGACCAATGACAATACCAAAGTTAGTGGGAACCAGACTCCCGTTGGTCTCCGTAAAGACAGTTTTCCTGCGGTCTTGAACCCCCTTCGGATGATGAAGACTTCATAATCACCCGCTTTGGAGGGAGCGGTAGAGAGTGCTCTCCTCAACTCGGGGTCCCAGGAAGGGCCGCTTCTGGGACGGCTGAAGCCCGGGCACCGCACAGGGCCCCCAAACTTAGCCTGCTTTCACAAGGAACGGGTGGCCGGGAGAGGCCGATCCGCCGCTCGCTCGGAGAAGGAACAGAGAGTTGGGCCCCTGCGGAAGGACGGTGACGGGACCTGTTGTCGCGAGCACAGTCGCCGGACCCCGACCGGCGGAGACTTCCATAGGGCGGCGCCCGCCCCGGGAGGAAAGCATCAGTTCCACCCCTGCACCCCGAGCCGCGACACCCAGCTAAACTAAGACCCATCTGCTGTTCGCCAGCGCGGACTCCACCAGTATCTGCTTCCGTTTCCACCTCACCGCAGATCTAGATTCCTCTCTCACCCCAGTCTCATCCCCACCCAACTCAGGCCTGGATCCCATTTCAGCCTCATCCTCTTCTAACTTCAGACCAGACCTGGATCTTTCTCCCTCCTCAGACCTATATCCCTCTTCTACCCCAGCCTTATCTCCAGCTCACCTCAGACCTGGTCTGATTTCTGGTCTTGTCTCAATCGTCACTCAGGATCCACATATCCTCCCAGGACTTCCCCTCAATCTCTCTTCAGACACGAATCCTGCTCATCACCTCAGATCTTGATCTCTATCCCCCATCATGAGCCTCTCCCTACTCTTACTCCAGACCTGGAACCCACTTTTATACCTAGGACCTACCTCCATCCCCACCTCAGACTTCACCCTTTCTTCCCATCTTGCCTGGCCTGGTAGCTCTCAAAGGGTCTGCTCAAAGGAAATGCTCAGCCCCCCACCCCCCCCCCCCCGCCCCCCGTACCGGCTCTCTCAGCCCTGGCAGACTAGTCACTGCAGGGTGTGTTCGGATCAAAGTGAGCCACAACTGGTTGGTTCTATGCCTAAAAGCAGAGGCAGAACAAGAGCTGTCAATCTGGGCGAGGAAGAAGGCTCCTGACAGAGCTAGAAAGAACCCAGGGAGCTAATGGGAGGGGAGAGTGGTATCTGGGTAACACCAGGGTGTTACACGTTGGTTCTAAGGAACAGCTAGAAATTTGGTGGCAAATCAATAGAAGTAGCTAGAGAAGTCTCATATACCGGCAGAGTGAAGTTAAAATATGAGGGAGGGGATGTAAGCCGGCAGGGAATACTATTATTTTTTTATAACCTTAGAACACTCATTGGCTTTTAAAATGAAAAAAAAAATGTAACCAAAAACTGTTTAAAAGAACCCTTAGTTAGTCACCTTTGTTTACTCCGTGTGTTAGATTTCCCAGCAAGCTCTCCACTACTAGCTGTGTGATCTTGGCCAAGTAACTTCATTTAGAGCCTGGTTTGCTTATCTGTTAAATGAGGGTAGTAACACACAGCTGCTTAAGAATTAATGACAAGGTAGGCAAAGTGCTTGGGGATGCCTGTGAAGGGCACAAACTAGCTGTCCAAAGAACCTTATGAATGAAGTTATTCTAAATGAACAAGGCAGTTTGTAGTCAAAAGGCGGCCTCTTGTCCACAATACCTGTGTGTTGAAGAGCTGAGGTGGAGGCCATCCAATTTGAATGTGGGTTTTTTGAGCAAACCAAGTTGTAAAAGAGCGACCAATAATTGAGCTGCTTGGGTGAACAATTTGAGGTCTTTTAAAATGTTAATTTGTACCTGGACTGTTCCCAGGTTGTAGAGGCTTAGGGTGAAATGGGGGACAAAAAGAATCTTCCAGAGGAACAATTCTCCTCATTATGAGAATCTCATTTCATCTTACGAAACGTGGTTTTCCTATGAAAAATGAATCTCAAGTTTCTTTAGGCAGAAAAGATTCTGACAATTAAAACAAACAATGTCTAGAAGAAAAGCCGAGGTTATTTGCTGCGAGTTATCGATGAGAAATTCAGGTAAAGTATAATTTCACCTTGATATCCTTGCTAAGCCTAAAATGATACTGAACACGAGATTTGAAGCACAGCTTAATTCCAACGCTTTTCTTTAGATGCTATTAAATGTTTTCCTTAAACAGAAATTACAAAAACCAATGTCTTCATTATATTATTTATATTGGCAACATCATTCCCCTGATAACAAATATGAATGGTCTAGGGAACAATCCTCCAAGATTTATTTATCAATTAAATTATATTTATTTATTATTGTATGTGTGTGGTGTATGTGGTGTGTGTGTGTGTGTGTGTGTGTGTGTGTGTGTGTGTGTAGCTCTTTCTGTGAAGGTCAGAGGACAACTCTGTGGAGCTGGTTCTTTTCTTCCACTTTTACATGGGTTCCAAGGATCAAATTCAGGTGGCCATCAGAGCAAGCACCTTTACTCTCCACCCCATCCCCAGTCATCTCATCAGCCCTTGTTTATCTTGTTTAACCACTTCCCACCCACTCCAACAGAGGATAATTCAATATGCTAGTCTTCAATTGGCTTTTTAAAATTTTAAGTCAGGCAGTGGTGGTGCAAGCTTTTAATCCCAGCACTTGGGAGGTAGAAGCAGGCAGATTTCTGAGTTCGAGGCCAGCCTGGTCTACGGAGTGAGTTCCAGGACAGTCAGGGCTACACAGAGAAATCTTGTCTTGAAAAACCAAAAAAACCAAACCAAACCAAAACAAACAACAACAACAAAAAAACCCCCAAAAACCCTGTGTGCTAGTTCTGTTTCCATTTCATTGTGTATGTATCCACTCCATTGTGTAGGTATCTACCCCATTGTATATGCATCTACTTCACTGTGTATGTATCCATTTCATTGTGTATGTATCCACACACCTTCTCTTAGTTGTTATCCCTCTTCCTTGTTGTTTTTTTTGTTTTTGATAGTGAGTCTTTCTATGTAGTCTTTCCATGTATTTTAAGGATGGCCTTAAAATCCTGCTGCTGCTCCTCCAGTCTTCTAAATGCTGGGATTATAGATGTGTAGCTCTATATTGAACCTCATTCTCTTTAACAGTTCTATAGTAGGGACTGGGGAGAGGGCTCTGTGGGTCAGGAGTTTATTACCCAAGCTGAAGGATCTGAGCTCTAATCTCAGCACTCACGTAAAAAGCTAGGTGTGACGTCATGTGCACATGTACTGTAATTTAAGTACTACACACATACAATCACACACACACACTCACAACTAGTTCCACAGTACACCATTGTATACATTAATATGCAGTTACTCTCCTGATGGTTAATTTTCCTCTTTTTTTTTAAAACTGTTACACATAGTGCCCT
Organism: Rhynchomys soricoides; assembly: GCA_019843965.1. Lineage (NCBI taxonomy): Eukaryota > Metazoa > Chordata > Mammalia > Rodentia > Muridae > Rhynchomys > Rhynchomys soricoides. The sequence goes on from JADRCH010000059.1 coordinate 2,942,182, forward strand.
ACTGACCATTCTCGTACAAGACAGGTTTGGCAATGCTGGCATTGGTGGGCTTAAATCATATGCATTTTAAAGTGTGGGTATGTATTACCAAACTGTACTCAGAGCACAGCATAGTGATCTTAATGTGTCTTAATCACAAGCACTCAAAAAATTATGGGAAAATTTTTTTTTTTTTTTTTTTGAGACGGGGCTTCTCTGTGTAGCCCTGGCTGTCCCAGAATTTGCAGGATGAAGTCGGCCTCAAACTGCTTCCTGAGTGCTGGGATTAAAGGCGTGCAATAACACTACCATGCCCAACCCATGTGAGGTCAGTTAAAAAGTAACTCTTGTGCTTAGATATATCTTTAACATCTATGATTAATAAAAACATCTTTAAGGGCTGGAGAGATAGCTCACTGGTTAAGAGCATTGTTTATTCCTAAAGGACCTGGGTTTGAAATCCATATAGCTGTTAACAAAGAATTGTAATTTACAAAAAAGTCCTGTTCCAAGGGATCTGTTGTCCTCTTCTGGTCTCCAAGGGCACTGCACGCTTGTTATGCCTCTATGTACATGCACCAAAACGCCCATACACATAAAATTTTAAAAATATCTTTAATCAATTTCAACTATACTTAAAATATAGTATTTAAATTTCTTTTTTTATTTTATTTTTTAAAATTTATTTATTTATATGTAAGTACACTGTAGCTGTCTTTGGACACTTTTTCTTCTCCCTCTGACCTGAGCTTGCTCTGGCCCTGCTTGCTGTAGCTGTCTTCAGATACTCCAGAAGAAGCCATGAGATCTCATTATGGATGGTTGTAAGCCATCATGTGGTTGCTGGGATTTGAATTCACGACCTTCGGAAGAGTAGTTGGTGCTCTTAACCACTGAGCCATCTCTCCAGCCCCTCAGTATTTAAATTTCTAACTGTATATTGCTTTTGTCAAGTTGTAAGATGGGTATGGTGGCATATGCTTCAATATTAGTACTTGAGGTTCAAAGGACCTCTATTCACTTAAGGCCGGCTTAGTCTACATTATTTTTTTTGTTTTTGTTTTTGTTTTTTTGAAACAGGGTTTCTCTGTGTAGCCCTGGCTGTCCTGGAACTCACTCTGTAGACCAGGCTGGTCTCGAACTCAGAAATCTGCCTGTCTCTGCCTCCCGAGTGCTGGGATTAAAGGCGTGTGCCACCACTGCCCGGCTATCATTGATAGTAAACTATACTAGCCCAACAAGGTGACAAGGAACTGTATGGAAGCACGCTGTGATTTGAGTTTGGGACTGGGCTTGTGTTTGCATGGTTTACTCAAACCAGCTGTGTGATGCTAATGAGCTAATTAGAATAAAGTGATTTCATTTTTAAAAAAGGTTTCACCATGACATTTTCAGACATAAATATAATTTTACTTTGCTCATAAACACCCCCTCCCTTGTACTTTCTCTTGACAAACCAAAGACAGCATTTTGTCCTGTGCTTTGTAATAAATGTTTAAAGCTTCATGGGCTCCATTTGCCCTGGGCTTTGAAGATCATCTTGAATGTATCACTTGGCTGAAAGTATGAAAATAAATGTCCTCTGGGCTGGAGAGATGGCTCAGCAGTTAAGAGCACTGACTGCTCTTCCAGACGTCCTGAGTTCAAATCTCAGCAACCACATGGTGGCCCACAGCCATTTGTAATGGGATCCAATGCCTACTTCTGGTGTGTCTGAAGACAGCGACAATGTACTCATATACATTAAATAAATAAATAATTTATAAAAGAAAGAAAAGAAATGCCCTCATTCTCTGTATGTGGCAGCAGCTGTGCACCCCGGTGTTGACTGTGGGAGGGGCTTGAGAGTTGCAGAGGACATGGGTGCTTCCTTGTTTGGCAGTTTGGTACTGTTGTAAATTAACACAGAGGATGTTAAAGGCACAGAGCTTCCAGAAACTTGGATTTCAAAAAGGTCAAAATAGGACCTCACCTATAGGAGTTTGTGGACCTCAGTCCAGGGTCCTCTTACCAACGGGGCTCACTGAATCTTCAACCTTCTTTTAGTGTCTATGTTCTTCCCACCTTTACTTAGGCTATGTCTTTCCTAAACTTCATAGTTCCTACTGTATGTTTTGCGTCCTCAGAATGTTCCCTTGTCAGCTGGGCAGGTGTGGTGGCTCATGTCATCCCAGAACTTAAGATGCTGTGGAAGGAAATCACTTTGGGTGCCAGAACAGCCTGAGCTACCAGCTGAGATTCTGTCTGTCCCCCAAACCAAGGATAACCAACTTTCTTCTCTCAAGACCCTATCTCTCTTAGGATTTTTTAGAAACTGTAAATAATACATCTCTACCAAATAATTTTCTTTTTACATTTCTTTCTTCTTGTAGAGTTGAGGGACTAGAGCAAGGCCCTCCATGTGCTAAGCAAGCAATCTACCAGAACTGTACACCTGCCTTTATCTATTTCTTCTTCTTTTTCCTAGCTTTTATTTTCTGTTTTTTGTTTGTTTGTTTGTTTTTGTTTTGTTTTTCGAGACAGGGTTTCTCTGTATAGCCCTGGCTGTCCTGGAACTCACTCTGTAGACCAGGCTGGCCCTGAACTCAGAAATCCACCTGCCTCTGCCTCCCAAGTGCTGGGATTAAAGGCGTGCAGCACCACCACCTGGCCTATTTACTCTTCCTAAAAAAATTATTACAGAGAGGGACAGATGGCTCAGTGGTTAAGAGGACCTGAGTTCAATTCTCAGCAACCACATGGTAGCTCACAACTGTCTATAATTCCAGTTCCAGGAGACTTGACAGTCTTACACTAACATACATGTAGGCAGAATACCAATGCACATAAAATAAAAAGAAAGAAATCATTTTAAAGGAGTTCACATTTGTGTGTGTGTGTGTGTGTGTGTGTGTGTGTGTAGGGCAGGCATACATGTGAAGACCCCATGGTGCACAGAGTGGAAGGACATAATCAGAGCACAAGTATGGAATTTAGGGATCGGACTCAAGTTGTCAGGCTTGGCAACCATTGAGCCATCTTAATAACTTCCCCAGCTGGTCTTGAATTAATGTGCCCAAGTGATGCTTTTACCTCAGTCTCTAAATGCTGGCATCTCAGTGTATGCTGCTACCATGACACCAGAGCACAGTTTGGAATGAGAGCATCAGGAGCTTGGGTCTGTGGGTATGTGTGCATGGAGATACATTAGATCATATTATATATGGCAGTGCTAGGGAAAGTGTTCTATTACTGAGCTGTAGTCGCAACTCTATGTACAATTCCATTTGAAATGCTTCTAAGATCTCCAAATGGAGATGTTGAATATGCGGTTGGGTATACTAGTGTGAGTCTGGAATTTAGAACTGGTGCTAGATGTTTGAGAGTTCGATTGGTATTGTCCAACCTGGGAATTACTAACTACGCGTGGCAATAGAAATAGAACAAATCAAGTGATATTTAAAATGCAGTTTCTCTTGCACCTGGTGAAGTGGGTAAAGGCATCAAAGTCTCTCAGACTGAGTTTGGTCCTGGCGATCCAGCTGGTGAAAGAAGAAAACCCACACCTGTAAATCTCATTGACCTCCATCCATGTGCACTGGGATGAGAGTGGAATGCTCCTGTGTGCACACATACAAATTTAAAAAGTGGCTTGAGAGTGGCAGCACACACCTTTAACCCCAATCTTCGGGAAGCAGAGGCAGGCAGATTTCTGAGTTTGAGGTCAGCCTGGTCTACAGAGGGAGGTTGAGGAGAGCCAAAGCTACACAGAGAAACCCTGTTTCGAAAACAAAAAAACAAACAAAAACAAATTAAAAAAATATGAACCATTCCTTTAACTTAATTTTTTTTTTTTTTTGAGATAGGGTCTCACTATGTAACCCTCACTGCCCTGGAACTCACTATGTAGACCAGGCTGGCCTTGAGCCCCCAGGTATCTGCCCCCCTGCCTCCTGAGTGCTGGGATCAAAGGTGTGCACCATTGTGCCTGGCATTAACCGACACTTTTTAAAAAAAACATTTCTCAGCTGTTTCTAGACAATTTCACATACTTAAAAGACACATATGGCCAGTGGCCTTTATATTGGTAATGTAGCCAGAGAATATTTTCATTTTTACACATGGAAGAGAGGCACACTAGCACTTGGGAAATGAAGGTAGGAAGATGGCCAGTTTGAGGATAGCCTGGGCTATACTGTCAGACGCTGTCTCAAAGTAAAATAAACGTTAGTTAGGGGCTATGGAGATGGTTCAGTAGGTAAAAGTCTTGAAACCATGAACATATAAACCTTAGGAGCAGTGTTTGGATGCTCAGAACCCATGTAAAAGCTGGGTGGATGTGGTGGCCCCAGCCCAGCTGTCATCCCATTCCTAGAAATCTTCAAAGCGGGCTCCAGATTAACAGGAGCCCCTGCCTCAGTGTATAAGGTGGAGAGTGATGAAGATTTCATTGTTAACCTTGGCTTACACATACACACACACACACACACACACACACACACACAGCAGAGAGAGAGAGAGAGAGAGAGAGAGAGAGAGAGAGAGAGAGACAGACACCACTACTTTGCATCAACATTCTTGGACTGAGCATATGGAGAGCAGAATAAGATGGAGGCAAAAGAATTTCTCTTGTTCTTTTCTTGTCAGTTGTGAACGGGAGCAGCTGTAACAATTAGGTTTAGAGAAATGGACACTATGTCTCACGTCTGGAGTTCCTTTGGATGATAAAAATCAAGCGTGATATTCATTTTCAGTTTTTTGGAGGTTTTGTCCAGAAAGACAGTTTTGATTGTAACTGGGTAAGCTGGAAAAAACAGTAGTCGTAGCTAATCAGGCGTCGTTTTAGCAGAATGCGTGTGTGTACAGACAATTGCTAGATCTAGAAGCTGGTTGTTTTGGAATACGGTTTTAAAAGCTGTCACTTCACGTGAATAGTTAGATTGTTTACCTAAACTGTCATATTCTTGCTCTTCGTTTCTCACCAGCTCCTCCTTCTTTTATTTATTTATTATTTATTTATTCATTTATTTATTATTTTTGAGTTTACAAAAGCATACTTTTAAGACTACAGGAAAAAGACACAAAACAATTTTTTTCTCAACAACAACAACAAAAAAACCTTTGTATTTATAAAAGTGCTTTGAACTACAATAACTTTAAAAGGTGACAATTTAATTAGGGGGAAAAAAAACGTTAAGAAGTAGAATCTATTGGAATCTCGCATTGTCTCTCTGCGTCCCTGCAGCTAAAAACCGGGTCATTATTTCTATTAGGCTTGCCTCCTAATTTCCAGGGCTTATTAGCTGGGTTGTAAAAACTCGCTCCAGTTGGAGTTTGGCAAGCTGACAAGGCTGAGTGCCAGAAGTAATTTACTATCCAGTGCAGTGTGTGGAGAAAGAGGAGCTGTAAATAATAGCAAAAGAAACGAAAAGTTACTGCTTCCAAATATTTTAATGCATGTAATGGATGTCACCCAAAACTTGGACGCTTTTTTACCCTATGGTGCTAGATAACATTGGAAGGTGCAGACATTCCCCTGTAGAACCAACCTGAGGGTTCTGAGGTTCATAGGCATCAAAGACCCATCTGTGTCTATCACTTATGACTTTGAAGTCCTTCGGGGCTTTCTGTGTGGGAGAAGCTGGCAAGGGGGCTTTGAACAACGTGGGGGGATGGGATTCCAGGTGCATTGCCTCTCATTGTGTCTGAAATTAGGTAGTTTTCTTTTACAAATAATAATGGGATGAGGGAGGAAGGGAGGCTAGCATTTCTTTCTTTGCTATTTCAAGCCTTCAGATGTACAATGTGACCATCTCAAGGAAAAGTTCAAGTTTACTTTCAAGTTTGCATCCAAGTGCATTAAAGGCAGGAATAGCCATTTTAGCTTCTGGTTAGTGTCCCAATAGTGGGCTCCTTGTGAGATTGTCTCAGGACCTTAACAGAAGGCTGTTTGCTGTTTTCCAAACTGGCTCATCAGTACCGAAATGGGGACCAACTGTTCCCTGAAGGTCATGGGTGATCAGAATCCATCTTTCTGCATCTCTATTTCTTGGTAATTGGGACAGAGATCATGATAATCTATATTAAAATAACCACTTGACTTGGGAGCTGGTTCTGTGGGTAAATGCTTACCATGCAAGAATGAGCATCTAAGTCTGAATCCCCAGAAATTGGAATCCCTAGAATTCACATAAAGCATCCACCTGTCACCCAGGTTCTACAGGAGTGGAGACAGGAGAATCCCTGGAAACTCAAGGGCCAGGTAGTTTGTTTCAGGCATCAACTGAAAGAAAGTGGAAGGCAGGGCCCAGCACCTGAAGTTGTCCTATGGCTCCATATACCCATACAGACAAACAATACATCATTCACACAAACACACATCATTCACACAGACATACATCATACACACAAGCACACATCATACACACATTATACACACAAACGAGTAAAGCAAACAAAACAACTACTTAAGAAGCCAAGCACATGCAAGCACATGGGAGCTGGAGAGATAGCTTGGTGTGGTTAAGAACACTTGCTGCTCTTGCAAAGGACTTCCTACATGGCAACTCACAACCATCTGTAACTCTAGTCCTAGGGTATCTGCCACCTTCTTCTGAATTCCTCAGGCATCAGATACACAAGTGGTGCACATACATAAATGTATGCAAAATATTCATATACAGAAAAATAATAAATAAATAAAATAAAAGCTAAGAACTGGGGCTGATAGTCCCAGTACTTAGGAGATACTGGCAGAAGGATCAGGCATTCAAAGTCATTCTTGGCTCTACTAGCAAGTTATATGAAATACAATGCAAAATTCATGGAAATGTTTTAACTGTTTTAGAGAAGGATGATAATTTTCCTTTTCTTCTTCCCTTTTTTTTGGGGGTGGTGGTGGTGGGCTGTTTCTGAGGATTGAGCTCAGGACTGTCTGCATTCTTTCGTTAGCTCACTGAACTAGATGTCTCTCCCAGCAGTCAGTAGGCGCTTTCAGCCTTCTTAGGTTGATGTAATAGTGATGATGATAAATAGAGTTGCATGTGATATCACACGCCTTTAATCCCAGCACTGGGGAGGCAGAGGTAGATGGACCTCTGAATTGGAGGCCAACCTGGTCTACGGAGAGAGTTCCAAGATAGCCTGGGATCCATATAGAGTCCCTATCTCAAAACAAAAACCAAACCAAACCAAACCAAACCAAACCAACCAACCACACAAAAATGGCCACATGCCTCTGTCTCTCAAATGCTGGGCCAGCTGAATGAATAAAACACTGGGCTGGAGAGATGGCTCAGTCTTTAAAGGCTAGGTTCACAACCCAAAATAAGTGAAACATTCATGTGGTTTGATTAGGTGGATCGACACATGAAGGTCTCAGCCATGCTCAGAGTCCTGGGCACATGGTGAGACAGCTGTTAGTTGACAGGCTGATGTGAAAAGGCGATTCTGCCCATTTTTATTACAGCAATTCTTAGGGCAAGATAAATATAACAGCTAAATATCAAAACAACCGTGGAGAGATAGTTGATTTAAGAATTGTAGTTAGCTCGTTACTCTCGTCAACTTTGCTTCGAAGTGAAAGATTACAATCTGTCAGGGATTGTTGATCTCCTTGTACTTAAAGAAATTTTGCAAATGCCTTACACTTGTGCATTTATTTGTTGATCTTTAATTATAAGCTAGGGATGTCTCTACCCTTCAGTGTTGGGAAGCTTCCTATCCACACTCAACTTGCTATTCACAGCCATCTCCATTCTGGCTAATAGCAAGCCCTGCTTTACCATTACAAAGAAATTACATCTTTAATTTACATAAATGATTTCCTTCCACTTCTCGGATCTTAGACATGAACCTCTGTGTCAGTTCTGTGACCAATGGGACGAGAGTGAAACAGAAAGGGAAGGGAGGCAAAGAACTGTGTGGATCCAGGTGACTGTGAAGTCTAGTTCGCTCTCATAAATCATGTAGAAGACCAAGGTAATGATGTGAGTGTTCTAATAACAGGTCTAGCCAGAAAAAAAGGAGATGCTTTGGCTTTTTATCATCCTCCAGGACAGAGAAGAAAACCATAGATTTTTTTTTTTTTTTTAGGTTGTAGTAATTATACAGCAATATTGTTTCCAAGGAGGGTTACAGGATGGTTCTCTTAGAAATGCTAATTTGCTTGGACAATGTTGTAAGGAAGATCTGTGTAAATACTGATTTATTTCACCAACTTTCAAGCTTTTCACTACCAAAGTCCTGTTTCCTAAAACAAATGACAGTTTCTGCTATTTACCCAGTGCCTAATATTTTGAAATAGTTTGCCTACATAAGTCAAGCTATTTATTTTTAATTTTAAAATCGTGTGTGTATTCACGTGGGTGGGCACACGCGCCATAGAACGCATGTTGAGGTCAGAGGATAATTTGCGGGAGTCAATTCTCTCCTTCTACCGAACTTAGGCTGCCAGGCATGATAGCACGATGGCCCTAATTATTTAAATAATAAATTATTTCTCACCACTTTAAAACGAACTAGCCATTCAGAGGCTTTCATTGGCACGTGAAAACGCAAACTGGTTTCGTGAAGGTAGCAGACTGCTAAGACCGGGGCAATTGATTGGCAGTCTTAGAGGCTCATCGAATTTGCATAATTAACAATATCATCTTCAGTTACATTTTTTAGTTTTTAGTGTTCTCGGTGACGGGAAGCAAGAACGTGCGGTAGGAGCATGATAAAAACAAATGACTTCTAGTAGGAAGCGTACTTCAAGGCTCCTTTCTAGCTCCCCAGAAGCTTTTCCTGGTCTCTGTGGCGCGAGGATTTGGCCCCGCCCCCAGCCCCGCCCCCCGCAAAAGATGTGACCCAGACCGGAAAAGGTTCTTGTTGCAATCCTATAGTTAACCACACGGGGGTGACAGCGGCTTCGATAGAAAAGCGGACTTTCACAATGGCGGAAGCGGAAAAGGCGGGACCTAGGAAGCACGTTCAGTCAATCACTAAGAGTGAGCCTGAAGGCTGAAAGGTGGGCACTGTCTACGCGTGTTGGTCGCTCGGCTGCTTGTGAAGTTCCAGCCTCATGGCGGAGATAATTCAGGAACGCATAGAAGATCGAATCCCTGAGTTGGAACAGCTGGAGCGCATCGGACTCTTCAGTCACGCGGAGATTAAGTGAGAGAGGATCAGGGAAGAGGAAGGACTGGGGCGGGCTCAGGGTAGCTTGAGGCGAGTGTGTGGCACAGGCGTGCGGACTTTTCTGAGCTTGTTTTTAACTATCATGCTAGAAGAGGGAAAAGCCCGTTGCTAGAATTTGACGACGGTCAGAATTCAATTTTAACGTATTGCAAGTCTGTTTACCCTCAGTCATACTGACAGTCATCCAATGGTCAGGGGCTTGGGGTCGTAAAGGTGATATAGCCAGGATTCTAGCCCATCAAGGACTACTGGGCAATGTGAGTGGCGGGAGAATTCATTAAAAAATGGTTATAGTTTAAAAGTTTAGGGTATACAACTTTAGATATTGGAGTACAGCGCCGTGGAAGCACAGGGGGAATGGGTAAGTCTTCCTAACTAAACTTGTAGACTGGAGACCATTTAATTCATTTCATATGCTTCTTTAGAGCTCTGCCACAGTGCCCGGAATATAGTTGGCATTCGGTAACTTGGTAAAATCAATTGCATTTGGTGATTTTCTGTGACAGTTCACTTTACTATGACTCTGGATGAAAGTGCAGTAATGTGAGTGTAGGATCCCCAAAGTGAACGTTAGGAAGCACAGTGAGGACTCTTAGAAAGTGCTAAATGTAGCCGGGAGGCAGAGCACCAGCCTCCAATCCCACCACTGGGGACCCAAAGGTAGGCGGATCCCTGTGAGTGCTAGGCCAGCCTAGTCTACAAATCGAGTTCCAGGACAGCCAGGGCTACACTGAGAAACCCTGTCTGGAAAAACAAGGGGTGTGGTGTGGTGCTAAATGTGTTGCCATTCTTAAATATTGTCTTGCATGTTCTGCCTTTAGTTTTCCTAGAACACAGTATGCTCACTCCTTTGTAGTCATATTTAGATAGAGACAATTTAGGTTTTAAGAGCTCACATACTGAAAATATAGAGACCCGAGATTTTAGGATGAAGAGTTGGTTAACATAAAAAGCTAAGTGGCAAGAGCATTGCAGAGTGCTTGCTCAGCACACACAAGGTCCTGGGAATGTATGCACACACACACCACATACCAAGACAAGCCCCTAAGTAGCCTAAATTTGGAGGAGAAATCTTTGTTAGTAGTATGTATAAATAATAAAAAGCATTAGACATTATTTACTTTGCTGGTGGGAATAGCAATGATCCTGGCAACTGAGGTGATTTTCCTGAAAGTTTAAAACTATATCTGGATGTTCTTAACAGTGCAGAGGTAACTGTGTACAAGAATACATGCTTTGCCCATGGAAGATAACTGTGTTCAGGAACTAGATGTTTCTGTTAAATGTGTGTTTTCGATATATCCAGAATAAAAATCTTAAGTTCAAGTTTAGCTTCTCAAATGTTACAGTGTAATCATTGGCTTTCTCTGCAGGGCTATCATCAAGAAAGCTTCTGACCTAGAATACAAAATACACCGGAGAACCCTTCTCAAGGAAGACTTTATCAACTATGTTCAAGTGAGTGAGTCTATAGCTTTTTAGCCCTTTCAAGAATTTTAACTCAGACAGTGATGAGCTTCACAGCAGTTTTCTACAGAATTCTACAATTCTGTGATTATGTACACTTTTTTTTTTTTAAAAAAAAAAAAAAAATAGGATTAGAGATCATTGTGTGGAGTGGTATTACCCATAAGGCTTAGTCCTTGTCAGAGTGAACTTTTTTCTCCTGTTGAGTCAGTAGATCAGCGACATCATTGTGTATCAGGATTTTAGCAGGAAACTTGCCTCTGGGAGTGGGCCTGCAAGAGGAAGGGGAGTTTGGCAGCAGCAGGCAGTTGGAAGGTCTGTAGAGTGCTTAGCACTGTCAACCTGCAAAAGAGGTTTGCTTTAAGATTCTTCCATCTTCTAAATGGGCAGAGAGTGACGGGAAGATTAGACATATAGGAGGAGTCTTGTCAAAGGAGAGAGAATGGCTACTATGTACAGATTCAGAACCAGAAAGACAAAAAAAAGGTCTTTTGCGTGTGTATCATGTGGTGTGCAGTATCTGCAGAGGCCCTAAGAGAGTGTTGGATCTGGAACTGTAGTTACAGATGGTTGTAAATGTGGGTTCTGGGAACTGAACTCCGGTCCTTTGGAATAACAGCCACAGAGCCATTGCTTCAGCCCAAGAAATAAAGAAGTTATTATTAACAGTAAAATGTGCTGGGCAGTGGTGGCGCACGCCTTTAATCCTAGCACTTGGGAGGCAGAGGCAGGAGGATCTCTGAGTTCAAGGCCAACCTGGTCTACAGAGTGAGTTCCAGGACAGCAAGGGCTACACAGAGAAACCCTGTCTCGAAAAACCAAAAAAAAAAATATATATATATATATTAAAAGGAGAACAAAAGGATGTGTCACTGTCACTGGTGGAGCTTTTTTGGCTTTTTGAGTCAGGGTTTCTCTATATGCCATGGCTATTCAGGGACTAGTTCTGTAGACTAGGCTAGCTTAGAACTCACAGAGATTCATTCACCTGCTTCTGCCTCCTGAGTGTTGGGATTAAAGGTGTTCACCACCACCCCTGACTGTACTTTTATTTCTAATACTTCGTTGCAAAGTGATGGTTTGATATACCTGTATTGTAAGCTACATGGGATAGTCTAGGCTTGAAATGTCTCGTGAGCCAATTTTTTGTTTTCTCTTTTTCTTCAGTAATTATAATTGAATCTGGACCTTTGTGTGCTCTACAAAATAGTTTTTACTGTTTTACTTTTTCGAAGAGCTGGGAATTTAACTTGACATTGTGCTCCGGGAGCTGGGGCTAGCTGAGTTGGTAGTGTGCTTAGCTAGTGTGTATGAAGCCCGGGTTCCATGCCAGCACCACTGGGTGCATGCGTGTAATTCTAGCACTCTTGTAATCCTGGCACTTGGGGGAAGAAGAATCTTTTGTTTTGTTTTGTTTTCCCATTAATTTATTTGTGTATTTGGAAGGAGAACCTTTTTTTTTTTTTTTTTGGTTTTTTGAGACAGGGTTTCTCTGTGTAGCCCTGGCTGTCCTGGAACTCACTCTGTAGATCAAGCTGGCCTCGAACTCAGAAATCCTCCTGCCTCTGCCTCCCAAGTGCTGGGATTAAGGGAGTGCGCCACCACTGTCTGGCCTTTTGGTTTGGTTTTTTTTTTTAAGGAGAATCTTATTAATGGTAATTCTTGGTTACATAGCAAGCTTGGAGCCAGCTTGGGTTGCATGAAGCTTAATATCAAAAAACTAGAGAAGAAAAAAGTATATAAGAAAAAACAATCCCTACTTCCATTTTCCCAAATCTGGGATTAAAGGCAGGTATTGTTTTGCCTGGGCGTGTTGAGGCCCTTGTGCATACCAGGCAAGTCTCACTGTCTGGCTGGCCTGGAAGTCCCTATGGAGGCCAGGCTTGAACTTTCAGAGTTCACCCATCTGCTTCTGGAGTGCTGAGATGACTGGAGTGTGCTACCATGCTGGCAGTGTTGTTCTGAGTACCTTGAACTCAATAACACCTCCTCCAGTCTTAGCCTCTGAGGTGTAGATGTGTGACACAATGCCTGACTCAGATTTTTTTTTTTTTTTAATTTTTAAACTGAAAATTAGGACTCGCTGCTTTAAGTAGGAAGTTGGATTAATATTATAAACCTTACAAGTCTCATGCTATTAAGTAATGTGCTGTCTTTGCCTCTTAGCTGCCTACAAGCCTCTTTCTGTGTGTGTGTGTGTGTGTGTGTGTGTGTATGTGTGTATAATTTGTAAGTTTTATGGAACTAAGATGAATTTTCAGTGAATTCTAGATTTATTGTGAATTCTGGCTATTGATAACAAATTGTCTTTTATTTCAAGTTGTTAATTTTTTATGCATTCCCTATATTTAAAAGGTTATGCTTTTCATGTTTCTCTTTGTATTCCCCACTCCCCCACAGTATGAAATTAATCTTTTGGAGCTGATCCAGAGAAGAAGAACAGTAAGTTAATGCTTAATTTTTTTTTTTTTTAAGGTTTATTTTATATTGAGGAGACACTGATTGAAGCTAGCCAGTGTTGTACCCAAAGTGGATACTTGTAATTCTGATTTTTTAAAAAAAAATGTTTTGGGGGGAGGGTTTCGGTACTGAGAGTGAGCATGTGTGAAGGCAACTTTGGATAAATGTGACTTAATTAACTGGGGCTTTGTTTTTGTCCCTTTTAGAGAATTAGATATTCATTTAAGAAGGATGAGATTGAATATTCTATTGTTCATCGGGTACAAGGTGTCTTTGGTCGTGCTTCAGCGAAGTGGAAAGTAAGTGATTAGGGAGTACCGGAGGAGACGTGACGATGCCCAGTGTATGTATTCAGAGTTGCGTGGTTGGCTGTTTAAATGCCACGGCCTCTCTGTTTCTCCAGTTCTCAGTACTTACCTCCATGATGACATCATTGTTTGAAACAGGGTTTGAGCCACATAGGCTGTTAAGAAAGTTCATCTCCTCACTTTGTTGTTACTCTTCGAGGAGGACACTAAGCACTGTGTTTAGTACATTATTAGGGATTAGAAAAATCAAAAGAACTGGGCACGGTGATGCAGACTTTGAATTCTGGCACTCAGGAGGCAGAGGCAGGTGGATCTCTTGAGTCGAGACCAGCCTGATCTACAGAGTGAGTTCTAGGAGAGCCAGGGCTACACGGGGATACCCTGTCTCGGAAAACCAAAAATAGGGCTTGGGAGGCTTCCCTAGCATAAAGCCCTGGGTTCAGTCCCCAGCACCTCAGATGGGATGTGGTGATGCAAGCCTGTAACACCAGAGTTAAGGTAGAAGCAGGAGAATTAGAAGTTCAAGGTTACCCTCTGCTTAGACAGTCGATGTCAGTGGTTTTTGTTGACGAGCTGACTCGTAGAGTTTACCCCTATTTATGTATTACTAGCTACTTTGCCAGGTATTGTGTTTGTGAAAAAGAAGGTCTGTCTAGCCTGGGGTACATAGACACTGTCAAGGAAAGGCGGTAAAGGAAATCACCAGGGTGGTTGGGTGAGGGCTTGCAGATGTGTGGCATCCCATGAGTTGATGTTTAGTTTTGATGGGGACCGATGTGTCTGAGAGCTTTAGATTTCTGAGAATGGAAGGTTTTGTGTTTCTTTACCTGGTTTGAGAACTTTTTCAGATTTCACTGGACACAGATAGATACAGCTTTTGTCTTGGAACATAGTCGGTGAGAGTTAGAGTTGGATTTATTCTCATGGCTGAGAGAGCCGAGGCTTCAGAGAGGAAGCCGGTCATGGGCAAAGAGTGTGTGGCACATTGGCTCTTTTGGAAGTTGCCTGTTTTCATTGAAGTGAACTGATGCAACATGAAGATGAAATTCAATCAGCTTGCCCTGTGCTTTCCTTGCAGGATGACGTTCAACTTTGGCTGTCCTATATAGTTTTTTGTAAGAGATGGGTAAGTAGAGCTGTATGTCTCCTCCTCTCTTTCCCCTTAAGTCTCATCCTGTGTTACTGAATCCCATGGTTTTCAAGAGGTACAAGGTTAGCAGTGGGAGAAAGAACCCAGGAGGCAGAAGCTGGACCCCAGTGTCACATTTGAATATCTGACCATGTAAATGATTCTAAGACACGTGAAAAGAAAATCATTTTATATATATTTGTTCAGTAAAAAAAAAAAAAAAAAAGCTAGAATGTTTACGTTTAATAGTTTAGGTATAAAAAGCTTAACTGTGTCTTGTAAGTCTCTAGTAATAATAACAGATCTTTCTCAGTGTGTGTGTGTGTGTATGTGTGTGTGTGTGTGTGTGTGTGTATGTGTTTGTGTGTGTGAGAGAGAGAGAGAGAGTGTGTGTGAGAGTGTGTGTGTGTGTGAGAGAGAAAGTGTATATGTGTATGACACAGAGAGAGTGTGTGTGTGACAGAGAGAGAGAGAGTGTGTGTGTGTGTGTCTGTCTGTCTGTCTCACTATTTCACTATGTAGCCCCATCTGGCCTGGGACTTGCTAAGTAGACCTTGCTGGCCTTGAAGTCACAATGCTCCATCTGCCTATGCCTCCTGAGTGCTGATTTTAAGTCAAGAGCCACTATGCCTGGCTTTCCCGTTTGATGATTTCTGTGTTCAGGAAGTAAAGTGTTTTCTCTTCCTTTATAGGGTACCAAAGCTCATCTAAGCAAGATATTCTCTACCATGCTTGCCATTCATTCAAACAAGCCAGGTATATCAAAATCTACATTTAATTCAAAATCAGGCCATTTTAGAATTTACTGTGCTTGATGAACCTCGGAAATTATATGGAAGCTTTGAACTCAGACAGTTTGCTGTGTCTTAGTTTATCTATTCTGGCTTGCTGGGTCTGCCCCATCAGTGTGCCAGGTGTTGCATTTGTGGACAGGAAGGATGGTTTTTGTTTTAGCTGATGGAAAGTCAACTTGCTGGGTCTGTGGGGTCCATTTTGTGTGGAGGCAGTAGGTGCTGAATGATTCTAAGTTAGGAGACAATGTTAATGTAGATTTATAAGTAGGTTGGCTGATACAAGGTATAAGAGAAAGATTCTCCTGTGAGTACTGAGCAAGGTTGCGCTGCCCTCCAGTGGAGGTGCTCCAGTGGAGGTGCTCCAGTGGAGGTGCTCCAGGATCTGTTCTCAGGGTTTTAGGCTCAACCACAAATTTATATGACACAGGAATCCAGTGATCTTAGCAATTGGAAGGCCTGTCTCTGTCGTCCCTAAAGCAGGTGTGATTCCTAAGGTGAGGTTTCTGGAGGGACTACATTAGTGAGTAAGGGAACTACTTTGGTGGTAACCTATGGGGGCAAGAGATTCTGGAAATATCCATGCCCAATTTCAGGAGTCACATGCTCAAGAAAGCTAAAAGCAATGGCTTGCCACTATTTGTGACCCTCCAAGAGATTTGAGATGTGATTACCAAGCAGGGGTCATTTTGTGTATGTGTAAGCATGTGGTATATGTGGGTATGCATGTGCCATGGCACAGTGTGTAGACTTCAGAGGGAAATTTGTAGAAGGCAGCTCTTTTCTACTATGTGGGTTCTAGGAAGCAAATTCAAGGCATTGGGTGGGCGGCAGGCACCTTTCCCTGCTGAGCTAGCTTGCCAGCCCGTTTTCTGACTTTAGATGGAGTTATCAAACTTACCATTAGAAACTCCCTAAACCCCTCTCATTTTTCTATGGTAAGATTAGCAAATAACTCATTAAGTATTAAAACTGGAGCATTGATTATTTACTGAAATTAAGTCTAATTTTTCTCTCCTATAGCTTTGTGGATGATGGCAGCCAAATGGGAAATGGAAGATCGCTTGTCTTCAGAAAGTGCCAGGCAGTTATTTCTTCGGGCTCTACGCTTTCATCCTGAGTGTCCAAAGCTCTATCAAGAAGTGAGTTTGAGGGCATGTAGAATGAGAGAGAGGGATGTCTCTGTGACCCTCAGAGTGAGGCAGCAATGTCTCTGTGATACATAGAGAACAAACACTTGTTAAAGTGAAGTTATCTCCCCTCTTCTGTGTACTTTATTTTCTCTCTCTCTCTCTCTCTTTTTTTTTCTTTTTGGTTTTTCGAGACAGGGTTTCTCTGTGTAGCCCTGGCTGTCCTGGAACTTACTCTGTAGACCAGGCTGGCCTCAAACTCAGAAATCTGCCTGCCTCTGCCTCCCAAGTGCTGGGATTAAAGGCATGTGCCACCACTGCCTAGCTTATTTTCTCATGGGTAATGCTTCATGAAAATTTTGTTACTACTTTTAAAAACAGAGGTGCTAGAAAGATGGCTCAGCAGTTACCAGCACTGGCTGCTTTTGCAGAGGATCCGGATTCAATTCCCACCACCAACATGTTAGCTCACAATCATCTGTAACTCCAGGGGATCCGGCATTCTTTTCTTGCCTCAAAGAGCACCAGGTGCTGCACAGACATACATGTAAGCAAAACACCCATACACATAACAAACAAAATAAGTAAAGTAACATTAAAAATGTTAATTAAATTAATTTTTTTCTTCCTTTTTTGAAGTAAAGACTTGGTATATAGCCTTGACTGTCGTGAAACTCTCTGTGTAGACCAGGCTGGCCTCAGAGTCAGAAAGGTCAGCCTGCCCTTGCCTTCCAGGTGCTAGGATTAAAAGCATGTGCCACCATGCTCTGCTATTTTATGTGTATGAGTGTTTTGCCTACATATAAGCATGGGTACCTGAGAAGATGGCATCAGATACCCTGTAATTGGAGTTATAGACAGTTGTGAGCAACCATATGGGTGCAGAGAATCAAAGCTGGGACCTCAGTAACAAGTGTTCTAAATTGTTGAGCCATCTCGCCAGCCCAAATATGACTTTTTTTGTGTTTTTTTGTTTTTTTTTGGTTTTTTTGGAGACAGAGTTTCTTTGTATAGTCCTGACTGTACTAAAACTCTCTCTGTAGACCAGGTTGGCCTCAAACTCAGATCCCAAATGCCTCTACCTCATCATGAGTGCTGGGATTAAAGGTGTGCACCACCATTCTTGGAAAATATGAGTAATTTTCAAAAATGAAATGATTATTGTTTTGTGTGTGTGTGTGTTTGCACACCCATGCACACGAGTGTGCATGTGGAGTCAAAAGGTTGATGCTTTGAGGCCATGTGAGTGTGCGTTGGTACTTTCCTGGATTTTTGTATGTTTAGTGATCTATCTTGTGACTTATTTTGTGAGACTAAATGTCTTAGTTATCTTTCTTTCTTTTTGAGATAGGGTCTCTCTACCATCTTGGAACTCAATACATAGATGAAGCTGGCCCTGAATTCAGAGATCCGCCTGCCTCTGCCTCCCGAGTGCTGGGATTAAAGGAGTGTGCCATCATACCTTGCACTTTTTGGGTTTTTTGTTTTTTTGGTTTTTTTCGAGACAGGGTTTCTCTGTGTAGCCCTGGCTGTCCTGGAACTCACTCTGTAGACAAGGCTGGCCTCGAACTCAGAAATCCACCTGCCTCTGCCTCCCAAGTGCTGGGATTAAAGGCGTGCGCCACCACTGCCCGGCTCTACCTAGCACTTTTTTATTACCCTGACAAAATACCTTGAGCAAGGGAATTTGTGGAAGAAAGCATTTAATTTAGACGCTCATGGTCCCAGAGGGTTTAAGTTTGTGACTGTCGTTGTAGGGAGCATGGCAGCAGTCAGGCAGGCAAGCATGGTGCTGCACTGGAGCAGTAGCTGAGAGCTTATATCTGATCCATAATCATGAGGCAGAGAGGGAGCTAATTGGGAGTGGTGTGTGTTTTTGGAACCTGAAAGCACATCCAGGGACATAAGTCCTTCAAGGCCACACCTCCTAATCTTTTCTAAGTAGTTCTACCAACTGGGGACGAAGCATTCCAATGCCTGAACCTGTGGGAGCCATTCTCATTCAAACCACCACCCTGAGGAAACGCCTGTTCTTGTTTAGTGAGCATCTAATCATATGGCTCCTTCTGTGTTGCCAAATGGGGTAGAAATCTGGATTACCCATTCATCCTTCATGCACACTTTTACTATATATGGGTGAGTTTAAGTGAACCCTCTTGCAGAACTTCCTCTAAGTTTTTTGACTCCTACACATGGATCACACATCAAATGCTCTCAAAGTAGTCTCTTCATCCGACCTCAGCAATATCAGCTAAGTTCATTCCAAAGGAAAACACAGTCCCCTCATTTTCCTGGATCAGACATTAATTTTTTTTTTTTTTTTTTTAAAGAAGCCATCTTGAATGTTTGGTGGTTTTTTTTGTTTTTGTTTTTTTTTCCGAGACAGGGTTTCTGTGTGTAGCCCTGGCTGTCCTGGAACTCACTCTGTAGACCAGGCTGGTCTCGAACTCAGAAATCCACCTGCCTCTGCCTCCCGAGTGTTGGGATTAAAGGCGTGCGCCACTGCTGCTCGGCCATCTTGAATGTTTTTAATTTAAAAAACATCTCTAAGGACTTTTATGTCATTATTTCCTTTTTTTAGTACTTTAGGATGGAGTTGATGCATGCTGAGAAACTGAGGAAGGAGAAGCAAGAATTTGAAAAAGCTGCCATGGATATGGTAAGAGCTAGTGTGTTTCCAGTTATTAGTCTTTCAAACTTCCTTTGAAATGAAGAACCTTTGAGGAAAACTTTTCCTTCCCATTAATGTTATATTTTTCACTTTTAAGTGAATTTGTAAGTTATTTTAATTTTTAGAGCGGTATTTTAATGTGTGTTTATGTCATGGTGTGTGTGGAGGTCAGGGGATAGCTTGAGGGAGCTGGTTCTCTCTTGCTACTACTTGGATCCTTTCCCCACTGAGCCATCGTGTAGGCTCTTGCTCCTCCTGCCTTAGCCTTCTGGGGGGTGAGAGTAAAGGTGTGCTCCACTGTTCCTGGCTCTTTTCCTTTTTATATAGTTTGTAATGTGACTGAATAACTTTAAAGAAAAAGCTTCGAATGTCAGAGCTGGTGTTATGAGGCATACCTGTAATTCCAGTATTTGTGAATCTGAGCAAGAAGGATTGTGAGTTCTGGCCTAGCCTGAGCTATATAGCATGATCCTGTCTTCAAAAAGGCAGTGGTGGTGCACGCCTTTAATCCCAGCACTTGGGAGGCAGAGGCAGGCGGATTTCTGAGTTCGAGGCCAGTCTGGTCTACAGAGTGAGTTCCAGGACAGCCAGGGCTACACAGAGGAACTGTGTCTCGAAAATCCAAAAATCCAAAAAGAAGAAAAGATAAAACAGCAAAACTAAAACAGAAACAAAAGAATTTGCTGTACCATTATTGTGTTTTTAGCTCAGAACTTTGTATGTAGGTGGGGTGTGCATGTATGTATGGGGCATGTTTATGTGTTAGCATGTGAGGGAGTGTGAGCGTGCATGTGTGTACATGTATGTGGTAGCCAAAGGTTGGTGTGTATCCCTTCAACTGCTTCTTCACCTTGTATTTTACCTTTTAATTACATTTGAGAAGGCTGTTTTGAGGGGGCACATGTCTGGTGTGTGTGTGGAGGTCAGGGGACAACTTGCAAGGACAACACGGGCCCTGGAGGTCCATCTCAGGTGGTCAGTTGGCAGCAGGCACCTTTCCTCACCGAACCATCTCATCAGCTCTTATATATCTTTTAAATTACACTTATGCATTTGGGTGCCACAGTGTACATGTGGAGGTCAGGGGGTGGATAACTTAGAGGAGTTGGCTCTCTCCTTCCATCATTAATCTCAGGGATCCAGCTCAGGTCATCAGGCTTGGCAGCAGGCACCTTTACCAACAAACATCTCACTGACCATTATTATTATTATTATTATTATTATTATTATTTTGGTTTTTCGAGACAGTGTTTTTCTGTGTAGCCCTGGCTGTCCTGGGACTCACTCTGTAGACCAGGGTGGCCTCAAACCCCTTATTATTATTAAAATAAAAATTATTACTTTTCATTCCTTTTGAGACAGGGTCTCATTGTGTGGCTCTGCTTTGCCTGGATCTCTTATGTTGACCAGACTGGCCTTGAACTTTGAGACCCACCTGTCTGTGCCCCCTGAGCGCTGGGGTTAAGCTGCGCCTAGATAGAAGATACTTGTAGTCATCTGTGTGTGTGTTGGGTGGTGGTGGGGTGTCTTACAGGCACCATACCGTGTGTGTGGTGGTTAGGGGACAACTTGTGGAGTAGGTGTTCTCCTCCTACCATGTGAGTTCCAGGGATTGGACTGTCTTGAGTGCTGGTGGCAAGAGTCTTTTTTTTTTTTTTGATCAGACTAGCTGACAGTAGACCCCATCGATCCCTGTCTCTTCCCCCTAGTGCTAGGGTTACAGGTGCCTGCCACCACACCTGGGTTTTTGCATAAGGACTGGAGATACACACCTGTGTCCTTATACCTGTGTGGCAAGCACTTCATCAACTGAGCCATTTCCCCGATCCTCAGAACATTTTTTATTCAAATAAAATACTTAACAGAGGGCTAATCAAGGTATGTGTAGATGGATCTGGCCTTAGAGAAGCAGCTGGGGGACACTGATGTTCCAGCTGCACACCTTACAAGTGAAGGAGCTAGCCTTGGAGTTGTGATTTGTCAGAGGTCCCGTGGCTGGTAGTCTAGGCCTGTTAATCTCCATCCTGCTGGGTTGTTTTTGGTCCTTCTAGTACTGCCTTTTCAGTCACGGTTGATGTAACACTTTGTAGGGGAATTTTGATCATCCTGAAGAAATCCTTAAAGGCGAGCTGGCACGGATCATTTACAAAAATTCTATAAGCAAGATTAAAGGTGGGTATCCTCTAGATACCTCTAGTGTTTGTGAGGACAAGGACTGTTAGCTTGTAGGCAAGGTGTACTGTGTCTTCAGGAAAAGCTTCCTTCTGAGCTATCATCGGGCCTTTCAATAAGGTTTTATTGAGTATTATTCAACTAATCTGGGGGAGTTGGAAAGGAGTAGATGATATAATCTTTGCCTTATGCACTTAAGTTTGTGAAACTTAAGAATAGTTAGAAGTATTTCAAAATATTAATGTCTTTGTACATGTGGTGGGGATTTAGGAATATCTCCTTCCTTTATTCTATTTCTTTTTTTCCTTTTTCGTATTTTATATTCTATTTAAAAAAACAAAACAAAACCAAAAGTCACCACGAGAAGGCTGCCCATTGTAACTATGAGCATAGCTTAGTGGTGCATCATGCATAAGGTCATGGGTTTGATCCAGCACCAGGAAAACAAAAACAAAGCTTGATGTGGTGCCATTTAACACTTGCTGAAACAGGAGGATCATGAATTGGAGGCCATCTGAGGTAGGGCTTGTAGCTTAGTGTGAGCAAGGCTGTAGGTTTGATCCCTGCCATTAGGGTTCAGGGGGGTAGAAGCCAGCCATGGCTAGATAGTGAAGCCTTGTTTCAAGTCAAAAGACAGCAACCCCCCAAAGACTAACTCTAACACATAAAGGAAATGGCGCGTTTAGAATGAAGTGTGTCTTTACTGTTTAACTGACAGCAGATTGCCTTTTCCCTCAATTTTTAAATTTTAGGTGCGGAATTCCATGTATCACTTCTTGCTATTGCTCAACTATTTGATTTTGCCAAAGATCTACAGAAGGAAATTTATGATGAGTAAGTAAAACAGTGGTGAGGCCAACATGTCTGTTTCTGGTCTATGCTAAGATCTGAGGCTGGGAGAAGAGAAAAAGAGTGGGCAGTGGTGGCGCACACCTTTTATCCCAGCACTTGGGAAGCAAATGCAGATGGATCTCTGAGTTCAACACTAGCCTGGTTTACAGAGTGAGTTCTAAAACAGCCAGAACTACACAGAAACCCTGTCTCAAAAAGCCAGAACAAGGGCTGGAGAGATGGCTCAGCAGGTAAGAGCACTGGCTGCTCTTCCAGAGGCCCTGAGTTCATATCCCAGCAACTACATCCGTAATGAGATCTGATGCCCTCTTCTGGCATGCAGGTGTACATGCAGATAGAGCACTCATACATAAATAAGTAAATCTTAGCGAAGAAAAGCCCAAACAAAATATGAATAAGAAGAAAAAGAATATCCTTTACAAGCTTTAGGAAAAATTATGCTATATTATAAATAGAAATTATATATTCTTGCAGTGGTTCTTTGACATACTTGGATTTGTTTCAGAAATAGAATGCATTTTACAAACACATCTCAAAGGCTTACGTCAATACACGTTCTTTTCTGCAAAATCAGAGTTGTACTCGTAACTCCACGTCGTTAAGTGCTGCTGGTAATTTAATCTCCAGCATCTGATTCTGGTATTTAAGAAATATTTTGTGTGTACCAGTTAATTTTTGTGCTGTGATGAAAACACTATGACCATAAACAATTTAGGGAAGAATGTTTATTTTGGCTTATGGTTCTAGAAGACTAGAGTCCATAATGTGGCAAAGACATGGCATGTTGGTGCAGACAGAGAGTTGTCTGACGACTTTTTTTTTTCAAGATAGGGTGTCTCTGTGTGGCCCTGGCTGTCCTGGAACTCACTGTGTAGCCCAGGCTGGCCTCGAATTCAGAAATTCACCTGCCTCTGCCTCCCAAGTGCTGGGATTAAAGGCGTGCGCCACCGCTGCCCGGCGTCTGATGACATCTTTACCCGCACACCGGTAGCAGAGTGAGTGAGCGGGGAATGAAGTGGGCCTCTGGGAGGGCTTCTCATTGACTCTACTTTGTAACATTTACATTAGGCACTTTTGTTCTTAGATTCCACTTCTTGATGTCATAGGAGCTAAGCTAGAACATGCATCAGTTTGTTCTTTGCATGTCTTCAGGGTTTTGGTAGAGAGTTCAGTTGTGCTCTTTCTCTGCCTCTGTTAGAAGAATTCAAGAGACCAGGCTCTGCAGGGCTCATGGAGGTGTCTATGGCCACAGATAACTACTGGTGTGATTTGGAGAGCTATAGTAATTTTTTAAAGATAATATTTGTTGGGGTTTTGTTTACTTCTAAACAGGGTCTGGAACTCACTAGGCTGGCCTTGAATTTGTGGGAATCATTCTGCCTCAGGCTTCTGAATGCTGGGAACATAGGCTTGTGCCACCGTGCCCAGCTGAGAGTTAACATTTGTAAATGATGCCTGAAACGTTCTGAAACCCAATTGGTGTATAACAGCTTTGTTCCATGGCTAAGTCTGTTCATCAAGCTGTTCTGGAATCGGTTCCTATCATGGGGCAGATACCAGTAAACTGTAATTTTCAGCCTTCAAGCTCTGCACACTGATGACCCACTCACGTGGGATTATGTGGCACGGCGGGAATTAGAGATCGAGTCCCAACCAGGTGAAGAGCAGCCTGTATCGAAACAAGCCAAAGCAGTGGAAGTGAGCCGCAGGGAAGAAAGGTGCTGCGCGGTGTATGAGGAGGCAGTGAAGACCCTGCCTACAGGTGCGTCTGTCTTGTGGCTTAAGAGGAACGGTACATGACTGTGAAACGGACAGCCTCATTCTCAGCCTTACATGGGTATGGGAAGTCTCTGTATAGAGCTCAGTGGTAGGGCACTTACCCAGCAAGCATGTGCCCTGTGTTCAGTCCCTAGTAGAGAAGAAAAAAAAAAGGAAGAAAAAAAAATCTCTGTATGGAACAGTTTACAGTGTACCTGGCTTGCTTTTTCTTTCCTTAAATTAAAAAAAAAAATTACGTGTACTTATTTATTATGTGTATGTGCATATGTATGTGAATGCATGCCACAACATACATGTGGTCAGAGAACAGACAGCTCACTGCAGTGGGTTCTCTCCTTTTTTTCTCACTCTTTTTTTAAAAAATACATATATATTTTATGTATATGAGTACATTGTCACTGTCTTCAGACACACCATGTGCTGGGAATTGAACTCAAGTCCTCTTGAAGAGCAGCCAGTGCTCTTAACCGCTGAGCCATCTCTCCAGTTCCTTCCCCCCCTTTAAAAAAGATTTATTTATTTATTTATTTTTAATATGAGTTTACTGTTACTCTCTTCAGACACATCAGAAGAGGCCGTTGGATCCTACTACAGACAGTTGTGAGCCTTTTTATACCTCTTTTTCTTTTTTGAGACAGGCCTTCATGTATCCCAGGCTGGCCTCAATCTACTAGGTAGACCACGGTGACCTTGAACTTCTGTGTGGTACCTCCTGCATGCTAGACAAGCAGTCTACCAACTGAGCTATATACTTATCCCGAGATGCCTCTTTCTAGTTGTTTCTGTGAGGGTGAAAAGCTAGACTTTTTCAAGATGAGATTTCATGTAACCTCCTGACCCACCTGCCTCTGCCTCCTGTGTACTGGGATTATAGGTGTGTGCTAGAGCTTTTGTGAACTTCTTCAGTAATAGAGATATTTATGCTCATTTGTTTGGCAGGAATAATACTTGAGTATAATGTAAGGGGCGGGGATGTAGCTCAGTCAGTAAAGTGCTTTGTAGAGCGTGTGCAGACCTGGGCTTGGTCCCCAGCACTGGAATAAACAACAAGTGGTGGCATGGACCTAATAATGTAAATGCCTTGGACATAAAGGCAGTAGGATCCAGAGTTCAAGGTTATTCTTAGCTAGAGAGTGAGTTTGAGGCCTCTTTGAGCTGCATGAAACCTGTCTCAAAAAACAAAACAAAACAAAACAGAGTAAGCAAATCCCAAACCCTAAGGAATTGTAATTCGGAAGATTGTTTATTGTTCTATATCTTTTTTTTTTTTTTTTAATCTGGAGACAGGATCTCACTATGTAGCCTTGGCTAGCCCAGAACTCTCCCTGTAGAGTTGACTGGCCTTGAACTCTGCCTGTCTCTGCCTCCTCGGTGCTAGGATTAAAGGGGTGAGTCACTACATGGGGCATCATCCTGTACCTTTTATTAGAGATTGTGTTTTTGTTTGGTAATATTGGGCATTAAAGGCAGTGGAGATAGAAAGCCTAGACAAGGATTTGAGTTCCTGTGATTGCTCACTTGCTTTCTCCTAATATCTGTTATGTTTGATTCGATACAATGGGAATAATTGTTTTTAAAGTCAAGTTAATTTAAACTTTGTTTTTAAAAACAATTCATTTTTATTATTTTTATTTGATGTGTATGTGTTTTTCCCCGTGAGTAAATAATGTCACATGGGTTGGTATCCATGGATCCTTGGAACTGGAGTTACTTGGGTTGTGAGCTGTCCAGTTTGAATGCTAGAATCCTAACTCAGGTCCTGTGGAAGAGCATCGAGCCAGCTCCAGCTCTTAATTTAAACTTTCTTTAGAGGAAGGTGTTTGAACTAAGGGGACTGGTGACCTAATTGTTGTCATCTGACTTTTCCAGAGGCCATGTGGAAGTGTTACATCACCTTTTGCCTGGAGAGGTTTTCTAAGAAAACCAGTAGTGTGTCTCTCAGAGGGCAGGTAAGGCTTTCCGTTGCATAGCTACAGTGAGTGGTCAGAAGGTGTCTGTTCTCTACAGGGAAGCTTCCAGCATTTCAGGCTTAGCCACTTGCTTTGTGCTGTGGGTGACCTCATCATGAAGATCTAGTCTGGTTTGCCCTTAATCTGGATATAGGACAGGGGGGCTTCCTGGTGATTGGACTGTGCCAGGTGCAGGTGCTTAGCTCATCTCTTCCTGAGTCACCCCTTTCAGAATTCAGTGCCATCTCTGAATTCTCAGCAATGTGCAAAATCACTTTTGCCCAGCTCAGTGGCTAGAGGCGGCTGCCAGAATCTGCTTAATGACTTGACTTGTTTCTGATTCCAGAGGTTGGAAAGAACCATGCTTGCGTTCAGGAAGGCCCATGAACTGAAGCTTCTCTCTGAAGTCCAGTACAAGCAGTGGGTAAGGCCCTAGAGCGCGTTCACTGCCCGTTATATGTGCTTTATTCTGATTAAGATATGTGACAGCAGGACAAACAGCCAGAGCGGGCGGTTGGAAGTGGTGCGTCCTTTCTCCTGTCCTCTCCCCTCGAGGCTCTTCTCTTCCACACCCTCTCTCCTCCCCCCTTTTCTTAAGGATTTATTTTTGTTTTATGTCGTGAGTGTTTTGCCTGCGCATATGTGTATATACCCCGTATGTGCAGGCTAGAAGAGAGGTTAGGATCTCCTGGAACTGGATGGGGTTACACAGGTTGTTAGCTGCTCTGCGGGTGCTGAGAATATAACCTGAGTCCTCCCGGAAGAATAGCCACTAACTGTAGGACCACCTCTCCAGCCCTCGCCTCCTCCTCCCCTTCCCCCCTTCCACTTCTCTTCCTTCCTGGGTTCCCTTTCACTTCCTCTTTTTTCCTTCCCCTTGCCTATTTCATCTCTCCTCCCTAACTCTTCTCGTTGTTTGTGGCACTGGCACTGTAATCCCAGCGCTGGGAAGGCAGATACCCTGGAGTTCATCTATTCAGTTCAGGGTTTGGATCCGCAGCGCCCATGTAAATGCCTAGAATTCTAGTGCGCTGAAAGCGAAGACGATTCCCAGAGCAAACCGACTAATTAGATTAGCCGTATGAGTGAGCTCTGGCTTTAGTTGAGAGATGCTGCCTCAGTGAATAAGGTGAGAGCTATGGAGGAAGCGAACATCAGCCTTGCACATCCGTATGGGTGAGCACACATCTGAACCCACGTACATGTACACACACATGCATACGTCACACACATAGACACATGCAAAAAAAAAAAAGGAAATTCTGGAAACTACCCAATCAATATCAACCTCTGACACACACACACACACACACACACACACACCCCTACATCAGCATGCTTATGTGTACACTCAAATAACATATGTATCTTAAACACACAAATAAAAGTAAAAATTACAAGATTATTCTGGTTTCCCCATAATCTTTCCAGTAAAGTTACCCAAACTTTGTTTTCTTTTTTTAAATTTACTCTAACTTCTTAACTTGGTCCCTGCCTGTAATTCTGGAAATACCTTCTGTCACCCTCCAGTCATGCTAAACATAGATTTCCACTTGTAGTAAGTTGTCTCTCATCTTCAGCCCCTTGTGTAAACTGGTTGGAGAGCCTTCTCATTTCTGAGGTTCTGTTTTCCTGTCTGGTACCTGTTTGTCCTTAATTGTTAGCCTGAATGGTTCCCTTCCTCAAGTTCTTTCTCACCTTTGCTGTGGGCAGTGCTGGCCGCTCTGCCCTGCCCTCCTGTAGCAAGGTGATTCTTTTCCTGTTGAGGCACCGATCTTTCTGACTTGTTAGATTGGAAGCTCTGTGTCAGGGAAGAGTGTCTTCTCAGTATTAAGTTTGCCCTGTAACAGTGCATAGTAAATGCACTTACTGCAGGAACTAACCTCACACTGCTGTTCATTGTGTTTTTTCACAGTTTTGTGAAATTCTGTTGTAAACTGATTAAAAGTGTGTGGGTGTTTGGTTGCATGGGGATCTTTACATCTCATGTGTGCCCGGTTCCCTTGGAGGCCAGAAGAGGGTGTCTGATCCCCTGAGACTAAGTACAGACAGTTGTGAGCTGCCATGTGTGTGCTGGGAATTGAACCCAGGTCCTCTGGAAGAGCAGCCTGTGCTCTTAATTCCTGAGCCTTAACCTCTCAAGCCCCTCATGATTCTTGTTATAGCATGTCAAATTACATTTTGGAAAAGTTATACCAGTGAACCCCACTGAATGAACACTTGTGTTTCCCTACAAGTCTACAAGTACTATTTTATCTTTATCATGCTCCAGTGGGTGTGGGTTCTAGCTTCAATCACTTAGACTCTCTGCTTTTTTGTTTTTGTTTTTTTGAGACAGTTTCTCTGTGTAGCCCTGGCTGTCCTGGAACTCCCTCTGTAGACCAGGCTGGCCTCAAACTCAGAAATCCACCTGCCTCTGCCTCCCAAGTGCTGGGATTAAAGGCGTGCGCCACCACTGCCCTGTGACTCTCTGCGTTTTATCATCAATCTGTATGTATGTGTCATGGCATGTGTGGGAGGAGAAAACCTTTGGAACATGATTCTTCCCTTCAGTGTGGGATCCAGAGATAGAGCTCTGGCTGGCAGGGTTGCCGGGCAGGCACCTTTCCCTGCTGAGCCATCTATCTCTTCAGCCCTCTTTCTGATAGTCCTTTGGGTAGGATCAGGGGAAAGAGGAGGAATCCCAGATGCCCTTTCTGCCTGATAGCAGCTGTGGTAAAAGGTATAGTGGGAAGGCTATTGAACTTGTCATAAATAGTCTTTATGCGCATCTATTTATGTCTATGATTTTGCTTTCAAGTGGCGCTTTACAGTATGCTCTGTCTTTCTTAGATTGACTTGTTGCTGCGTCAAAACCTCTTCAAAGAAGCTCTGCAGGTGGCAGAAGCTGGGACTGAATTGTTCAAGGACTCTGTAACAATGTGGCAGACGAAGCTCCAGGTGCTCATTGACTCAAAGAGCCCGGATGTAGCGATACACTTTGAAGAAGCCTTTGCACACCTCAAACCCCAGGTCTGTGAACTGTTTCTTTTATATTTCATTCTTTTTTTTTAAGATTTATTTTTATATGTGTATGAGTAAGATTGATCCCAGAGCTTTGTGCAGGTTAAGCAAGCCCTCTGTCAACTGCACTGTATCTCCAGCCCTCTTTTTGGAAACTTGGAGAACATTGAAGATTTTCGAGAATGCTCATTTGTAATACACTTGTCTGCTGAGAGCCAACCCTAGAGTGATAATGTTGTTAAGTGACAGTAGTTCAAGGATTGAATAGAAAAGTTACTTCTATTTCTAATCCATTATTTGCAACATTTCTAAATCACATAAGATCTCTTATTCTATTTAAATATCTTACAAATAAAAAATACTAATGGAATATTCTCACTTGCATCCACATCTGATTATAAACTGAACCTGCAATCACAAAAACCCAAACTTTACTGCTCTGCGTTTATTTGACAGTGAATCTTTTGTATTAGTGAGTGGGAAAATGGGCTGCAGAGTCAGGTGGGGAACAGACCCCGTTACTGCTCTCTGCCGTCTGCCTCTCCACGCTGAAGATCAGGCAGGCCAGCCTATGTCAGTTCTTATGCAGTGGCTCCCAGATCGCAGACACGAGACCTGGGCTGCCGTGGGGCTGATTGGCTGTGGGCTTTCATTCCTTTCACTGAATGATTGCTAATGATGGCTACAGTTGGGATTCCCCATTGGAATTGGACTAAATTATCGAGTGTTGCTCTGGATGACTTGGCTGGGGGCTGTTACTACCATCTTTATGGTAGTGGTGAGTCTCCAGAGCATGGAGCTGCATAGTCACATCTAATGGCTTCCTTTTTGTGAGCAGGCTTGCCTGCCCTTGTGGATTTCTTGGGCAGAGTGGAGTGAAAGTGCTAAAAGCCAGGAGGACACGGAAGCCATCTTTAAGGTACAGGTTCCTGTTTCTGTCCCTTGTGCAGGGATTGGGTATTTCATATCCCAAGTCACGATGATCTAGTGGCTCGGGTGGGTCTTCATAATATGTTTTGATATTAAAAAGTTCCTTTTGTTTTCTTCTTTTAAATGTAGAAAGCTATTTTAGCTGTCACAGGTGCCAGTTCAGTAACTCTGAAGGTGAAATACCTGGATTGGGCTTATCGGAGTGGAGGCTACAAAAAGGCCAGAGCAGTGTTTAAAAGGTACTCGCAGGTGCTCATAGCTGTTCCTGTCCTGCCCACACTCGGCCCCTTGTACCTACCGACCGTGCACTACACTGTGTCTGCAGCGGTGACCTGAGATTACTTCCTTTTTCTGATTTTGCATAGTTAAAGCAGTTCACACATGGCTTAATAACAATTAGATCATTGTCATTGATGATTGTAATTATGTCAATAGTCCAAGCATCTCTGTTGGCATACCATTTCTTTATAAACCAGTAGAGATTGAGCCCAAGGCCTTGTACCCACAAGGGCTGGACCACTGAGCTGCATCTCCAGCCTAGTATATCATTTAAGCCTTCTTTCTTACATAGTTGATACCACACTATAATCCTAGTTCTGAATTCAGTTGGAAAGCATTAGACAGCCTTTCCCCTTGTAGCTGGGCTACTTTGCGGGTTCCTTTTTCTTCTACCCTTTACGGGTTCCTTTTTCTTCTACCCTTTACCTCTCTTCTTCCCTTTCAGCCCCCTAACACTAGGTAGGAGAAAAGAAAGGACGAGGGTAAAGGGGGTGACAATATCCTTAGACTGCTTCCTGCTGATTGGGGCATCAAGTTCTTTGGGGCGAGTTTGATCTGCACCAGCCAGATATCTAAGTTCGTCTTTTCTTCTCTTTGCACTTGACTACTTGACAAACAGCAACAAACCAGAGCCAGCAGCAGTCTGTCAGGGCGCTAGCATTTATATCTCCTCTGAAGAGTCCTCCATACTAAATGTCACACACTGGTGGAAACCATCTGCAGCTGTCAAAACCACGCCCCTGCTAGAGCGAGAGGCAAATCATAGTCAGCTGTGGACAATCTGAAGCAGCCAAGCCTCATAGCCCACACAGGGGATTAAAACGAAAACAGATTCTTATAATATTTCTGTGTTTTTAAAGAAACCAAAATTCTCACTGCATTTCATCTTCAACAAAACCTAATAGCAGCACGTTTTTAAAATAGATGACTAAGTTAGGAGATCATTTGAGCCTAGAGCTTAGAGACCAAACAAGGCAACATAGAAAAAACATGGGTGGGAAATTGTTTTAGGGTGTCGAAGTCACTCCAAGCTGGGGCAGGTCCAGTTTGGCTGTGTTAAGCGACCTGTTGTGGGGAGCAAAGCCTGGTTATTCATCCATGTTTATGAGTTGTAAAAAAGCTTTCTGTCGCTGCAGGAACTAACATTTGTACTCCTTTTTAGTTTACAGGAAAGCCGTCCATTTTCAGTTGAGTTTTTCAGGAAAATGATGGAGTTTGAAAAGGAGCAGGTGAGTGTTCAGAGCACTTCCTGCTTGGAAAGGTGTGTCTGTGGTCACACTCCGAGCAGCGAGGTGGTTAGAGCAGACCGCAGACCGCAAACTCCCAGTCCCTTGGTTCAGCCTTCTTACATAGAGCTGGTAAGAATGATAATCAAGCCAAGGGGAGAAAGTCACCTGTGGAGGAACAGAAACTCCCCCCCCCCCATGGAACAGGAAGCTCCCTGCTGTGCTGGGTGAGGTGAAGCTACTGCTGAACTCCTATGGACCGTTCCTCTCCTGTCTTAGGCTGTAGAATGAGCACTTTAATTTCTGTTTCAGGTGGTCTTAGCTGTAGCTTATGAATAGAGTGAAAAGGTAGGCAAGTCTTATTTAAAAAGTAATAGTCGCTGGGCAGTGATGGCGCATGCCTTTAATCCCAGCACTCGGGAGGCAGAGGCAGGTGGATTTCTGAGTTCGAGGCCAGCCTGGTCTACAGAGTGAGTTCCAGGACAGCCAGGGCTAGGGGGTTAGAGAAACCCTGTCTCGAAAAACCAAATGGTAATAGTCAGCTCAGGGTAGTAGTGTAGTGTGCACTTTTAATCCCAGCACTCAGGATCTCTTTGAGTTTGAGGCCAGCCTGTTCTATGTACTGAGTTCTAGGCTAGCTAGGGCTACATACTATGATCTTGGCTCAAAAACCAAAACAACCCCCAAATCAAACAAATAACAATCTCTCTCTCACACACACACACACACACACACACACACACACACATATTTCCTTTTGGTTTTTTGTTTTTTGTTTTTGGTTTTTTGGTTTTTTTGAGACAGGGTTTCTTTGTAACCTGAATGTCCTGGAACTTACTCTGTAGACTATGTTGGCCTTGAACTTAGGTCTACTTGCCTCTGCCTCCTGAGTGCTGGGATTAAAGGTGTGTGGTACCGTGCTCCTCCCCATTCCCAACAAAGACACTTTCTAAAGTATTGTCATATATCAGCTGCAGAGGTGGCTCAGTGGTTAGGAGGTCCTCCCATAGGACCTGGGTTTGGTTCCCAGCACCCTCATGACTTCTAACAACTGTTTGTAACTTTCTTCTGGTCCTCACGAGCACTGTATGCACATGATATACATACATACATATACATACACATACATATATACATGCAGGCAAAACACATAAAATAGATCAATGTATAAAAATTTTTAAAAAGTCTGATGTGTGCCACCACATATATTATATGTGCTATCATATAGGTGCTAACATGCAGCTTTCTAAAAGAATTATAATTGTTTGCTAATTTATAGTCTTCCAAAAGAATTGTAACTGTTTGTAAGGACAGTCAGCCAATGGGTCTAATGGGACGTATACCCATTTCCTCATTGCTTTTCTAAGTTTTTGGCTTTGTTTTTTGTTGTTGTTGTTTCTTTTCTTTGATTTTGGTATTTTACTTGACATTTATTTTTATTTGAGTTTTGAAAAATTGCTAGTGAGATTGAGCTTCTGTTTTGTGCTGAACACGATGAGACAGTTTAGCATAATATTTAATAACCAATCTCTGGGTTTTTAATGTAATAATTATTCCTAGACAAGTCACTTCATTGTAAGTCTTACCCTCCTCTATATAGAAAGGCTCTTTGCCCTCTCGACATGTGAGAGGCATACAAGGCCCAGTGGGATGGTGGATAGAAAAGAATGTGTGTAATGATAAACTGTGTTTGCATGTGTATGTATGTGCCGTAAACTGACTTCAAAATATGTGGTTTGAAGAAGGGAGATTTGGATAAAGAAAACATTTTTTGTTTTGTTTTGTTTTTTGAGACAGTGTTTTCTCTGTGTAGTTTTTGACTGTCCTGGAACTCACTGTGTAGACCAGGCTGGCCTTGAACTCAGTGATCCTTCCTGCCTCTGCCTGAGATTAAAAGCATGCGCCACCACTTCCCGGTTAGTGCTAGGAATTGAATTCATGAAATAGTGACTTTATACTAAATGCTTTTTTAAAAAAATTAAGTTATGTGTTTGTTTGTGGCTGTATTTATACAGGAATGCAGATTCCCTTGGAGGCCAGATGATGGCCTTGAATCCCCTGGATCTGTAGTTACAGGTGTTTGTGAGCCAAAGGACTTGAGTGTCAGGATAGGAACTGAACTCAGATCTTCAGCAAGAGCAACACGTGTTCTTAACAGTTGAGTACATCTTTCCAGCGCCATAGACTTTAGTTAACTAGGCAGTGGTAGCCAGGAGATAGAGGCAGGTGCATCTCTAAGTTTGAGGCCAGCCTGGTCTATAGAGTAAGTTTTGAGACATCCAGAGCTACACAGAGAAACCCTGTCTTAAAAAAAAAAAAAAAATTAGATGATGTAATCTACTTTGAAAATACACTCGCCGGGCAGTGGTGGCGCACACCTTTAATCCCAGCACTTGGGAGGCAGAGGCAGGTGGATTTCTGAGTTCGAGGCCAGCCTGGTCTACAGAGTGAGTTCCAGGTCATCCAGGGCTACACAGAGAAACCCTGTCTTAAAAAACCAAAAAAAAAAGACTGTCTTGTCTTGTTTTCTTTGAGTGTTCTCTCAAGTACTCACATTCTCCTCACGATTGCACTCCTGGGTGGTGTTCCAGCTGCGTCCCACATTGTTCCCTGGAGTGGTAATCTTGAGCGTCATATGCTAGCAGTTTTTGTGATACAAGAGTTTTAGAGCAGGTGGTAGCTCATGCCTTTCATTCCAGAACTCAGGAGGATTACTATGAACTCTGTACCAACCTGGGCTACATAATGAAGTCTTGTCTCAAAAAAAAAAAAATTATTTTTTTTTAAATGTCCATAACTGTGTCAGAGCACAAATACTCAAAAGGAAGAAATCCTTAACCTGGGCTATGGAACCATCTCTGTTTATCTCTTCGTCTAAATCCCACTCAGCTCCTGAGGTGTTCTTCCCGCTACATCCTAAGTTCCACCCTGACACCAACGGGGTGGAGTGCTTGTCTGCTTGACAGTTATTTTATTCTGGTAAACATTAAATATATATATTTTATTTAATTTTATTTATTTATTTATTTTTTGTCTTATTTTTCTTTGTGAGTGCCACAGTGAACTTGTGAAAGTCAGAGAACAACCTTTGGGAGTTGACTCTTGGCTTCTGCCACGTTGGGGCTGGCGCTCAGGCTGTCAGGCTTGGTGGCAGGTGTCCTTAGCTGCTGAGCCAGTCCCTGCCTGGTTTTTCCTTCCTTCTTTTGGATAAGTTGAGAAACTAGGCTGGTTTGGTCCTTCTCCTTCAAACACTTAACAGGTTGTAGTTGTTTAAAATACGAAGTGAATTTGTGATTGGATGAATGAAGCCAGATGTTTTTATAGGAATCCTGCAAGATGGCGAACCTGAGGGAATATTACGAGAGGGCGTTGAGAGAGTTTGGGTCTACAGATTCTGGTGAGTAGCTTCAGTTACGAGCCCGAGCATTGCTCATGCAGTCTCTGACCTGTTCCCTGGCTACAATAGTGTTTCTGGTTTGTGTCCTGGGCCCTTCTTAGAACAGGTCTTCAGTGCTTTCCCTGCCTTCTTCCTTTGTGTTTTTTTGAGACAGGTTCTCACTGTGTAGCCCAGGCTAGCCTGGAACTCACTACATAGCCTAGACTCAAACCCCTGGCAATATTCTTGCCTCCACCTCTGCAGCAATAGTACCCACCATTTCTCTTAAGAACTCTGCATCAGAGAAAGATTTGCTTGGTTTGGGTCTCCTAAAAAGAGAAATTTGTATGGTCTGGTGAGATGGCTCCATGGCCAAAGGCGTTTGTTCAAGCCTAAAGACATGAATTTGGTCTCTTGGAGCCACATGGTAGAAAAGGACTGACAAGTGGTCCTCTGACCTCCACATGTATGGCCTGACATGCCGGTGCGTGTGTACATACACACTCAATATGAAATAAATAACTTTAAAAATTATGCATGCTGGGATGTAGTGACTCATGACTGTAATCTTACTGCTGCGGAGGTGGAAACAGGAATATTGTCAGGAGTTTTGAGACCATTCTAGGCTAGGTAGTGAGTTCCAGGCTAGCCTGGACTATAGATTGAGACCCTATCTCAAAAAATTCAAAACCAAACCAAGTATTTATAAAGAAAAACTTAGTGCAGACCAGTAGTCACAGCTGGTCATCATAGTGGGAATGGAGGACTGGTCAGTGCTTGGTCAGTTAGAACAGGGCTGGCTTGCTGAGGCACAGTGTGGGGTTGGCAAGATGATGACATGGTACACTTTTAGAAAGTAGGGAGGAAGCCAGGCCGTGGTGGTGCACGCCTTTACTCTGAGCACTTGGGAGGCAGAGGCAGATGGGTCTCTGAGTTTGAGGCTAGCCTGGTCTACAAAATGAGTTTCAGGGCAGCCAAGGCTACACAGAGAAACCCCACCTTGAAAAAAAGGAAATAAAGAACATAGAAAGGAGTTTGAAAGTTTTTACTTTAAAGACGTGATGATGCTTGAGGCAATGGACAGACTGGACTTTACTTAAACACTACACAGTGCTTAAATGTGTCAGAGTACCTTATTTTATTCATATATATTTTAAATTTCTCTTACATTAATTTTATGTGTGGAAGTTTCTTAGAACTTTTTAACTGGCATAGTACTAATAGTTGAATTTGCCTAATTAAAGCCTTCCCAGTTTACTAGCTATGTTTACAGTAGTTTTTTGGTTCTTTTTAAAGATCTCTGGATGGATTACATCAAGGAAGAATTGAACCATCCCTTCGGTAGACCTGAGAACTGCGGACAGATCTATTGGCGAGCCATGAAAATGTTGCAGGGACAGTCAGCAGAGCTGTTTGTCGCTAAACATGCCATGCATCAGGCTGGCCACTAGTGACGAGCACCACCAGTTTGCTGGCCTCGTGTTGCAAGTCTCGGGCAGGCTTGTAATGAGTTGGCGTGAGTTGTTGAGAGCTGGCAGGAGAACAGATTGACTTTCGTTGCATACTTTTACTTGGCGTTACTCTCTTGGCGTTCCAGAAACGAGAACTGTTGGTGCTTGTTAAATCTAAAATACGCAGAGATCATACGGTTCAGTTTCATTTCTTGTTCCAGGCTAAGCAGATAGAGCTCTAATCTAGACTAGGGATGAGGGAGCCAGTTCAAACCCAAGAGGAAGTATAGTTTTGTGTGTTCTCTTATTGTGAAAGCCTGCATGATACCTGTGGAGATAGGAGGGACTGGGGTATGGATGGACTGCCTCAACCCTCCAGCTCCCCAATAATGACACAGAGACTTTATTTATGGAAGCTTAGGCCTTATAGCTTAGGCTTGTTCCCAAATAGTTCATATAAATTAATCCTGTCTATATTCATCCATGTTTACCACATGGTCGGTCATCCCTCCTCACTCCTGTACATCAGAGTTCCAAGTCTGGCTGGCCATCTCCCACCTCTCAATTCTTCCCAGAGTTCCCATCTCTGCCTGGATGTCCCACCTTTCCTCTCCTGCCCAATCAGAAGTGATGGAGAAGAATGTTTACAAACTATGATGCAGGTGATGCTTCATTAAAAACAACAGTACCAAAGTCTGGACAGTACTCCGCACTCCCCTGGTTGGAAAATCAACATTTGAGTAATACAAAGACAAACTTTACACAGTGCCCAAGATTATCCCAGCACTAGGGCAGTACAGAGCAGAAAGCCATCTGTGATCCAAGTAAGGCTGAACAAAGTAATTCCATTTCCTATATCTGAATTGGATCTGTACTTTTAAATCGACCATTCGAGAAATGTGAGCCTTCCTTCAGCTGCAGGAAAGAAGGGAGACTTGGAAGTAACAGAGAAGAGGGTGCTGGGTATGGGAAGAAGTTTGTCCTTTAAGAAGGTTAGGGTGGCGCAGAAAGCCGTTTAGCCCAAGGATGGACAGGCCAAGAACTTCATGGAGGAGGCCCAGCTTTATTGCAGGGGAGGGAGTGGGAACACGCCTCGGTGGGAGGGGTGGAGGAGCTGCTTGGAACAAAGGTGGACATTTGAGGAAGGGGGGGGGCGGCTGAAATAAATCCTTTTACTTTTTTTGATACTGGGTTTTTTGTTTGTTTGTTTTTGATAAACCTAAATATGCATTTGAGGCAAGAGCTTCACCACTGAGACAGACCCTAGCTGTCTTTTTATTTTCTGTTTTGAGCAGGTTTCACAAAATTTTGGCTGGCTTTGAAAGTTCTCAAGTCTAGGTAGGCCTTGAATTTTGAATCCTCTTGCCTCATCCTCTGAAGTGGCTGAGATTATAGGCCTAAATAACTGGACCTGGTTTTAACTTAACATTTTGGTATCATTGGGGAAGTATTTAGAACAAATTACTTAAAAATAAGCCTTAATTAATATTAAGTTCATTTAATAACATGGGAAACACCTAGCGAATTCATTGCATTCCATTGTCTTACTTCGTTAATCTCCTGTGGCTAGACCTTGCCATTTATTATTATTTTTAATTATGAATGGTATTGGTGAAGATTCTTGTCAGTCTTTGGTCACATTCACTGGTACTTCCTTGGGGGACTTATTTGACAGTGAAATTACTGAATTTAGGTAAAAGAGTGAAATTTGCCAATTTGCTGTTTCCAGGGTTATATGCATGAAGTAACACTCTTGTCTGCACTGGGGATTACATACTTTTTTTTTTTTTTTTTTTGGTTTTTCGAGACAGGGTTTCTCTGTGTAGCCCTGGCTGTCCTGGAACTCACTCTGTAGACCAGGCTGGCCTTGAACTCAGAAATCCGCCTGTCTCTGCCTCCCAAGTGCTGGGATTAAAGGCGTGCGCC
The DNA here is from genome assembly GCA_019843965.1 of Rhynchomys soricoides. Taxonomy (NCBI): domain Eukaryota; kingdom Metazoa; phylum Chordata; class Mammalia; order Rodentia; family Muridae; genus Rhynchomys; species Rhynchomys soricoides. The sequence continues at coordinate 2,980,219 of JADRCH010000059.1, forward strand.
ACCACTGCCCGACTACATACTTCTTATAATTCACCATTCAGTAGGTGAAAGTGGTACACCATTGCTTAAACTACCTTTTCTTACTAATTTATGTTTTAAAAATACATTGAGAGGGTCAGGGAGATGGCTCAGTGGCTAAGAGCACTGACTGTTCTTCCAGAGATCCTGGGTTCAATTCCCAGCAACCACATGGTGGCTCACAGCCATCTGTAATGGGATCCAATGATCTCTTCTGTTGTGTCTGAAGACAGTGTACTCATATATGTAAAATGAGTAAATAAATCTTTAAAAAAATAATGCATTGAGAATGTTAATCTTTTGTTTGTCTTTTATTTCTTACAGATAAGTTTAAGCCTCTTCTTTCCTTTGCTGATTTTGATGCTGAAGAATTTTTTTTGACGCTGTCCCTTCTCCCCAGTACTGAGTTCAGACCTAGGGCCTCACACATGCTATGTAAACAGGCTTCCAAGCTATACCCTCAGGTGTTGTTTTTGTTTTTTAAGATATATTTATTTTTACATATATATAAGTACTCTATCTGCACGTACACCTGCATGCCGGAAGAAGGCATATCACATAGATGGTTGTGAGCCACCATGTGGTTCCTGGGAATTGAACTCAGGACCTCTGAAAGACCAGTCAGTGCTCTTAACCGATGAGCCATCTCTCCAGCCTGTCATTTGCTGTTTAAAATTTTAAATTTCATGACTAAGCATGGTGGAATATGCCTTTAATCCCAGCATTTGGGGGAGGGGGGGAGGCAGGTGGATCTCTCCTAGAGTGCTTAAAGGTCTTTGCCACTAAGAGGGGCCACACTTGTCACATTGTAAGTCCTTAAATGGCCACACAATTACCATGTTTCACAGTCCAGATAATAGAGCTTGCATTTCCACCGTTGCAGAAGATTCTGATAGGGCTTGCAGTGACAGACAGCCAGACCGTGTGGATCCGCACAACAGAACACATTGATTGGCCACATTCCCTTTATTGAATAGTATGTGTCAAATGTCTATTCACCACAGACCAGCACTGCCAATAGACATATCAAGTCTAGCCTGGTGAACTAGTGAGTTTATTGGGGTCCCTTACAGGAGCATGGTTGATTGAGAATGAGAAGCCCACAGAAGATCTATCTCACCCCAACTTGCAGGCAGCCCCAGAAGTCTCTCCCAGCACCATCTGATTGCTTCTCTAGTCTTGGGGTGGGACCTTGTGAATCATTCTGCACTCGCTGAGTCTTCAGGAGGAAACACATCAACAAAGACCATCTACAGTTGGGTTATTTCCCCTGCCAAGCTCTGCCTGTCCCAGGTGCCACCTTACTTTGTTTGAGGCAACAAGGAGAGTGACCAGGCTCTGGTCAGAATCTGACAGCACAGAATGGTTAAGGTGTCATTGTTTATACTGGGTCCACACAATGTAGGAGTTTTTAATCGACTGTTGTGGTGTAGAATGGTTTAACCCTAAAGACCATCCTTAACTCAAGATGGGGACCTGGTTGCTAAGTTCTCATCCGTTTGTGAGTAAGCTGTAGTTGAGTCACATCCTAGAATTACAGAAAACCCAGCAATGGGGAGTACTTGTCCTGTTGGCACATGATGCCCTCCTCGGCACTGCCCTGCCTGTGTTTCTTGGCAGGAGTTTTCCCCCCTTGGCCTGGAGTAGCCATTGCGGAGTCCAGACCTTTGCAATAGATTTTTCAACTGTCAGCCAGATCCTGGGTATCTCGTGGCTAAGCAGCTTCCCAGATGTGGAGCCTTGGCCATGTGGTTTGGAATAGTCAGCTGTGGTCAGGTCCTGGAGGCCATGCCACTACTTCAGGCCAGCAGCTGTGGAGTTTGCAGGAGTGAGCTCTGCCAGTATCTGTAGCCCAGGGGTTAGTGAGTGGGTAGGAAGGTGTGGGCAGGTGTTATGGATCAAGGGAAACCTGTGGCAGGCAAGCTGAGGCAGGTAATAGCCTGTTAAGAGGCTGCAGGGCGGGGGAGCCGGTGGGTGTCGATGGGTACTTTGAAGGTAAGCTAGACTGTAGGTTCCTCAGTGTGTTGGTAAATGACAGTTGAAACTGGAGGAAGAGCTGGGCACAGCTGCTGGGGAGCCTGGGTGAGGGCAGCAGGAGAGGGCTTACCTAGACATGCTTGCATGCAGGATGCTTGGCTCACCCCGAACACTAGGTCACACACGTGTGTTCTTTTATGTCTAAAGAAACAACCCAAAGGCCCCTTTTGATTCAGGGTTTCCAGAAACCTATTTTCATGTTGTGCCAGACAGTTTCTGTGTTTTTGTTTTTGTTTTCCCCTGAGACCATTATTACCGTCTTACCTACCTTTGCTCAGTGTCAGCCCCCACTTTGTCGGTGAGCTCCTTGGCAGTAGACTACGTTTAAGGCCGTATCTGGTACCCTGCGGTTTGCCTGGCACGACGCATATGCATATTAATTGGGCTGGTGACCCAAGATGGCACTTACTAGAAGATCTGAAGATAGATTTGCAAAGAAAGCCACTTTGGGTTGCAGAATTGGGTGAGACTAATTTTGCCAGGGTGGAGCAGGACAGCATGGTCTCTTCTCTGTGGAGGGTGGTGGCCTCCTGACAGTGGAAAAGAGAAAATTCAGGCCTTGGAATTTGGGTCCCAGAGCAGACAGAGGCAGACAGATATGTTTAGCAAGTGGATGGGTGTGTGCATGTGTAAGTGTGACAGGGCTGGTCTTGTAGCGGAGGCTGTTGAAAGTGTCAATTTTTATTGCAAATGAACCTGTGAGCGCCTGCCTATGTATATGTGTGTGTACCATGTGCTTGCCTGGTGCCTACAGAGGCTACAAGAGGGCACAAGATCCCTAGGGACTGGGGAGGTTACAGGCAGTTGTGATTACCCTGTGGGTGCTGCTTCTACTCACCCACCTCCACTCCCATGCCTCCCATCCAAGGGCTCCACAGACACCCATATAGCGCCCCCACCTGGGGAACCAAGTGTTCCCAGATGAACCTGTGAGGGATGTTTCCCATTTATTGTTAGTATGGGGCTGATAGTAACTACCTTCTAGGGTTGTTCTGTGGGTGGAGTGGGAGGGTTTAGAACTGATCAGTTCAGTAGCCAGTAGCCACGACTCCTTCATGAGTTTGTTAATTATAATTAAAGTGAAAAATCCTGGCCACATGTCATGTGCTCTGTGGGCACACATGGCTGACTGCTCACCAGACAGATTTGAAAGCATTCTCAACCTCAAAGAAAACTCTCATGTACAGTGTTTTACCCTTGCTGGGTACTCACTGCCAGGGAGTACTTCTTTTTCTCCTTTTTTCTAAAAAAAAAAGAAAAAAACAAAAAACACAACAACAAAAAAACCCCAAATAGCTCCAAAAACCCAGACCCCTCCAAAAACCCTATGTCCATTTTACAGATGAAAAAACTGAGGTAGAGTAAGCTAAAGACAATTTTGATTGTTGTAAAAGATGAGTAGCAATAAATCTATCATTAGCCATTTGGGATGTCCATTCCAGAGGCATCTGTCACAGTGGAATTGTTCTTCGACCATCATGACCATCTGGTTCCAGAACATTTTACTGCTCCAAAAGCAAATCCTGTGCATTAGTGGTTACTCCACTCCCCTCTCCTGAGCCTGCTGTCACTCATTTGCATGCCGTCTCCATCCATTTACCTATTCTGGGTAGGAAAACGTGAGTTGACTATAAATGGAATCGTGCAGTAGATGCTACCCTGTGCCTGGCTCCTTTCACCTCAGCATATTTTTGAGGCTCATTCACGTTGCAGGGTGTGTCAAGGGCTTCATTCCTTTCTGCAGATGAATGCTTCCATCATTAGATGGACCACATTTTGTTGGTTGTTCTTCATCCATCAGTGGATAGACATCTGGAATGTGTCTTCTGTTGGTGACTGGGCTGCTACAAGCATCCTTGTTTTGTCTAATGCTGCCTTCAGTTCCTCGGGGTGTGCATTTGGAGATAGAGATGCTAGGTCCTGTAATGCTAAGTAGCTGGAGAATCAGCTAAGAAAATCGCAGCTCAGTTCTGCATTTAGTAATTGGCAGAACGTATTTGAACCCAGACAGTATGCCTTCAGACCCTGTGCTTGGAACGTCACTTTATTGCTTAGAGCTGTTGTGACTACTACGGTCTTAATGCCATGCCTTTTTAGGCTGGTTCCTTTCCCACCCTGGTTCCTGGCGTCACTGTGCACTCTACTTAGACAATCCATTGTCTTGCTCCAGGCTTTATTCCAGTATTTGTGAGGCCTTTTAACAATGTACGTTCCAGCTTCCCAGAAGGCAGGGAACTGTGGGGCTGCCTGTTAGGACTGGATAGGCCCTGCTCTTCTCCCTGCGCCTCTGGCCTCTTAACAACCCCTACATCCACACTCACCTTTAACAATCTCTTTGAGGTCAAAAGGCAGAACTGAAGAACAAAATTAAATACAAGCATTTGTCGTCTGTTAAGAGTCCCTTTGGCTTAATCACATGTAAAGTCTGATTTGAAACCTGTATGAGGCTCCCCTTGTGGACTTCAGGACTTAGCAATTAATGGCCTTGTTTAAGACAAAGCATCTTGCTGAAGAGAGATGTCCAATTGTATTTCTAAAAGCATCAACCGAACAGCATTTCTGGAAGCTCTGGGATAACCCAAGAGCACTGTAGGCTGTTTGGCTGCTCTCTTGGGAAGTCAGCCAGGGTTTAATAAGGACCTGAGCAGACCTGCGGTTTATCAGTTTTAAGACCTTCCCTCATTAGATTCTTAGCAGTGGAGTCCAGAACACCCCTAATTACACTTGCTCATGGGAAGGACCCTCATTTAGAAAAGGAAGGCTTGGCTGTGGAGACTGACAGGGCATTGAGTACCTGGGATCTGTCAGAGGAACATGCTGTCCACTCATTGAAGAGGCTGATTGCTGTTTGCCTTTCTGCTTTAGGACTTTTTAAATATGTATATGTGCTGATCTTATTTACTTATGGACTGGGTCTTGCTAAATACTCCAGGCTAGCCTCTAGATCTAGTGATCCTCCTGCCTCAGGCTGGGGTTATTTATATTGATATGTCTTATACATAATTTTGGCTTTATAAAGTTGGTTTCTGTTTTCTTAATTTAGAAAGTGAGTAAGGGCCGGGCAGTGGTGGCGCACGCCTTTAATCCCACCGCTTGGGAGGCAGAGCAGGTGGGTTTGAGTTCGAGGCCAGCCTGGTCTACAGAGTGAGTTCCAGGACAGCCAGGTCTACACAGAAACTCTGTCTCAAAAAACCAAAACAACAACAACAACAACAACAACAAAAACAACCAAACAAAAACAAAAGTATCCATTTTCAAATAAGTTTGGAGTTAAATTATTTTCGCTTTAAATTGAAAAAAAGATATGTAAGACTAGTGTTTGTCTAGTGGCCTAACAGACAAGTATTACTCTAGTAGCATTGGGCCAAGAGGTACCAAATGACTGAGAGGTCAGCTCGGGAACTTTGAGATAGTCCACCAGGATCTCCTCCCTCCCTCAGAGCACGTGGAAGAAACAGGTTAGAAAGCATGTAGGCTGGAAGGGAGGGGTTGATTAAGCCCCTGCTACCTCATTCCCTAAAGACCAATCAGTTTAAAAGTCTCACTGTTCTGCCAATCACATTGCACCTAATGACCACTGCTCTAAAATCCTATATAAGGTCCCTGACTGGGCTCCACGAGGTCACCCTCCCATCTTGGTATGTAGAGCAACCTCAGCATGCTGATGAATCAATAAATTTCTCTTGCATTTTGCATCAATCCCAGACTCTGTGTGTCCATTCAGAGGGTCTTAGGTAAGTTAAGACTCCCCAGAGTCTTACAAGACAAGAAGTGGGCCAGTGAGATGGTTCAGTGGGTGAAGATGCTTGCTGCCAAGCCTGATGATCTGAGTTTGAATCCTAGAACCTAGGTTCTCTGCAAGAGCAGTGTGTGCTCTTAACTGCAGAGCTTTTTCTCCAATACCAGCTGACTGGTAACTCTTTACATTTTATTTATTTACACATGTACGTGTGTGGGTTCATGCATGCCCAAGAGTAAGGACTAAGGACAAAGTGGGAGTTGTTTCTCTCCTTCCACCATGTGGGTAATGGGGAAAGACCTTGTCTGCAGGCTTGGTGGCAGGAGCCTTTGTGAACCATCTTACCAGCCCCACTGCTGACAGTGATTTACCTTTGAAGCCTGACCAAGCCAGCTCAGTCAACAGGTTCTTCAGCCCAGGAGCGAGGATTAAAAAGAAAAAAGAATTAGGCAACATTGTATCATGACCCCAGCCGTTCTGAGGCTGAGGCAGGGTTATTTTTTTCCCAATCCTCTTCTATACCATTTTAATTACATTCGAGTAATAAGGTCAAGCAGCACAATAAACACAAATAGTCAAGGAACAAGCAAGGCCATAAACAAAGTCCAGAGATCACTGTTTCTAAGGGCTCATCAGGATGACCAAGATAGCTGAGCCTACTTCCCTGTCCTAGCCCAAAGTCATATTCTTGACTGAAGCCTACTTCTTTGTTCTAGCCTAAAATCAGCTTCCTGCCTGAGCTTACTTCCTTGTCCTGGCCCAATGTCAGATTCCTGCCAAGCAGCCCCAAAAGCTCTCCACAAAAGCAGCATAAAGAGTTCTTTCCATACACAGACAAGCTTTACAGTAACTACAGAAGGCAGAGTGTCCTCATGTGCACACACTGGAGAAGCCAGGAGAGTTAAACACACAGGCATCCTTCAAAGGATCCTGAAATGCTGGAAATGGATGTAGTTAACAACCTGGTGACTCTTTGCTCTCTGATGAACCAGGCTCTGCCCATCTTTCTCAGAATTTATGTTTTACTTATCCCAGACCCTTTCCCCCTAAAATCCTGAGTATTATTTCTAGGCTATAAAAAATTCATCCTTATGCTGGGCAGTGGTGGTGCACGCCTTTAATCCCAGCACTCGGGAGGCAGAGGCAGGTGGATTTCTGAGTTTGAGGCCAGCCTGGGCTACAGAGTGAGTTCCAGGACAGCCAGGGCTACACAGAGAAACCCTGTCTCGAAAAAACAAAACAAAACAAAACAAATAAACAAACAAAAAACAACCCTCCAAAAAAAACCCCCAAAACAAACAAACAAACAAATCATCCTTATGAGAGATGCCATTTGTACTTTACAACCACCTAAGTGACTTCTGTTCTATCTTAGGGCCAGGCGTTATGTTTACCACAGTCATTCTCCCTAGACACATGTCTGGAACACCGTTTCTAAGTCAACAGAACCCACCTGACAGCAAAGCCATATGCACTTTGTAAAGAGCTTAAGTGTAAATGTCTTAGACTTTGTCATACTTACAGGACCAAGTTCATTGTTATCTAAAAATTTTTTTCCAGAATTATGCTATGCTTAAATATGAGCTAATAATGTCAGACTCCAAGAAGTCTTGGCCCAGCACTGGTTACCAAAATAGGGATGATTCTAGTCTCATTCTTGCCTCACCCTGATTGTGTTCCCTGCCTGCTGTAAAGCCTGAGGCACTTGGCTCAAAACTGTTATGGCTCTAGTTCTAGCGAAGCTTATGGTTTTTTTTTTTGTTGTTTGTTTGTTTGTTTTTAGACTATTCCATGCTCTGGAGAGATGGCTCAGAAGCTAAGAGTACCTGTTTCTCTTACAGTTTGGTTTCTTGCATCCATGCCAGGCAGTTTACAACTTCCTGCTACAGAGCAATCTGACGACATCCTTTTTGCCTCCACGGGCTCCCATATACACACACGATACATACCTGTACATAAATACAAAAGAACACATAAAATGCATTTATATACATCCAAGGTAAAAAAAAGTAGGGTGCAAGAAGCCTTGTTATTTAGAGAGCCTTGGACAGGAAGCCTGTTAGAAATTACGGGGTGTGAGCACACTAAAATCACAGGGATTGAGATATAAGTCTGTGGTGGTCATGTCTTCCCTTCCTATCACTGGGATGTCCATCTTGGGTGGATGAAGGTGACAACTATTCCAATGGCCTAGGCTTAGATCAGCTCCAGAGGCAAGAGTTTCTGGGCTCCTTTCTAGACCTGGATGGCAAACGCCTCCTGAGTCTTACACTTCTGCAGGGGTCCTGGTCCAAAGGGAGTCCATTGATTTGTTGTTCTGCCCTTCGCTGTATTTCCAGGTTCTATGGTGCCTGGGATTTGGGCCAGTGAGAGGCTGTGGAGGACCAGAGGTTCTCGAATAGGAGAGTGAGCGGTGCTCCTTGGGGACCTGGCTAAAACAGGCTGCTGGCTTTGTCAGTAGTTTACAGAGTGCTTCAGCCACTCGGAAGGACCTTGCCTCCTGGGTAGTAAGCTCTTGCCTATTGCTCAAAAGACTGGATGTTTTCTTGGGTCTGTTTTGTGATCAGAGAATTCATAGACCTGAGTAGCTTTAGGTTTTATCACTGGAAGTTATTATTATTGTTACTATTGTTATTGTTATTATTGTTGTTGTTATTTTAAATGGAGTCTTACTATGTAGTTCTGCTTGTCCTTGAGCTCACTATATAAATGAGGCTGACCTTGAACTCACAGAGATCTGCCTGTCTCTGCCTCCTGAGGGCTGGGATTAAAAGAGTCCAATATGAATTACACTTTCAGGATTGCCGTGCTGGAAACCTGAGAGTACCCTGGAGAAGAAAAATAACCTGTTTTGTTTCTGTATATTTGGCATTGTTGAACAGGAATTGGAATCCAGCAGACACTGGTGAGCTCATGGGTGATCGCTAGCTATTTCTTCTACTGATGGGAAAATGGAACATTTACTTAGTTTTCAAGGACTGTTGGCTGAGAAACTAAGTGGCAAGTTAATTAAGGCAGCAATTAAATAGTCCTTAATTGGCATGGAATTCTACTTTCTACTTAATCTTTTAACACTTTTAATTATGTGAAGCCACTAATTTTTGTTGTTGTTTGTTTTGTTGTTTTTGAGACAGATTTTCTCTATATAGCCCTGGCTGTCCACTATGTAGACCAGGCTGGCCTTGAACTCATAGAGATCCACCTCCCTCAGCCTCCTAAGTTGCTGGAATTAAAGGCGTGCACCACCATACCCAGCTTGTTTTTAGTAAAGGAAAAAAGGTTACTCGGCACACATAGTGGGCAGTGGTTAATGTGCCTCACTTTAAAGCTGAGAGTACAAGACTTCTCTATGATTGCATGGTAATCTGTGAAGAGGGACGGACACACACACACACACACACACACACACACACACACCACACGAGTCTTTTAACCTTATCAGCCCCACACACCCTGGCAAGTCTGTAGTCCACCAGCATAAGCCACCTGTCTCCTTGACAAGCAAGCCAAGGGCTTCTTAGCTGCCTCAGAAAAGATTCAGAGAATCATATCAGTTAACTGAGTAAATTATTTTCCAAAATGAATTCCCATGAAGAAGAATGTGTACAAGGTCTCTCTCTCTCTCTCTCTCTCTCTCTCTCTCTCTCTCTCTCTGGTTTAAACATGTATGTCATTCAGTTTGGCCTATGCTGTCTTCACATCTTCTCTGCCTGCTTCAGGCACTGGGCTTTTCCTACTACAGAGGGAGCCATCATGGCTGCTTGGTGCTAGTTATAGAAAAGTCTTCCTTCTATTGAACTGCGTTTGCCCAGTTCAACCTGTGGTCCTATTGTTATTTCAACTACTGGAAGTTAGCAACCCTCCCTCTCCCTGACTGCCATCATCTATGCTAAATGGTCAACAGGCAGTTGTGTTTAAGTGTCCGGACCGGGTTGGAGGGACAGAGGAGGTGCTGAAGGTGGAAACAGCGATTTTCAGGTTTTTAGAAGAAGTCTTGGCATTTCAGAGTTTGAGATTACTTATTGAGGAGTGGAGAGCTGTGGGTATGTAGAAGGCTCTAGTCACAAGGGTGGGCTGTGGGCAGAACCGGGGAAGCACAGGTGCCACGCAAGCCAAACTGAGAAGGAACTCTTAAGGAGGAGGGGGCTTTCTTAGAGAGGGAGGCCAAGGAAGAGGACACTAAATGACACCTTCTGTGTACTGCTGAGTGCTGCTGTTTGCAATAGTGTTGTGGGCGGGGCTGGGGAGTCCCTGGGGCCATCCCAGCTGTGCCTTCAACACCCTTGCTGTTGGCTAGGGCAATGGTGACCTCTGCCTAGCCTCTGTCACAAGTGTGACTCAGGCTGGCGAGAGGTGGTAAAGGGACAGAAAGGAAATACAGAGAATGATGAAGCCAGGGGCCACTGAGGAGCAGAGGGCTGTCAGGAACGAATGAAAAGAATCCTTGTTTTGGACGAGGTAGAATGTGGCTGCGGCCTAGCCTCAAACCGGAGGTCCCTGAGGCTTGGAGATGTCCTCTGCACCGGGAGGAGAAACTTCCTCCTCCTCTTCCTCCTCTTCTTCTTCCTCCTCCTTGTTCTTTTCTAAAATCACATTTTTAAAAATGTATGAGTATTTTGCCTGTGTGTGTGCATGCATGACACATGTATGCTTGGTGCCTTTGAGGCCAGAAGGTGTCAGAACCCTTGGAACTGGAGAAACAAACGACTGCAAGCCACCAGATCTATGCTAGGAACTGAACCTGGGTTCTTTGCAAAAGCACCAAATGCTTTTAACTGCTGGTCCAGCCCTGAGAAGGTTTTATTTAAACACTATCTTTAATCAAGATTTTCTCCAGGCATGTGCTGGGGGAGGGAGTACCACAAATCAGGGGTAGTGGTGGTGACGGTGGTGGTGGTGGTGATGGTGGTGGTGGTGGTGATATGTACTCTACTGATGAGCTATGATCCTTGTCCTGGCTATTTACAATTTATATAGGTAATTTTGAATATAATTTTATTAATTTAATAAATTGTGTGTGTGTGTGTGTGTGTGTGTGTGTGTGTGTGTCTTTTGCCTGTCTGTCGGTAGCACATGTATGCAGGTCAGAGGATAATTCTCAGGAGTTCACTATCCTGCCTGACACTTTGTGGGATCTAGGGATTAAACTCAAGTCATCAGGCCTGTGTGCAGGCACCTCTGCCTGTGAGCTGTCTCCATGGCCCATTTTGATACTTTAGTACACCCTTGTTTCTGATTTATGGCTTTCTTGGTGGTGAGAACCTGGGGAGTGTATTTCTTCCTCCCATTTCTAAATAAGTTTGGTGCCGCTTTAGAATGGCAGTCTAGGCACCAGGAAACCCGGGCAAGGTGGTGTTCCCCCAAGCTGCCTGTGCACCTGGGCCAACCAGGGCCTTTCCTTTCTCAGAGCAACTGGCTGGACTCAGCTAAGCCCTGCTGCAGGAAGAAGTCTGAGCCTGCCTCTCTGGGAAGCAAACTCCCTGGCTAAGTAAACATCTTGGTCCTATGCTGCCCTTGATTTTTCAAAGTTTGCATTCTTAGCTCCAGCTTTTACAGTATGGTTGGAATAGGGAGAAATAGAAAAATGATCCTGGCAATACTCCATTTGGATCCTGCCTCCTCATTCTAGAGCAGAAGTCCCACCCAAATTACAGTGATGGATTTGGAGGCATGTATGCTCAGTGAGCACTAATGTATGTAAGTGTGACAAGCCAAGAAGAACCACACGGTTGCAGGGTGTAACGGAGACTGGGCTGCCTCCCATTTTGTTGACTTAGCAAGTCTGGCTGCAAAGCCAAGACCTTTGGAGAGAATGGCTTCCCAGGCTCCCGCAGTTTCTTTTAAACTGGTTCTGGATTACTAGATCCTGCTTTATATTGGTTGGGAGTATGGGATCTGCACTTCCGGTGGCCTTCGGGGCCACATCTGGAGGTAGGTTCTAAAGGAGATATTTCCTTCTCCCTCGCAGGGCTGCCTCACTGGTTGTTCCTTTAATGTCAGAGAGAAACTGTTCCAGGAGGCGCTCTCCCATTCTCGGAATGTTGCATCGTGCTTCATTTTCTTCTTTCCTTTTTCCCTGATGAGGTAGTTTTGATCTCTGAAGCAATCTGCTCTGACAACTTTTCATTAGCTGTTGAACAAACGTGGCAGATACAAGTGAGAGCCATATGTTTGGCAACGGCAGAATCTCGCTCAGCTGCTACCTGTGGCTTTATCTCCATCGTCCAGCAGGTGGCAGCAAAGGCACATTGACTCTGCGTCTCCAGATGGTGGTTCAAGATGACTTTATTCATTGGCTTCTTCCTTGTTGACAAACTCTGAAGTCTCAGCATCAATAGAAACCTAACTATGACAGGCTGTTTATGGGGTGGTGGGACCGAAAGCTTTGTGCATGCCAAGCAAACCCTCTGCCAACTGAGTTACATTCCAGTCTCAGGAAGTAGCGTTTATAATTCCCACTTTATAGAAAGAGGATCTGAGGCTTGGGTGGTGAAATAGCTGGCCAAGGTTCACAAACATAGGGTATAACTCATGTCAGATTCTGAATTTGGGGGCTGTGTGTTTATTTATCTAAAGTGGGAAGCATTTAGATTTGACAAAAATCTAAGGTGAATTTTATTTCTGACAAAGCAAGGGAATCTGGTGTGGGTTTGCTATTAATTAAGTTTGGTTGTTGCCTTTGAGACAGGGTCTCAGTAACCTGGATTGGCCTTGAGATAGCTTTGAGCTGCTGATCTTTTCTTTTTCTTTTTTTTTTTTTTTTCTTTTGGTTTTTCGAGACAGGGTTTCTCTGTGTAGCCCTGGCTGTCCTGGAACTCACTCTGCAGAGTGGGCTGGCCTCGAACTCAAATCCGCCTGTCTCTGCCTCCCGAGTGCTGGGGTTAAAGGCGTGCGCCACCACTGCCCCGCTGAGCTGCTGAGCTTAAGCTCCTTCATCAATTGCCCTTGAGCACTTGATGTGTACTGCAGACACAGGGTGAATGTGGAGAAGACATGCCTGCTTTAAAGGAACGCAGATAGAGCCCGAACACAGGAGCAGTGCACAGGCTTCTAGGGCTAAGTTAACTCCCAGAACCATAGATCTGGTCTCTCCATTCTTTGCCTGGACTTGCCCAAACAAATTACCACCAAGCTGGTTGGTTTTAAGACATTAAGTTCTGGAAAGTGCAGTAGGGAATGGGACCAGTAGTGCTGTGTTCCTTCTAGAAGCTTCCGAGGAGAGGCTGGGCACTGTGTCCTCAGGCTTCTGTGGGCTACCCACATTCCTCTGCTCACAATGGCTCATTCCACACTGCCCGGGGCATGTGATCATGGGACTCTCCACTCTGTGTTTGGCTTTGATTATAAGGATGCTTGCTGCTGGATTTGGAGCCCACTAGAGTAATCCAAGATGCTCTCAAAATCCTTAGTACACATGAAAAGACCCTTCTTTAAAATGAAGTCACAGTTACAGGTTTGGGAGATTAGGCTGTAGACATAATTTTAAGGCCATCCCACTGCAGCCTCTGCACATGGCAAAACAGAGGAATGCCACTCTGGTTACATCACCAAGCCCCCATAAAGCAGGCAACACTCTTCAGGACTTGGGAGTTACAGAATCTACTAATGTCCTCCTGATGGCTCCATGCCAGTCTGACACAGTCCCCTCATCTGTCACTGCTGAGTGTGTCTTGATTGATACCCTTTTGTCCTGCACACAGGCAGGTACTGAGGACAGATGATGACAGTTGGGATTCTCAGTCAGCTGCTTGCTACTGATGACACTTTGTGTGCCCTTGGGCAAACCATGGCTTAGCTGACCATCATCTTGAATATAAAGGGGCTCTCATTCGTCCTTGCAAAAGGCTTTTTAAAATGGAAGCCAGAGTGGAGTGGTGTCTTTTGTTATGGCCTCTGCATTCCAAGAAAGATGTAATAGAACTGGAAGAGGGCCAGATACCAGAGTGACAAAGGTCTTTTGCCATGGAGACAGCCTCCTCAGTGAGAATCCTCCAGCCTGGAAAGATGGAGGATGAGGAGTGTACAGAGATAGAGTTCTCTGTTACGGTGAGGGATATTGATGAGGCCACAGGGCAGAGCAGAGTTGCTCACTGGGTCCCAGAGTCCTCATAAGCTCAGAGAACTGCTTCTAGAAGTCTGGGAAGTTGTTTGTGGGCGAACGAGAGAAAGCACAATTCTAGAGAATGGAGAGACGGGTTTTGGGGCCCACGGCAGTTTGGTATGATCCAGCCAGAACCAAAGAGACATGGCTCCACTTCCACCTCTGGATATTTGACCCTCATCAAACTCCTCTGGAGTCTGAGATGGTGCATCAGTAAATTGGGGGACAATAAACCCAGTATAAACCCCAGATACTTCTGAAGACTAAACACTGGTCTCCCTACTCCCTAAAACAGGTACCTGTAAGACTCAGCTTCCCACTTGTTTCTGTGGGAGAGCCTGCTTTTATCCATTGTTCAAGGACTGCTTTGTGATTCTTGTTTCCCTCGCTTTACCCTCCCCTGTTGAATTATTAGGTGTATAAAAAAACTATTATAGGAGCAATTAGATGACACATCAGACAAAAGCACACAGCTCAGACCCACATAGTGGAAGGAGAGAACCTCCTCCTCCTCCTCCTCTTCTTCCTCCTCCTCCTTCTCCTCCTCCTCTTCTTCCTCCTCTTCCTCTTCCTCCTCCTCTTCTTCCTCCCTTTCTTTCTCTTCTTTCTCCTCTTCTCCTTCTTCTTCATCATCGATGGTTTCAATGGTTTTTCTTTTTTCTTTTTGGTTTTTCAAGACAGGGTTTCTCTGTGTAGCCCTGGTTGTCCTGGAGCTCACTCTGTAGACCAAGCTGGCCCTGAACTCAGAAATCCACCTGCCTCTGCCTCCTGAGTGCTGGGATTAAAGGCGTGCGCCACCACTGCCTGGCTTCAATGGTTTTTCAAGACAGGGTTTCTCTGTGTAGTCCTGGCTATTCTGGAATTTACTTTGTAGACCAGGCGGACCTTGAACTCGGAGATCTGCCTGCCTCTGCCTCCTGAGTGCTGAGACCAAAGGTGTGCGCCACATTGTCTGGCTTGAGAACCATTCTTACGAGTTGTCCTCTGACCTTCACAGTTGTGCCATGGTGCATAAACAAATAACTGAAAAAAAATTTCTATTTTATCTTCTATCTTAAATAGCCTTCCCTGCATTCCATATTTTCCTATAACTATCGTCCGCTTTCCCAGCAAAAGCAAAATTCTTTAAGAATCGTTTGAGCCGGGCAGTGGTGGCACACGCCTTTAATCCCAGCACTTGGGAGGCAGAGGCAGGTGGATTTCTGAGTTCCAGGCCAGCCTGGTCTACAGAGTGAGTTCCAGGACAGCCAGGGCTACACAGAGAAACCCTGTCTTGGGAATAAAAAAGAAAAAGAACGAGAAAAAAGAAAAAGAAAAGAATTGTTTGTACTGGGGTGGCTGGAGAGATGGTGAGGTGGTTAAGAAGGCTTGCTGTTCTGGTAGAGGACTCTTGTTCAGTCCCCAGCCCCCACTCTGGGCAGTTCACAGCTGCCTGCAACTCTAGCTCCAGGGGATCTGACACTCTCCTCTGGCTCCTGCAGGCATCCCCACCACATGACGTATGTACATAGAGAGACACATACATATAAATATAAAACTAAAAATCTTTAAAAGAAAGAATTGCCTGTGCTCAGCTGGGTGTGGTTGTTCACACCTATAATCCCAGCATCCAGGAGGCTAGGCAGGTGTAATGCTGTGAGTTCAAGCCTAGCCTGGGAGACTCTGACTGAAAACAAGACAAAGCAAGAGCTGGCTGGCTGCTGGTTTCTTTTTCTCCTCAATGAATTGTTATAAAGCGAACCTGTCCACGTCACAACCACCTAGATTTTATAAAAGAATATGGCTAGCACCCCAGGATCCTGCACCCCTTTCTTTGCCCCAGGTAACTAGGGTTCTGATTTATTATGCCACAAATCCCTAGAATCTCTTTGTAAAATATATGTAACATAAATCATTTACCATCTCAACCATTTTAAAACGTAGAAGGTGGAGCTCGGTACCCTTTCCCACTCCTAACCTCTGCATGTTGGCATCACTTAGAAGGCAGAGCCTATCCATTGGCATCCGTCCCTCTCCAGCCCCTGTTCACTCAGCCTGCAGCAGCCAGAATCTGCTTTTTAGCTCTGTGGACTTGTCTACTCAGTGCCTCACAGAAACAGAATCATACTGGATACAGGGTCTTTGTGTCTGACTTCTTCCAGCTTAGTATTTCCAAGGCCCTGCCATGTTGTAGAATGTCTTAGCACTCTACTCCTTGTTATGGCTGAATACTGCTCCACTGTATGGCTGTACCATGTTTCTCCACCCATTCACCAACACTTGGGCCCTTTCTACCTTTGGCTATTGTGAATAGCTATGCTATGAATCTTTCCCCCCCTATTTATTTTTGAGATTATAATTACATCATTTCCCTTTTTCCTTCCTCTCTCCAAACCCTTCCATATAACCCTCTGTCTTAGTCAGAGTCTCTACTCCTGCACAAACATGATAACCAAGAAGCAAGTTGGGGAGGACAGGGGTTATTGAGCTTACACTTCCATGCTGCTGTTCATCACCAAAGGAAGTCAGGACTGGAACTCAAGCAGGTCAGGAAGCAGGAGCTGATGCAGAGGCCATGGAGGGTTGTTACTTACTGGCTTGCTTCCCCTGGCTTGCTCAGCCTGCTTTCTTATAGAGCCCAAGACTACCAGCCCACAGATGGTACCACCCACAAGGGGCCCTCCCCCCTTGATCACTAATTGAGAAAATGCCTTACAGCTGGATCTCATGGAGACATTTTCTCAACTGAAGCCCCTTTTTCTGTGATAACTCCAGCTTGTGTCAAGTTGACACACACAGCCAGCCAGTACACCCTCCTTGCTATTTTTTTTTAAATTCATGACCTCTGTCTTCACTGCTAAAAATCTTTTTTCCCTCATAAATCACACGTTTAATGTTACTTATTTTCAGTAGGCTTTGAAAACCTTACTACTGTCACACTCAACTAGAAATAAGTGGACAACTCCTGACTAAATTCAGAGAAAATAAATACTAGTCTTCTAAAATATACCTCCCTATGTGACCATAAAATTCAAATATCTCCAATGTTCTCCCTTGAAGATATGTTAGCTTCACTCTGAGCAAAGAGCAACATTCCTTTGTGTTTCCCAAGGCCATTACACTGAGATTCATCAGGTACCTGTAACACTTACTGAAGTTACCCCTTAAATATTTCTATTTGAGCTGGGCAGTGGTGGTGCACACCTTTAATCCCAGCACTTGGGAGGCAGAGGCAGGTGGATTTCTGAGTTTGAAAGCCAGCCTGGTCTACAGAGTGAGTTCTGGGACAGCCAGGGCTACACAGAGAAACCCTGTCTCAAAAAACCAAACCAACCAACCAATCAACCAACCAACCAACCAAACAAAAAAACCCAAATATTTCTATTTGACTAGTACGAAGTATCCTTCCTTATCTTTTTTGATAACTTTTGGTTGAAAGTTGATTTTATTTGATATTAGAATGGCTACTCCAGCTTGTTTCTTGGGACCATTTGCTTGGAAAATTGTTTTCCAACCTTTTACTCTGAGGTAGTGTCTGCCTTTGTAACTGAGGTGTGTTTCCTGTATGCAGCAAAATGCTGAGTCATGTTTACATATCCAGTCTATTAGTCTATGGCTTTTTATTGGGGAATTTGATGTTAAGAGATATTAAGGAAACATGATGGTTGCTTCCTGTTATTTTTGATGTTATTTTTATGTTTGTGTGGCTATCTTTTTTTGGGGTTGTTGAAAGATTACTTTCTTGTTTTTTCTAGGATGTAGTTTCCCTCCTTGTGTTGGTGTTTTCTATCTATTATCCTTTGTAGGACTGGATTTGTGAAAGGATATTGTGCAAATTTTGTTTTGTCATGGAATATCTTGTTTTCTTCGTCTATGGTAGTTGAGAGTTTTGCTGGTTATAGTAGCCTGTGCTGGCATTTGTGTTCTCTTAGGGTCCGTATGACATCTGCCCAGGATCTTGTAGGTTTCATAGTCTCTGGTGAGAAGTCTGTGTAATTCTGATAGGTCTGCCTTTATATGTTACTTGACTTTTTTCCCTTAGTGCATTTGGTGTTTTGATTATTATGTGACAGGAGGAATTTCTTTTCTGGTCCAGTCTATTTGGAGTTCTGTAGGTTTCCTGTATGTTCATGGGCAGCTTTCTTTAGGTTAGGAACATTTTCTTCTATAATTTTGTTGAAGTTATTTATTGGCCCTTTAAGATGGGAATCTTCACTCTCTTTTATACCTATTATTCTTAGGTTTTATATTTTCATTGTGTCCTGGATTTCCTGGATGTTTTGTATTAGGAGCATTTTGCATTTTGCATTTTCTTTGACTGTTGTGTCAATGTTTTCTATGGTATCTTCTACACCTGAGATTCTCTCTTCCATCTCTTGTATTCTGTTGGTGATGCTTGCATCTATGACTCCTGATCTCTTTCCTAGATTTTCTAATTCCAGGGTTGTCTCCCTTTGTGATTTCTTTATTGTTTCTGTTTCCATTTTTATATCCTGGATGGTTTTGTTCAATTCCTTCACTTGTTTGGTTGTGTTTTCCTGTAATTCTTTAAGGGAATTTTGTGTTTCCTATTTAAGGGCTTCTAGCTGTTTACCTGTGTTCTCCTGTATTTCCTTAAGGAAGTTATTTATGTCTTTTTTGAAGTCCTCTATCATCATCATGAGAAGTGATTTTAGATCCAAATCTTGCTTTTCTGGTGTGATGGTGTATCCAGAATTTGCTATGGTGGGAGAATTGGTTTCTGATGATGCCATGTAACCTTGGTTTCTGTTGCTTATGTTCTTGCCCTTGCCTTCAGCCATCTGGTTATCTCTAGTGCTACCTGCCCTTCCTTTGTCTGACTGGAGCCTGTCCTTCCTGTGATCCTGGTTGTGTCAGAACTCCTCAGAATCCAGCTAGCTCTGGGATCCTGTGATTCTGTGATCCTGAGATCCTGAGATCCTGGGTGTGACAGAGCTCCTGGGAGTCAAGCTGCCTCTGTGACCCTGAGATCCTGGTGTGACCAAGCTCCTGTGGTCCAGCTGGGTTCCTGGGTTCCTGGATCTCGCTAGTCCCAGTTACTCCCAGTGTTGGGACAGATGTTGTGTCCTCCTCACCTCTGATCCTATGGCTGCTATAAATCTTAATGTATATACTGTATAATCTTAATTAACATACTGTATAAGGTTTTACTGTTGTATATGTGTGTAACAGTCTTATGTGAGTTTGGAATTTGAATGAGTTGTGCAGCTTATATTCCTTTCAAACTGGGTTTTTTTGTTTGTTTGTTTGTTTTTTAGAGACAGGGTTTCTCTGTGTAGCCCTGGCTGTCCTGGAACTCACCCTATAGACCAGGCTGGCCTCGAACTCAGAAATCCGCCTGTCTCTGTCTCCCAAGTGTTGGGATTAAAGGCATGCGACACCACTGCCCGGCCTTAAACTGGTTTTTATTTATGTAAATTTGTTGTTGTTTTTTTGTTTTGCTTTGCTTTTGAGATAGGATTTTTCTGTGTAGCTGTGGCTGTCCTGAAACTCTTTGTAGACGAGGCTGGTCTGAAACTCAGAGATCTGCCCACCTCTACCTCTGAGTACTGGGGCTAAAGGCATCTGCCACCAAGCCTGGCTTATATATTTTTTATTTATTTAATCTTTTTTTTTGTGCAGTGTTGAGGATTGAACCTGGGATCCTGTGTATGATAGGCAAACCACCATGCTTAGCTAATATTTCTAATTACTTTTTTGATGTGGGGTTGAGGATTGAACCTGGGGTCCTATGCATGATAGACTTGTGCTCTACCCCTGACTTTATAATCTATCAGTATTGGCCGCTTATTTATGTGGTTGCATATAGCAGTGATTGGCTTGCTCTCAGTGCTGGATTCTGTCACTGTGTGACTGTATTATCTGACCTGTTGCTGGTGGGTTATTTCCAGTTTGGGGCTGCTATGCTGATGCAGTGAAAACTCTAATTCACGTCTTTTGATGAACACATGTGCAGCTTGCTATGTGACACACACCCAGGAAGGGGATCATGGGTCACAGATTATGTGTATTCACCTTTAGTTTTGATGTCAAAGGGTTTTTCTAAAGGTTACACTGATCCACACTCCCACAGGGAGCAAGTTAATGTTTTGTTTGCTCCATGTCTTTGCCCACACACAGCATTTTAGACTAGTTTTGATCTTAGCTTCTCTGGTGGGTGGTGATTTTCTCTGGATAGCCAAGTTCCTGCCTCATTCACCACCTCAGGCTGCTGTCATCAGTGGCAGTTCAGTCCTGCCCCACTGACCCAGACCTACCTAACACTCTTGGAAACTTGAAAACTCTCTTCTGCACACTTCCTCCTTGGTGGGGCTTGCAGGACCTCGGATTCTTAGGCCTTCTTTCACCCATACTGGCTACTCTCTCCTAGTTACCATGCCCTATTTCTGACCTCTGACCTCTGACTGTTAGATGGGCCTCAGTGCTCAGCACTTGGTTCTCTGCTCTGTTTATACTTCCTGTGATGAGCTCATCTGACTGCATGGCTTCATACACACTGTCTACGTGACTCTGTCCCAAACTTGGATCTATAGCTGAACAGTTCCCCTGGATTCCATGCATCTGACTGTGAACTTGACGATTCCCTTTGACCTATAGATGTCTCAGACTCAGTGAGTTCAAAACTTCTGTGCCCCTCCTCTAAGCCTGTTTCCTCATTGCAGTCAATATTAACTCTTTCCTGCCAGTCTCTCAGGCTAAAAAGCCTTGGCATCATGGTAGTTTCTTGTATTCAGTCATCATTCATCAGGCATGAATTCACAGTGTATGCCAACACATCGCAAACACAACCTCACTCTTCACCTCCTGCCTTCCCGAAGCTGTTTTCACCTGCCTCCCTGAAGTCCTGCTCTGTCTGGTCTTTCTGTTTCCATTTATATATTATCATCATCATCATCATCATCATCATCATCATCATCATTATTATTATTTGGTTTTTCAAGACAAGGTTTCTCTGTGTAGCCCTGGCTGTCCTGGAACTCACTCTGTAGACCAGGCTGGGCTCGAACTCAGAAATCTGCCTGCCTCTGCCTCCCAAGTGCTGGAATTAAAGGCGTGAGCCACCACTGTCCAGCTCTATTCAGATATTCTGAGAGCAGAAGACAAAGTGATTTTTTTTATTATTTATTTATAAGACAGATCATCTTATTCCTCCACTGAAACACTTCCATTCTAGAATGTGGCAGTTTGAATGAGAAATGTCCCCCTGGTCTTGGGCATTTGAATGCTTGGCCCTTAGTTGGTGGTGCTGTTTGGTGAGGTTTAGGTTGCTTAGCTTTGCTAGAGGAAGTGCATCATGGGGGTGGGCTTTGAGAATAACCGGCTTCAGTCTAAGGTCTCTGCTTCTCGATCGATCGCTCATGGTTCAAGTTACAGAGCTCCTAGATTCAGGCTCTTGCTGCCATGATGGCTGCGCCATGCCTCCCTTCTGCCATCATGGACTCTTAACCCTGTGGAAGTATAAGCCAAAACCAAAGTCTATCTTCTACAGGTTGTCATGGTCTTGGTGCTTTATCATGAGGAAAGTAACAAGTACATGTAGAGAAAGCCCAAGGTTTTGGACTTGTACATTGTACCACCTGACCTTCTGTTACGTGTGTGTGACTCTATACTACCCTCTACTACTTGTATGTGACTCTATTGCCTATCTCTCCTTGGCTTTCTCCTACCATGTATATAGGTCTCCTCGTGCTTCTGATATTACCCAGCATGACCCTGTGTGACACCTTTGCGGTGGCTTTCCTCAGAGATGGAGCCATGCCTCTAGGGAACAGTTAGTCACTGTCAGGTACACACATGCTCTGATATGCAGCATACTCTTTCCATGTGCATATGGTGTGTTGTGTATGTAGTGTGTGTGTGTTCATGTGTATTTGTGTGGTCATGTGTTTGTGTGTGTGTGGTGTGTGGTATGTGTGGTGTGTATGTGGTATGTGTGTGGTGTATGTGTGAGTGGCATGTTGTGTATGTGGTGTATGTGGTATGTGTGTATGTGTGTGTGTGTGGTCACGTGTGTCCTGGAGCTCTAGTGTAAGGTCTCATGCATACCAGGCAAGTGCTCTGCCATTGTACCATTGCACTACATTCTCAGCCTTAGATATTCTTTTTACAAATGTATGTATATTTGTGTGTGTGTGTGTGTGTGTGTGTGTGTGTGTGTGTAAGTATGTGTGCTCACAGAGGCCAGAGGTCAGCCTCTGCTGTTGCTCCTTGGAAGCAATGATCTCATTCAACCTTAGGTATTCTGAGAGTTAACTCCTTCCCTCTGAAAGCACATGAGGGTTTTGGCCTTTTATGTATGAAATTAAACATCATGGATAGCTTGTGGTCAGGGTAAAAGCATTTTTCTTTCCTTTATTTTCCAGGTTGGATGTGGGCCATTTTCCTTGCTGTTTTGGGGACAGACTTTTTTTCTAGCTTACCACTGAGAACATAGCCCAGCTATGTAGCAGAGTTCTGGTGGACTCTCCACCTTGGCCAGGCTGGGGTGTGTCTCCACTTCCACACACTCTCTGAGGCCTCCAGCTGCTAAGCTCGAAATCAGTCAGATTGGCCCATTGCCTTAGGAACAAGCTAGCTTCTCTAGCTTCTTCAGGTCTTGCTCTTCCTCTCGTTTGACCCATTTTCGTCCTTCTGCCATCTCCTTGGGTGTCTGCAAAGGGTCACAGACATCTCACCTAGTGTTTCAGGAGAAAGTAGGTCACAGTGTCCAGTTATTGCCTGTCTCTGTAGGACAGCAACATGCTACAGGGAGAGACCCAATTCCAGTCCTGCCTCCAGCGAGCCTCAGTCTGACACAAATGCCCTGAGCCTCAACATATGACTTGGTGGTAAACTGAGGGTCAAGGGAGTGGGGTGACCTTGAAGATTCTGTGATATCAGGCCGAGGTTTCTCTCTGTCTCTGCCTTAATAGAAGTTATGAGTTAGTGAGGCAAAATTCCAGCTTAGGTGACCTTTCTATAGTCTCTCAGGGAGCTGCCATCAGCCATGCGGTGGGGCTGGTTCAGAGGACATGGCAAATTCTAAATATCAAAGAAAAGATTTAAAACAGTAGGCTGGAGAGGTGACTCAGTGATTAAGAACACTAGCTGTTCTTCTAGATGGCCCAGGTTCTGTTCCCAGGATCCATACTGGCTAAAGAAGAAAAAAATCTAGAAAAGTATAAGAAGCTACCACAGAATTTCCACAAGCCCATAGTCAGTGGGTTTCTCTTGTTATGCTGATTAGTCTTACTGTCAACTTGACACACAAGCCAGAGTCAGCTGAAGCGAGGGAGGGAACCCTGATTGAGAAAAAATGCCTCCATAAGTTCAGACTGGCAATTCCTCTCCCCTCCCCTCCCTTCCCCTTCCCTGCCCTCCATTTCCCTCCTCTCCCCTCCCACTCCCCTCCCACTCCCCTCCTTTTCTGTTCTCTTCTCCCCTGAGACAGTGCTTCTCTATTTAACTCTGGCTGGCCTTGAACTCACCTGCCTCTGTCTCCTGAGTGCTGGGATTAAGTCGTGTGCCATCACCACCCTGCAGCATTTTTTAATTTTTTATATTTATTTTTTATATTTATATATTGTTTATATATTTTAATTTTTATATTTAATGTTATTTTTTATGAACATGTGTGGGAATCTGTCTGCAGAGTTATGAAGAGTGGCTCTGCTGCATATCAGAGCATGTGTATACCTGACAGTGAGTGACTAACTTCCCTAGAGGCATGGCTCCATCTTCAATCTCACCAACAGTGTAGACTTCCCAACAATCCCTGTGCTCAGAGCTCTCTAGTCTA
Source organism: Rhynchomys soricoides (assembly GCA_019843965.1). NCBI lineage: Eukaryota > Metazoa > Chordata > Mammalia > Rodentia > Muridae > Rhynchomys > Rhynchomys soricoides. The sequence goes on from JADRCH010000059.1 coordinate 3,003,892, forward strand.
TGTCCCACATCTTGAACCCTCTGCTGGCTGCACTTAGGCCTTGCTTGTTTTCTGGCCTAAGGGCCTCTCGTTTGGTTACCCTGACATTGACTTGGACTTGCTTCCGAGAGTGGTTTTTGTTTTTGTTTTTTTGAGACAGGGTTTCTGTATATCATGTGCATACAGTGCTCATGAGAGCCAGAGGAGAGTTACAAACAGTTGTTAGAAGTCATGAGGGCTTTAAACCCAGCACTTGGGAGGCAGAGGCAGGTGGATTTCTGAGTTCAAGGCCAGCCTGGTCTACAGAGTGAGTTCCAGGACAGCCAGGGCTACACAGAGAAACCCTGTCTCGGAAAACCAAAAAAAAAACAAAAAACAAAAAAAACCCCAGAAAAACATTTTGGCAGGTTAATACCACACCATCAGTGCTGGCAAGAGGACATGACTTCTGTGCTGGCCCGAGGCCAGGCCACATGAACACAGTCTGCGCATAGCTTCATCTCCTTCAGCCTGGGGCCTCAGATACAAAAATGATGATGAAGCCAGTCCGACCAGCTCAAGACAGTCTGGGAACCCACTGTTTCATGTGTTCTCTTTCCTGTAAGACACTCCCTTTTAGGTGGCAGCTGCACCAGGAGTGGCAGCCTGTATATGAAGCTCAAAGTTTCTGGGTTTTTCTTATCATGGTGATCATAGCAGGGTTATGGTTACTGTCTTAGTCAGGGTTTCTATTCCTGCACAAACATCATGACCAAGAATCAAGTTGGGAAGGAAAGGGTTTATTGAGCTTACACTTCCATGCTGCTGCTCATCACGAAAGGAAGTCAGGACTGGATCTCAAGCAGGTCAAGGAGCAGGAGCAGATGCAGAGGCCGTGGAGGAATGCTGCTTACTGGTTTGCTTGCTTCTTCTGGCTTGCTCAGTCTGCTTTCTTATAGAACCCAAGACTACCAGACCACAGATGATACCACTCAAAAGGGGCTTTTGCCCCTTGATCACTAATTGAGAAAATGCCTTACCGCTGGATCTCATGGAGTCATTTTCTCAACTGAAACTCCTTTCTCTGTGATAACTCCAGCTTGTGTCAAGTTGACACACAAAACCAGCTAGTTCAGTTACCAACACAGACTGACCTGCCTTAGACTCGTCACTTTGCCAGTTTCCAACTTTGGTATCTCCAGTGCTGGCGACTCAACCTCCCTTAGCTGCCTATACCTTATTTGAACAGCGAGGACACAGTGTAAACTGACAGGGTTATTACACAAGAGCGTGCATATAAGATGCTAGCATTCCTTCTGGCATACACAACGCAGGATTGCTTTGGGTAGTTAGGGAGATGTAGTGGAAAGAACTGGCTCCAGTTCTGATTCTGTCAACTCGCAGGATGCCATTTGACCCTCTCTGAGCCTCATCTTCCCCTGTTTGCAAAATGGTCATAAGGGTCTCCCCTTGGTTCATTGAATTAAAATATAGAATATAGAGCATAAAATAGCTGTTCAGTAGATATTAATGTCTTATATGCGAAAGATTTATTTTCTTTTAAAGGAAATAGAAGAATTGTTCTCCATGGCACAGCCCAGACTTGCAATTTTAAAATACTTATGAATATATTACTATTATGAACCTTTAATTAAAAAATTTGATTGTGTGGGGTTTTGCCTGTTTATATGTCTGCACACTGTATGCATGCCTGGTGCCACTGGAGTCCAGAAGAGGGTGTTAAATCCACTGAAACTGGAGTTATAGATGGTTGGGAGTTACCTTATGGGTGCTGGGAACTGAGCCCAGGTCCTCTGGAAAAGCAACCAGTGTTCTAACCACTGAGCCATCTCTCCAGCCCCTATTATCATTTTAAAAGATTTATAATAATAATAATAATAATAATAATAACAATAATAATATATTAAGATAAATAATAAGATTATTATTATATTTACTTATTTGTGTATAACTATATTAACATTTATATTTTAATGTATTAATACAAAATATACTATACAAATTATTACTATTATTATTATTATTGAAAGGTTTTTTTTAAAAAAAAGATTTATTTATTTTATGTATGTGGGTACACTTCAGACACACTGGAAGAGGGCATCAGATCCCATTACAGATGGTTGTGAGCCACCATGTGGTTGCTGGGAATTGAACTCAGGACTTCTGGAAGAGCAGACAGTGCTCTTAACCACCGAGCCATCTCTCCAACCCCTATTGAAAGGCTTTTACCATGTAACTTTGTCTGGCTTGGAACTTGCTATGTAGACCAGGCTGGCTCCAAACTCACTGAGATTGGTGTGCCTCTGGCTCTCCTGTGCTGATATGAAAGCAAGAACCACTATGCCTTGTTTTACTTTTATTTCAGTATGTGTGTGTGTGTGTGTGTGTGTGTGTGTGTATGTGGTGTGAGTGTAAATGTGAGGTATGTGTATATATGTGTGTGTGTGGTGTGGTGTGGTGTGTGTGTGTGTATGTGTGTGAGTGTGTATGTGTATGTGGTAGTGTGTGTGTGTGTATGTGGTGTGAGTGTGAATGTGTGGTATGTGTATGTATGTGTGTGTGTATGTGTGTGAGTGTGTATATGTGCTGTGTGTGTATGTGGTGTGTGTATGTGTGTGAGTGTGTATGTGTATGTGGTGTGTGTGCGTGTGTGTGTGTGTGTGTGCATATGTGCAGATTTGTTCACACGAGTGCAGATGCCTGTGGGGTCAGAGGCTGGAGTCACAGATGGTTGTGAGCCACCCAGTGTAGGAGCTGAACAGAACTTGGGTCTTCGGCAAGAGCAACAAAGTCTTTTAACCAGTGTGCCATCTCTCCGGTCTCAAAAATATTATTTTTTAAATTAACACATTATAATATTCTTTAGAACAAAGAAAAAGAGAAAACTCTCTCATTATCCTGCCACTTGAACAGGAGCATGGGCAGCCTGAGTGTGTTCCCTTCCAGGGCTTTAAATGTGCATTTTCTCAGGTGGCCGTAATTACAGGATCCCTGCAGTCCTGTGTTCTTTCCCTTTTCCTCTGTGCCACATGCCTTTCCCTGGGCTGCTACACACTATTTGGAATCAGAACTTTTTTATGGCTGCATTCCATTCTTAATCGAGACCTTTGGGCATATGTCTCTCCTGTATTTCTCCCGTATTTCACACTGACCCCATGCTCTGAGGATTCAAAAAGTCAGAGTGCAAACACCTCTATAGCTTCAGATTGAAGCGGGCGAATTGCTTGCTGAGACAGTTGACAGGGGAGTCTTGGTTGCCTCTGTGGCTGGACTGGTTGCTAGAGATACAGTTTTCTTTGGACTGATTTATGAGCTAAGTCTCATCCTCATCTGAGGCAGAAGAGCAAAAGGCATTAGTGAAGCACAACAGATTTGGATCATGCAGAGTCATGCAGCCAAAAAGACTGTGAGACTAACCGCAGGTTTCCCTGATTTCTACCCTCTGCAATTGGACTATAAAGATGGATTCTATGATTTATTAACAACAATTACTATTGCTGGGGATGGAATACAGGCCTATGAACTATACCCTGCCTTTGAGCCATGCCCCAAACTCTTACAGTTTAGCTTATTACAATTTTGATATTTTGAACCTGGGGCTTCATGCATGTTTACCAATTACTTTCCCACTGACTTAGATCGGTGACCAGCTACCGGCTTCTTCAAATAACTTTTAAAAGTTTTTTATTTTATTGTTTGAGACAAAGTCTTGCTACATAGTTTTGGCTAGCCTAGCGTCCTAGGTTGGCTGAATTGTCACCTTGACACAGTCTAGAGGCACCTGGAAAAGTCTCAGTTGAGTATTTGTCTTATCAGGTTGGTCTGCGGGCATGGCTGTGTGTTGTCTTGATTGACAAAGAAGGGCCCAGTCCACTATGGGTAGCACCATTTCTGGGCAGGTAGTTCTGGGCTGTTTAAGAGACTCTAGCTAAGTATGAGCCTGGTAACATATCATCGAGTAGTATTCATCATGGTGTCTTTCTTGGGTTCCTGCTTTGACTTCCCTCAATGAAGGACTATGACCTGAAAGGGAAGTATAAGCCAAATAATCCTTTCTTCCCTTAAGTTGCTTTGGTCACAGCAAGAGAGAGGAAGAAACTAGGACATCTGGTATGTGCCACGTAACCTAGGCTACCCTCAGTGCTAATCCACCTGACTCAGCTTCCTGAGGATTGTACCACTATGCCTGGCTAAAAGGTTTTTTGTTTATTTGTTCGTTGTTGTTTCTGACACAGGGCTGGTTTTGAACTTTTCATTTCCTTGTCTCTCAAGTGCTGGGATTATAACTATGTATCACTACACCCAACTAAATGTTTAATTAAAAAAAAAATAGACACATAGATTTTTTTTTAAAAAAAATTTAATTTTATATGCATGGTGTTTTGCCTGTGTGTATGTCTGTGTACCATGTGCATGCCTGGTGCTAGCAGAAGAGAGCATCATATCCCTTGGACTAGAGTTACAGACAGTTGTGAATTGTCATGTGGGTGCTGGGAACTGAACCCGGGTCCTTTGCTCTTAACTGCTGAGCCGTCTCTCCAGCATCCACGTCTGCCGCTCTTGTTTTCATACAGACTTCTTTTCTTTTTATATAATTGTGACAACTCTATATAAATGCTACAGTTTGGATCTGAAATGTCCGCTTGTGTTAAGGGCTTAGACACCAGTGCAGTCACATTCAGAGGTAAGGCTTGGGGATTCGACTGGGTTATGAGAGTTCATCTTACCAGGGCTTAAACCACTGAGCCATTCATGACTGAATGGACTCCCGAGGGTGAGGTGCTGGGAACCGCAGGAGATACAGTCTAGTGAGAGAAGGATGTACCCTGGAAAGTGTTTTGTTTGTTTGTTTTTGAGACAGAGGTCTCACTATGCAGTATGTAGTCTGGCTGGCCTGGTGCTTGCTGAGTAAGCCAGGCTGGTCTTGAACTCACAAAGATCTGTCTGCCTCTGCCTCTAGATGCTGGAGGTCAAAGGCATGTGCCACATGCTTCCTTTCTGGCTGCCCTGAAGGAAGAACTTTGCTCCAGTGAGTTCCCCGTTGTGATACTCTGCCTCAGCATGAGTCCACAGTGATGGGTCAGAGTGACCATAGAAGGAAACATCAGGAACCATGAACCCACCTAAGGACTTTCTCCTGGAAGTTGTTACAGTGACAAAAAGCAATAAATGGTTTAGGATTTATCTTTTCTCACTAGACATTATACCATAGATATCAATACAGTTATGAGTATATACACAAACCTATTTGTAGCCTTTTAAGCATTTTTTATTTTTTAAACAGGGGCTTACTAGATAGCCCAGGTTGGCTCTGAGCTATCTGTGTAGACCAGGCCAGACCTAAACCCCCAGAGATATGCCTGCCTATATCTTCTCAGTTCTGAGATTAAAGGTGTGTACCATCATGTCCACCTTATTTTTGAAAAAAAGATTATTCATCTATCTATCTGTCTATCTGTCTATCTATCTGTCTGTCTATCTATCAGGGTGTAGGGTGGCAGTTAAAAGACAACTGGTGGGAAATGTTTTTTTTTCATCTACAATGTGGGTCCTGGGAATCTGAACTCAAGTTGTTAGGTTTAGCAGCAAGTGCCTTTACCTTTACTGAACCATCTCTCTAACCAATATGGTTTTCAATTACTTAAAAAAAAAGTCTATGGAAAGTATTTACCACCATGCATTTAGCCATCTTTTCATGTTTTTAATACATTTTCATTATTATCAATACTAGCTTAGTAAACATTTTTTTTTCATAAATCTTCAGTGTGTTTGTTTGCTTGCTTTCAAAATATTCTTGGACATGAAATTTCTGGTTTCCTTCTTTCCTTCCTTCTTTCCTTCCTTCCTTCCTCCCTCCTTCCCTTCCTCTCCCCTCCCTTCCTTTCTTTCTTTGACAGGGTCTCATTCTGTTACTTAAGCTGGCCTTGAACTTGTAATCTTCCTGCCTCAGCTTCTTGAGTTTGAAGATTACAGTATGCAAGATTGAGCTCAGAGTTATTTTTTTTTTTATTTGAAAGATACAATGTTAAATTGTTCTCAGAGAGGCTCATGCTCTTTAAAAAGCCCTCCAACAATGTATCCAATTCACTTTCTGTTGCCAAGAGTGGCTTACTGTATTTTATAAAACGTCTCTCAGGGTGCAGCATCTGTAGATTTATTTTGTGTTCTAATCCAGGTTTAACCTAACCTTTAAAGCCAAGTGATGTTTCCCCTTTGCCAAGCAAACTAAATCCATCTTTTCAAATTGAGATTCAGCCTTATTCTGGAAGGACTCAAGAGCTCTGCTTTGGACATGTTCTTTTCTTTGTATATGCTCACAGCCAAGTTTGCATGAATCATGATAGAAGAAAAGCATTGCTATTTTTTCCAAGGGCTCCAATGCTTCTCTACTGGATTATGGCTTGGAACAGATTCTCTGGGGCCAGGGAGAGCTGGGGCAGCACAGGAGTCAGGATCCACTCATTGGGAGATTGAAGTCATGGCAGTAATGCTGTAATGGCTTGTGTGCTGGGCTTCATCGTGAGACAAGCGTTACCTGGAAGAGTAGACATGTTTGTCTGTTCTGCCTTTATTCTTGTGGAGATGGGGCCTTCTCTCTTCCTTGGCAGCCATTTAGCCAGGGTTTTTAGACTCCTCTTTTCCATTGGGTGGATGCTTAACCCAAGAATGAGCCTTTCAGCCCTTCCTGGGTTTTGACATGAAGCTTGGTTAACCCGGGATGCTTAGACTTAAGCTGGTTCTCTCTTCTCTTCCCATGGGGAAAAGCTGCCTTCAGAAGCCTGGGAACATTGTACTAAAAAAGGCACAGAGACACAAGGTGGGGTTATGGCAGAGAGGGACAATATTCGTGCTAGCTGTCTCAGCAATGGTCCAAATCAGACATCTTTTTCAGTTACAATGGAAAGACTCCAGTGCACCTGGAGGGATCAGGTGCTTATATCTGAAAAGTGAGCACAGAGAGTTCTAGAGAGGAGGAGCTACAGTTGGTACTCAGAGAAAACACAATGTGTTAAAACATTTGAGATACTTGAGGTGATAGAATGGGGCAAGGCAAGAATCAGTTGCTGGGGGCATGAGAAAGGAGGCAGGAAGCACACAGCCAGGGGAGAAATGAAGCCTGCTCTGTGTTTCTGGGCACAGGGGATCTCTGGCCAGGTTGGCAGCTTGAACAGTGAGGAAGCAAGGGCACAAGGAGAATTGGAATGGAAGGTAATGGAAGAGCTGGTAGGCAGGGTGGCTGATCCACTTGCTGTTAGTCTGGTCCGGCTGCCATAACAAAAGATTGGACAGGGTGGTTGGGACGACAGAATCCTGGTGCCACAGTCAAGGTGCAGCAGTGTTGGTTCAACACACAAGTGGCACTGCACTGAGTCCTCACCTGGCTTCTCTACAGGTGTGTAGTGAAATCTCTGCTGTGTCATGTCCTCCTCCTCCTCCTCGTTCTCTTCTTCCTCCTATTCCTCTTCTTCCTCCTTCTCCTCCTCTTGTTTTTTTCCCCCCATTTTTGTGTATGTGCATGTTTCCATGTGTGTGGACACACACGTGTGGGTATATGTGCATGTGGGTGTATGTAGAAGTCTGAGATGAGGTAGGAAATATCCTTGACCGTCCTTTCATTTTAGTCATTGAGGCAAGATGTCTCAGTCAAAACCAAGACTGGCCAATATAGCTAGTCCTGCTTGCCAGCTTGATCTGGGGATCCCCTGCCTTCTGAGGTTGGGATTATAGGAGAGCTGCCGTGTGCTACCTACAACTCACCGGGATCTGGGAATCAGAACTCTGGTTTTCATGCTTGGACATCGAGCACTTTAACCATCAAACCATCTACCCTGATCTTTTCCTCTTCTTCTGGGACTAGGACCCATAAGAGCCCCCATGACCTCATTTAGCCTTTAATCACCCCCTTCCGTGTTCTCTCTCCATATCCAGTCAGACTGGGAGGCAGAGTTATGGTTTATGGGTTAGTGAGGCAAGTACACAGACCACAACACAACTCAAAGAGAAATACATTTTGGATGTAAAATGATGAATTTGATGTGTGTGTGTGTGTGTGTGTGTGTGTGTGTGTGTGTGTGTTTCTTAAGCCTTAAGATATCTGCAGTCACAGGCACATGTGATTTAAAAATCTTTTCTTTTTCACTTATCTTCCAAGCATTTTCCCATACTGCTACAGTTTTATTTTTTTCTTTTTCTTTCAGGAGTTTTTATAACTGTCATTTGTAAAGGCTAGGGTGTATTCCTGGTGCTATTCTGGTATTATTGCTGGCCTTTAAATATGCTACCAACTATTACTGTGTATGTATGAGAATGCAGGGATATGCATGTTATATTTTGTGTGGAGAGCAGAGGGCAGCCTTCCCGGGTCCCACTGAACTCAGGTTATGAGGCTTGTGTAGTAAGCACCTTCACCTGCTGAGCCATCTTGATGGCTCACTAGCCTTTATTTTAGCTAGTTTGCCTCAGCTAGCCAGCAAGCAGTGATCTTAGCTCTGCATTCTTGTCACCATTGCATCCGACTGCCTTAAAACCACAGCATTGGCCGCCAGGGCCTTCCTGGATGAATCCTGGTTATCCAACATAGAAAAGATGTAAGACTAAAGACTGCTTTTCAGGGCTCTTTTCCACCACTGACATGTACTGGATGATGACCACCTTGCTCTTTAGCCAGGCATGAGAGGTTGCCACAATCCAGTATTTCTTTTCTTTATTTTGAGAAAGCTCTATAGTTTTGGTAATTAAAGTTAGTAGATAAGACCTTATATATTAGTGCTATATATAATATAGTACTTTACCCCTGTACAAATGGGGAAAAAATTTAAGTTTGAGGCTGGAGAGATGCTATAGCAGAGTTAAAAAGTATTTGCTGCTCTTCCAGAAGAACCAAGTTTGGTTTCCACCCCACATGTCAGTCATCTAATGACTGCCTGTAACTACAGCCTCAGGGAACTGATGGCTTCTTCTGGTCTCTATGGACAACCCATAAACATACAAATAAATGGAAATAAATATAAATAGTTTGATGATATTATTGTGTTGTTTTTGAGACAGGTCCTTTCTTTCTTTCTTTCTTTCTTTTTTTCGAGACAGGGTTTCTCTGTGTAGCCCTGGCTGTCCTGGAACTCACTCTGCAGACCAGGCTGGCCTTGAACTCAGAAACCTGTCTGCCTCTGCCTCCCAAGTGCTGGGATTAAAGGCGTGCGCCACCACTGCCTGGCTGAGACAGGTCTTTCTACATAGCCCACCTCCCAACCCCCATTTGGCTTGGAACTTACTGTCTAGATCAGGCTGACCTCAAAATCACAAAGGTACAACTGCTTCTGCTCCTGAGCATGGAATCAAAGGCTTGCACTACCATGCCATCTATGAATAATTTTAAAAATATTAAATTTGACATTTCTAGAGCTAGACAATTATGATGCAGTCTCCTGTTAACTTAAGATGGCTATTTTCCACTTCACTCTTTCATACTTTGTTTCTATTTGAACCTCCCAGAATCAGCCAGGTCCCACAGCTAGGTCCCTCATTATCCTGATGTGCCATGGCTGTCTCACCTTACTATTTTGTGTAAATGTCTTTCCTTGGATTGAAGTTTCTTCCAGGTTGCATTATTAAAATGTATCTATGTGTATATATTTGATCTTTGTCAAGATACCTCCCATACACACACACACACACACACACACACACACACACACACACACAACTGAAAACATAAAAATTAAAAATTTTAAAAGTTTTCAATAAATTAGAGTGTTTTAGAAGAAAAGCCATTAGAATGACTAGGCATATGTGAAATTTCTTATTTAGAACTTAAATTTTTTATTTTGAGCTGGACAGTGGTAGTGTATACCTTTAATTCCAGCACTCAGGAGGGAGAGGCAGGTGGATCTCTGTGAGTTCGAGGCCAGCCTGACCTACAGAGTTCCAGGACAGCCAGGGCTACACAGAGAAACCCTGTCTCAAAAACAAAAACAAAACCAAATTTGTAGTGAGTTTATACTTTTTGATAAAGTACTTGTATAATTTGTCACATTTATTTGTTTTAGTTTGTATTTTGGTGTGTTGGTGGTTCGAACGGGAATGTCCCTCATGGGCCCAGATGTTTGAACGCTGGATCCTCAGTCAATGGCATTTTCGGGTGGTTTAGGAGGTGTGGCCTTGCTGGAGGAGTATGTCATTTGGGGAGAGGGTTTGGGCGTTCAAACCTTGTGCTGCTTTCAGTTCACTGTCTCTGGTTTCTGACTGCACTTGAAGATGGGAGCTCTCAGTTTCCTGCTCCTGCCACCACCATGCCAGCCAAGATGGACGCTCAACCCTCTGGAACTATAAGCCAAAATAAAGTCTTTCTTCCAGAAGTTGCTTTTGGTCCTGGTGTTTTATCCCAGCGGCAGGAAAGGTGACTAATACAAGATGGTCACCTCTGAACAATTACTAAAGCTGGATGTGACTGTGCACACCTTTAATCCCAGCATTCAGGAGCCAGAGGCAGGCAGATCTCCATGAGTTCAAGGCCAGTCAGGGCTACAGGGTTAGCAGGTAAGACTTTATCTCAAAAAAAGAAAAGAAATTTGTTGCTGATTGTACAAATTCAATGACTTTGCATATTGTATTTTTTTTTTTTTTGGCATTCAGCAACTTGCTAAACTGTTATTAAAACCAAGGATTTCTCTATGATCTCTAGTGTTCTCTGGTGACTATTGCACATGTGGATAATAGATATCCATTTTTTCTGGTCCCTGTAAGAGATATGCAGTGTGTCACTGAGAAGAGAGTTTGCCGGCTGATGAGACTTTGAAGGTTAAGGAGATTGTGGTTTAGTGGACAAAGGACTCATGTTTTTTTGTTTGTTTGTTTTTGTTTTTTTCTGAGACAGGGTTTCTCTGTGTAGCCCTGGCTGTCCTGGAACTCTGTAGACAAGGCTGGCCTCGAACTCAGAAATCCACCTCCCTCTGCCTCCCAAGTGCTGGGATTAAAGGTGTGCGCCACCACTGCCCAGCAGGACTCATGTTTGTATCTATCTTGAACAAATAGTAAGATTTATTTCTTGGGATACAGTGAGTTTCCTCCTTTAATCTGCACTCTTAGGGTTGTCATGACTTGTTGTTGCTATGGTTCATAGGCGTCATAGCTGGGTGGGATTGTTGGTTGAGTCCTTCACTAGGACATTTGCTTAGCACCTAGTATGCAAACTATAAAAGATAGTTCTCAGAGAGAAGGCTTCTTGTCAGTTCCAGCTCAGAGTTCTCTGGGCTCCAGAAGGGTTTTAAAAACTTACTTTAAAAAGCTTTAGAAAACATAATACAATGTATCACTTTAAACCTTTTATTTTTTTTTCCTTTCTTGGGACAGGGTTTTGTTATGCAGCCTAGGCTATCTTGAACTCTCAATCTTCCTGCCTGGAGGTAAGTACCACCATGATTGACTCGCTGAAACATTTTAAGCATAGAATTTATCGTGACTAGGTCCATTGCTGTTGCTCCCCATCACTGTCTGCCTTCAGGGCTTTTCATCATTCCAAATTGAAGCTCTGTGTCCACTAAACAGCCTTGCCATGGCTGTTACTTTAGCTCTAATGTCTAGTACCTCATAAATGTGGAATCATATCACTTTGCTTTTTATGTCTGGTTGGTTTCCCTTAGCTTCATGTCTTCGAGGTTTATCCATATTGCAGTGTGTATTAGCATCGGTTCTGCCTCTGCCTCTCAAGTGCTGGGATTAAAAACATGTACCACTACTGTCTGGTTACAGTGTGCTTTAATCTTCAACTGGGAACAGAAAATGTCTTTGAAATGTCAATCTGAGGCACTGATAACCAGTTTAGTATTCAGGTCATAAGTCAAGCCCTGTTTCCAGATAGCAATAGTGTGCTTAATTTATATCATTTAAACATCCTAGCTGGAGCTTTAGCTCAATGGTAGGGTGCTTGCCTATCATGAATGAGACATGGGTTCAATCCCTAATACTGCAAAAACAAACAACAAACCTCACTCAAATAGCAGCAATTAAAGAGATTCACTTCAAACATACCTAGACTTGTGTCTTGAGAAATAGCAGCAGAAGTAAAATCCCGAACCAATTACTTGGCTACTTAGTTCAAGCCCAGAAATGGAATTTACTAAACAACCACAAATCTGCTTCTTTTTTAAAGGTCAACTGGTATTCCATTGTTTGTACATATCTTGATTTGTTCATCTCCACTCACATACCAGTGGCTGCTTGGGTTCCTGCCCTTTGGCTATTGTGAAGTGGCTAGGCCCCAAAATGGCTACACTCAGTACAAGGCTGGGAATGTGCTGAAGGATGCTCATGTGTGTTGTGAGGGATAGAGATGTGACCCAGGACATCAAGATGACTATATATATATATTCAGCTGAATCTTCTAGGAAACTCAAAATTCAAAAGACCAATGGTCACCAAAATCATAGAAAAAAAGGACTATGTCAGAGAAGACTTACCTATTTGTCTTAGTTAGGGTTTCATTTCTGTGAAGAGATACCATGACCAAGGTAACTCTTATAAAGGACAACATTTAATTGGGGCTGACTTGCAGTTTCAGAGGTTCAATCCATTATCATCATGGTGGGAAGCATGGCAGTGTTTAGGCAGATGTGGTGTTGGAAGAGCTGAGAGGTCTACATCTTGATTCCCAGGCAGCAGCAGGAGACTGTGTCCACTTTGGGTGGAGCTCGAGGATAGGACCTCAAAGCCCACTCCCAGAGTGATGAACTTCCTCCAACAAGGCCACACCTCCTAACAGTGCCACTTCCCATGGGCCAAGCATATTCAAACTACCACACTGGCCAAGGGATGTTGTTTGGAATATCTGTGAGTTCTTTGGGAGACTGGAAAGCTCATGTGTGAATGCTCTGTCAAGATGAAATGTGAAGCCTTTTTAGAAAATATTTATTTATTTATTTACTTATTTACACCCCAAATGCTGCCATCCCCTATCCCTGTCTCCCCTTTCAGAAACAGTAGCTAGGGACATCTGTAAAGAGGAAACCTCAGGAGAGAAAATGCCTCCATCAGACTGGCCTGTGAGGTATCTGCTTTCTTGATGCCTGGAGGGCCCAGCTCAGCTCTGGGCAGGTAGTCCTGGGTTGCATAGGAAAGCAGGGAACCAGCCAGTGAGCAGCTTCTTTCACAGCTTCTGCTTCACTTCCTGCTTCTGGTTCCTGCCTTGAGTTCCCTTCATGATGGATTGCAAGCTGTGGGCTGACATAAACCCTTTCCTCCCCAAGCTGCCTTTAGTTAGTGTTTTATCCCAGCAATAGAAAGCACACTAGGAGGCCTGGCAGTGGTGGTGCAGGCCTTTAATCCCAGCACTTGGGAGGCAGAGGCAGGTGGATTTCTGAGTTCGAGGCCAGCGTTGTCTACAGAGTGAGTTCCAGGACAGCCAGGGCTACACAGAGAAACCCTGTCTCGAAAAACCAAAAAAAACCCCAACCAAACAAAAAAAAAAAAAACCCAAAGGTCTAATGCTCCAGTCAGGAAGCTTAAGTCTAAAGAGAATTCATAGCACCCCCTTTAGCGTCAGCTGATGTATTCCTGGGCTGTGCGTTCTTAGCTCAGAAAGTGACCACTGATGAGAAAAATTATGCAATAAATAAATAAGTTATACAATAAAATCCACAGCTTGTTCTTACTGCTGTATGTGGCTATGTTAGAAGTCTGTAACTGCTTCACACTAAGGAAGCAATGCTAAGCTGCAAGGCCTTGTGTCTGTCTCCCAGAAGAGGAAGCCAAGGCAGAGAAGGAGAGAGGAGGCCCAGACACCAGGCAATGGTCCCGGGATCCAGCTCAGGCTAAGGTCAACCTGATCTAAAGCTAGTAATGTCATTACTGTATTTCTTATTCGGAAGCAATTTGTTGAGTTAGCAAATTGAATACTTTTTTGTTTTTTAGCCAATCTTATGACTATCCATAGTGTCTGATTTAGAGAGAGAGAGAGAAAGAGAGAGAGAGAGAGAGATTGAAATTTTGTTTTTATTTATGTGAGTCAGGTCCAAAGTAAAGTTCACTTCCCTAAATTCTGGGGGTTAGACAAAAGCCAGTATTCCTCAGGAACTACCAAAGGAGCCAGTTTGCTGGCACAAGGGGCAAATGGTATCCGTGGTACTTTTTAGCATACCAAAGAACATGCTGGCCTCCAGGCATCCCCAGTATCACAAGAACCTGCTGCACATTCCAAGTCCATGCTGACATTCCTGCTCTTCTCTCCCTGCCCCTTACCCCAGACTTCTCCAGCTCATGGGCTTCCCTCCCCCAGCTTCTCGCTCTTCTCACACCCTTGCTATTTTGACCATGTGCTCTCTTTTTGTCTTCTTCTTAGTCCCCTCTCTCCCACTCTCTTGGTCTCTGTCAGGGTTTCTATTCCTTCACAAACATCATGACCAAGAAGCAGGTTGGGGAGGAAAGGGTTTATTCAGATCACACTTCCACATTGTTCATTACCAAAGGAAGTCAGGACTGGAACTCAAACAGGGCAGGAACTTGGAGGCAGGAGCTGATGCAGAGGCCATGGAGGGTGTTGCTTACTAGGTTGCTTCCCCTGACTTCTTCTCTTAGCTTGCTTTCTTACAGAACCCAGGACTACCAGCCCAGGGATGGCACCACCCACAATGGCCTGGGCTCTTCCCCCTTGATCACTAATAGAGAAAATGCCTTACAGCTGCATCTCATGGAGGCATTTCCTCAAGGGAGGCCCCCTTCTCTGTGGTAACTCCATCTTGTGTCAAGCTGACACACAAAACCAGCCAGTATGGTCTCCTTTGTCCACACTTTTGTCTTCTTTCTCTCTCACACACCTCACCATTCCCCATGGCCATGTCCAGTCTGCTGGCTGTATTCAGTCTATCATTTTTTGTTCCCTTCTCTGGACTCTTCAGAACCCTTTGGCTGTACACTCCCTCATACGTACGACAGAAACCTTCTCGTTACCTTGGACGGGTCATAGACAGTGTGTATGCATATGGCTATGCATACACATATGTATATGTCTCTGGGTGTGTATGTCGTGAGCATGTGGGAGCCTGAGGAAGCCAGAAGAGGTCATCAGACTCCCAGGAGCTGGAGTTATAGGCAGTTGTGAGCTGGCCAATGAGGGTAGATGCTGAATTCCATTTCTCTGGAAGAACAGAAAGTACTCTTTAACCACGGAGCCATCTCTCCAGCCTATAAAAGCTGATTTTAAAATATTCATTATGCCTGGCTGTGGTGGCGCGTGCCTTTAATCCCAGCACTCAGGTGGCAGAGGAAGGGAGGATTTTTTGAGTTCGAGGTCAGCCTGGTCTACAGAATGAGTTCCAGGACAGCCAGGGCTACACAGAGAAACCCTGTCTCGAAAAACAAAAGAACAAAACAAAACAAAAAATCATTATGTAATTTTCTAATTAAAAATAAAATATAGTATTATTATCATCCAAATTTTGAAATATAAAAAAGAAACAAAGAAAGAAAGAAAAAAGTTATTGTACTGTATGCCAGTATGTATGTGCAGTATGATTGTACTGACTGTCAGTTAATTATGAAATGTTTAATTGCATTTCCCTTGAGTTCAGAGCATGATGTCATGTGATCATTCCAGGTGAAGAATAGAATAGCATTTAGTAAGCATAGGGTTTATAAAGGTTGGACTGATTGGGGATGGAGGTGATTGCAACATGGAGGTCAGAGCCTACAGATGGGCAGGAGGTGGTGGGAGCAATATGGAGCCGTAGAAGAGCATTGCCCAGTCCTCCCTGCAGGATGGAGCCTCCTAGCAGCCTCTGAGTCAAGGTCTCTCTCCCACAGAGTTGACCAAGGCTTTGAGAGCTTTGCATCTTATTTCAGCCCTGTCCCAGCTCCCCTAACCCCAGCCCTTTCCTTTCACAGAATCAGATCTAGTATGCTTTCTCTGCTGGGTCCCACTTTGCCCCTCCCCCTTTTCCTTTTCCATTTTTTTCAAGACAGGGTTTCACTGGGCAGTCCTGGCTGTCCTGCAACTCACTCTGCAGACCAGACTGGCCTTGAACTAATAGAGCCAATAGACTTACGCGTCTCAGCCTCGTAAGTGCTGGGACTAACGGTGTGTGCCACCACTTCCCAGCACTTCCCCCCTCCTTTGTTTTTGATATTACTGCCCTCAACAGATCTTTCACCTCTGATACCCACTCAGCCTTTGCTTCCCAGAGGACCCTGTAACTGCCAGTGAGATGCTCTGCATTTCTGAGTTTTAAATTTATCTTTGAGAAGTTAGTTAAGTTTCTCTCTCCTTTCCTTCCTTTTTTTCTTTTGACAGTGTTTCATATATTTCAGGTTGACCTTGAACTCGCTAAGTAGCAGAGAATGACCTTGAACTTCCATTCTTCCTGCCTTTACCTTGGGAGTTCTGGGATTACAGGCATGCATCACTCGAACATGCAGCATTTGGGATTGAGCCCAGGGCTCCATGCCTGCTAGGGCAAGCACTCAATCAACTGAGCTATGTCCCCAACAGTGTTAGAATTTTATATCAAATAATGTCTAACAGACTATCAATTTTGACTTTAATACACAGCTGTAAATGTGTTTCTAAGAACTGTGCTTCCCAGCAGCAACCATAGCGAGAGAAGCAGCACTCTAGCCCCCTGCAGCCCCAACCTGGGAGGAGGATGCTTATTAAAGTGAAGACTGGAAAGGAGATTGAGATCAACATCGAACCCACAGACAAGGTGGAGCGAGTCAAGGAGCATGTGGAAGAAAAAGAAGGAATTCCCGCCCCCAACTGCAAAGGCTCATCTACAGTGGCAAACGAATGATGAGAAGTCAGCAGCTGATTACAAGATTCTAGGTGGGTCCGTCCTCCACCTGGTGTTGGCTCTTAGAGGAGGAGGTGGTCTTGGGCAATGAAGAAACTTGGTTCCGTTTGCCTCCTTGCCCTGCTGATCATGATGTAACATTACATACCCTCTCACGCTCTGGGACACCAGAGCCACTGCCCCCTCCCATGGATGCCCAATCTTGTGTGTCTATTGGTGGGAGAATGTGTGGACCCCTGGGTGCAGTGTTCCTAGCCCAAATGGCCCTTGCTGGTTATTGGGTTTTAGTTTGCAGTCCTGTGTGCTTCCTTCTCTTATGGCTATATCCTTGGTTGTCAAGAAAATATTTCCTGCCCCCCCCCAAAGAACTGTGTTTTCATGGGATTTTCCTTACACATTATACATTTGAAGATTTCTTAACCGAGTATAAAAATGTTTTAAGAAGTCCACAATGGTAGGGGTAGAATCCCAGCGCTTGGGAGGCTTGAGGCAGGAGCACTGGAAGTCAACCTGGTCTATAGAATGAGACTCTGCCTGAGTGGAAGGAAGGGGGGAGAGGAAGGAAGGAAAGACAGACAGACAGACAGATGGAAGGACTCGGGAGTCATAGAAGAAAGAAACTCTGAGGAGCAAATGGGAAGATTGGGTATGGAAGACACCACAACAAGGAGAGAAGTCTTCCAACAGCAGAGACACCGGGAGAGCAGAGAGGCCTCTGGGAACACCATGGCTGCTGTCTAGAACCTTGTACAAGCAGTTGATAAAGTCTGATTCATGTGGGAAATCACAGGGCAGTAAAAATGCATTACTGCTGAGTGTCCTGCCATGCCAGCTAGTGCAAATTACACACTGAACACATAAACTAAATATATGAAACTAGCTTCCTCTGGAGCTGTGACTCCAGCCATTGCAGGAGCTTTCAGGGATTGCTAATAAAATACTAATGTGTTTTGGCTGTCCGGCTTCACATCCAAGATGCCGATGCATGGTTAGCAGATGCCCATGGCTCTTGCCTCCCAAGGCCCAGAGGTCTCTCTGTGGGTTACGACGGCTTTCTGGAGCCTTTGCAAGTTACCCTGGGTCTGACAGTGAAGGAGATGTCTCCAGTTGAGGGAAGTGCTTTCCTCCTGATGCCTGAGGTCTGCTTTGACATCTGCAGATGCTGGTCAGAGGCAGGGCTTTTGTTCCTATTATGATTTCTGAGGGACTGGTACCCTAGGCTATATACCCTGGCCCTCATCATTGTCCTCAAAGGCCCGTTTATTTCTCTGATCCCCAAACCACACACCTTCCTCCTTCTACCTAGTTGGCTGGTGAACTTTACCTCTGTTTAGTGTGGAGTTCTCACTCTGGGGACCCATTTGTGCTCTCTAATGCTCAAATTGCAAACTTGATCTCTTAGGTCTGCCTCAGGAGACAGGGTACAGCCAAGGCTGAGAGCTATTGGCTTAGTCAGCCATTTCCATGGTGAAAGGGTAAAGAGTGCAGGGCAGGAGGGAGCTCTCATTACAGAGTTTGAGGCAGGCCCTTTTCAGGACAGAGCTGGCTCATCTTTATCCTGTTCTATTCTGCATGGCTGCCATGGGGAACCATGGAGGAAACACACACAGATTTTCCCTTGATAAAGTAAATTGGGTTTCCATGGTAGGTTTAATCTTTGTACACTCCCACCCAAACCCTCATGTGGGCTGCTGACACGGAGTTTGGAGTAAGAACAGCAAGATCCTAGACCTGTGTCTGGGAGTTGGGGCTATAGCTCATTGGTAGAGTGCTTGCCTAGCATATAGGAAGCTCGGGGTCCACCCCCAGCACTGTATGAACTGGGTATAGCTGTGTAAGCCCAGAATCCCGGCTCTCAGGAAGTGGAGGCAGGAGGATCACAGATGAAGCTCATCCAGGGTACATAGCAAGTTAGAGGTCAGCCTGGGCTATGTAAGTCTGTCCCAAAGAAGAAAAATAGTGTTTATGTTTGATAGCAAATAACCACATGACCCTGCTCCTCATTGCTCTTCATTGGGAGCCGGGCCCTGGGCCACCGCTTGACAAGCATCATTCCAACTTTTTCAACTATTCTGGTAGGCTGACTTTTTGCCACCTTTTTAGCAATGAAAGATACAGTCAGACAACAAAGGTGTCTCTGGCTAAGGAAACTGATAACTTGTGGGTATGCTAGCTAGGGTTGGAACAGGGGTCTATATCCTCTCCTGTGGTGAGGTCCAGATCCCAGTGTCATTGCCTGCTAGCTCTGTGTGATCTTGGGCCGACACACAACCTCTGCCCAATCTGAAACTGCTAAACGGTGAACTCTCACCCTAGTCTGCCTGGGCTTCCCTCCAGGCAGGGCAGGTGTGAACATAGATAAACAAGCAAATGCATGCACATGGTTGAGCAGCCATACAGACTTTGATCCATATCAGTGAGAGATGCAACAGGTGTTGGCTGACCCACATGTTCCTTAGAGCGAGCAGGTTCAAGTTAATCCTTTATTATATGAGCTTCAGATGATATACCCCATGACTCTAGCTTATACTGCAGGCTAACATACTCTTTGGTCCTCCCTGGGACACTGCAGGCTAAAGTCCTCCCGAGTCCTCTCTGTACTGGAGCTTCCCGGACTCTGTATAGGCCTGTTTGGAATGACTACCTCATGTGAATGTGTTTAAATGACTACTTTGTTTGCATGTAATGCTTTTCCTCATTACTATATATGGTAAGGGAGGAGGCTTACTATTAGGACTTACTATTAGGACTGATGCAGGCCAGTATGCTGTTTTAGTCTTGACCAAGTACTGATCCTATTTGTTCACACACCCCTCTGTTCCAGACACCTCATTTCTGTGGTCACAAAAACATAAATATGGGGTTTGGATGACTCAGTGGTTAAGAGCACTTACTGCTCTTGCAGAGGATGCAGGTTTAGTCTCAGCACCCACATGGTGGTTCACAACCATCTGTAACTCCAGGTCCAGAGGATCTGATGCTCTATTCTGACCTCCATGGGCTCTGGGTATATACATGGTGCACATACATATGTGTAGGCAAAATCCTCATACACATAAAATAAAAAAATGAATAAATCTTTAACAAAGACATAAATATACTGAGATTTCTTCTTTAAAAAATTTTACCTAAGCTGGGCAGTGGTGGCGCATGCCTTTAATCCCAGCACTTGGGAGGCAGAGACAGGTGGATTTCTGAGTTCAAGGCCAGCCTGGTCTACAGAGTGAGTTCCAGGACAGCCAGGGCTACACAGAGAAACCCTGTCTTGAAAAGCCAAAAAAAAAAAAAAAAAATTAACTTAAGATGTATATTATTATGTATGTGTGCGTGGTGCTTGTACGTGGGTGGGTGTGCCGTGGCACACACTTAGGGGTCAGAGGATACCTTTGTGGAGTTAATTCTTTTCTTGCACCTTTCTATAGATTCTAGGAATTAAAATCACCGGACATGCACGGCAGACACCTTTACCCCCAGAAACATCTCACTGGGTCTGAAGGCTCCTCTTTGCCATTTCTCCATAGGCTTTACTAGATCTTTACTTTGAACCCACTAGCTTCCTTTTATGCTTCTGTAGACAAACACTGACCGCCTCCCCTCAGGGTAATGGCTTGTGCCTTCTGAGCAGGGCTGTGGTCCTCCTCCCAGGTTGTGGTGAGACTGAGTGAAAGCATCAGACATGCTGGGAATAATAGGTGAACACTGGTGAGCATTGTGGACACTAGGTGAGCACTGCAGACACTAGGTGAGCACTGCAGACACTAGGTGAGCACTGCAGACACTAGGTGAGCACTGCAGACACTAGGTGAGCACTGCGGACACTAGGTGAGCACTG
>JADRCH010000059.1:3025013-3091102 GCA_019843965.1 Rhynchomys soricoides
GTGAGCACTGCAGACACTAGATGAGCACTAAGTGAGCACTGCAGACACTAGGGGAGCACTGCAAACACTAGGTGAACATTGCAGACACTAGATGAGCACTGTGGACCCTACTAACTTGGTGAAATTATGTAACAACAGGGAACCTGTGTGAGCTATGACAGAAAGTTTAAGGTACACTGAAGACACTCAGTTAGCTGAATAAGTCTAACAGGTGACCTCTGACCCCTGCTTGTCTAGGAATCCAGTGTCCCTGCATAATACCTGTATTATCTTACTCTTCAAATGGTTGTTGAGATCCACTTGGCACATTTACAGCCATCTAGTGTGGTTTTGTTGCTCATTCAGTTAAGTTTTAATTGTGTTAAAATCAACATCACTGCCTGGTATAGTGGCACACACTTTTAACCCCAGCAGTTGGGAAGCAGAGGCAGGAGGATTTCTGTGAGTTTAAGGCCACCTGCTTTATGAAGTGACTTCCAGGACAGCTAAGGCTACTCTGTCTCAAAACAACAAGAAGTGTGCCTTAACTGGTTTTTTTTTTTCCTCATTTAATTTTGGAGGGGGTGGTTTAACATTTTTCTTATTTAGTTTTGCCTGCATTTATTTTCTGTGTGCTGTAAATGTTTCTGGAGGAGACCAGAGGACAACATCAGATCCCCTGGAACTGGAGTTACAGATGGTTGTGATGCCACACGGATTGAACCTGAGTCTGTCATCTCTTTAGCCTCTCACTGTTTCTAAGTGTACAGTTTAGTGGGATTAAGCACACCGTCTCCGCTAGGAACTTGAGCCATCTTGTAATGTCCCCTATTTTTGTGTGTGCATGTACACTCTGTGTGTGTGTGTGTGTGTGTGTGGTGTATAGAGGCTAGAAACTGATGTTGGGTGTCTTCCTCAATCACTTCTCTACTTTACTATTTGAAACAGCTTGCCGTCTTGGCTAGCCTACCGGCCAGTAAACCTGAGGGGTCCCCATCTCCACCCCAGCACTGGAGTGGGCACACTATCACACCTGGCTCTTTACATAGGTGCTGAAGATCCAAACCAGGTCATTGTCCTTGTGCAGAAGGCACTTTGTCCTGAGCCAGGTACTGTTTGTTTCTTTGTTAAGATAAGGTCTTCCTATATAGCCCAGGCCAGCCTGGAACTCACTCTGTAGACCAGGCTGGCCTCAAATTTGCAACTTCCTTGCCTCTTCCTTAGTGTTTGCAGATGTGTACGACCACACTGTAGCCTTCCAGGGAAATTCCTCTTATGTCAGTCATTCAGGCGGGGACATCAGACTTTACATTCCTGGCCTGCTCAGGGACCAGGACATAAGCCGGGACCAGGCTTAGCCAATGAGCTGCAGCCATGCAGATCTTGATTGCATAGAGCCACAATATACAGCAGGTGCTGTGGGTGCCGTGGGTGCCATGGATGCCGTGGGTGCCGTGGATGCTGTGGGTGCTGTCGGTGCCATGGGTGCCATGGGTGCTGTGGGTGCTGTGGGCAGAGCAGCCTTGCTAGGGACTTCCTTCTGATGGGCTGGTCAGGTCCCAGCTCCTTTCTTGTCTGTTCACTCCAGGCAGGGAATACTCTGAGATGCAGCGAGCTCCTCCTCCTTGGTAGAGTCTCTGGGAGAGAAGTCATTTTCATTAATGATGTCAGATCACAGCTAGGAAAAACATCCTGGTGGGCTCTCCTATCCAGAGTTTTGCTGCTTTAACTGTAGCACTTGCTTGGACACCAGGCTTACCACCTTCCACCTCCAATCCAATTGGTTTTTTTTAATGATTTTTAAAATTACACTGTGTGTGCGTGCGTGCGTGTATGTGTGTTATGTGTGTGTATTGTACAGTGTGTGTGTGTGTGTGTGTGTGTATGTGGTGTGGTGTTTGTGTGTGTGACCTGCCTGCTGCTACATGATATCCAGGTCAGAAGACAGCACATGGAATCACGTTCCTCTTCCTATCATGTGGACTCAGGAAGTTGGACTCAGGTTATTAGGCTCGGTGGAAGGAAGCACCTTTACCCTAAGCCATTGCACCAACACAGGCCCTGTCTTTTTCATCAGAACTTTCTGTTAGCTTCTCAACAGTGCTATCCTGGGAGGTGTGCTCTGTGGAGAGGCACATTTATTTGTTTGTTTTTTTGTTTGTTTGTTTGTTTTGAGACAGGGTTTCTCTGTGTAGCCCTGGATGTCCTGGAACTCACTCTGTAGACCATGCTGGCCTCAAACTCAGAAATCCACCTGCCTTTGCCTCCCAAGTGCTGGGATTAAAAGTGTGTGCTACCACTGCCCGGCTAGAGAGGTACATTTAAAGATCCAGAGCAGGTGTCCCTTTCTTTGGAGAGGGACCAAAGAGAGAAAGGGTATAGGGTTCCCCAGGACACATCTCTGACCTGGGAGGCCTCTTGCTTTAGCTTCAGCTTTCTCTCTGCAGACTTATGCCTGTTCTCACTTCATGTATGCTGTGATGACTGAATGCCTTCCCTTAAAAACAAGAAACAAGCCGGGCAGTGGTGGTGCATGCCTTTAATCCCAGCACTCAGGAGGCAGAGGCAGGCGAATTTCTGAGTTCGAGGCCAGCTTGGTCTACAGAGTGAGTTCCAGTACAGCCAGGGCTACAGAGAAACCCTGTCTCAAAACAAAACAAAACAAAAACAACAACAACAAAAAAACAAGAAACAAGCCCCCAAACATGTAGTTATATACTTATTTCTTATTTATTTATATGGTGGTGGGAGTGGGTTTGGGTGGGTGGGTACATATCGTGCTTCATGCATCAGAGGACAACTTTTAGGAGCTGCTTCTCTCTTTCCACCATGTATGTCCCTGGGGTTCAAACTCAGGTCTTTAGACTAAAAAAGAGTCTTCTCACTAAGCCATCTTTTCTGCGCCAGGATTATCTTGGAGACATAAGGGAAGAAAGCAGTGTGGTTCTGGGGCCTCACAGGCTAGAGGAAGGGAGCAAACAGGTCCAGGCTCAGTGGGTAGCGCCTGAGTAGCTCCTGAGAGATTGTCACATTCTTAGCATCCAGAGTGTGTGTCTTAAACTTCATGTGTGCCTTTCTTTCATTTCTGCAACTCTCTAGGGGAGGTGTATACATTCAGCTGATCACCTCTGTTGTCACTTGCCACTCTGGCATCCTGGATTTGACATGGGCTGGTGGGCATGTTATAGAGCCTGCTTGGCTTCTGCCCAGGCCATGCCTCTGACTCCTGCAGCTCAGAGAGCAGGGCTCTACTTTCCCTTTCCATAGGTTTCTGTGGCCCAGTTTACATTCGATCCCTTCTCAGGGCTAGGATGGGGACATCTCCTGGCAGAAGAACAACTGCTCCTTCTTCATGGTGGTTTTTTTTTTTTTTTTTTTTTTTTGAGATAGGGTTACTCTGTATAGCCCCGGCTGTCCTGGAACTCACTCTGTAGACCAGGCTGGCCTAGAACTCAGAAATCTGCCTGCCTCTGCCTCTCAAGTGCTGGGATTAAAGGCGTGCGCCACCACTGCCCAGCCCGTGGTATGTTTTGCATTGAGAATACAACATGGTTGCTGCCCAAAGCCCATTGGATCCAGCCTCAGCTCTTGCAGCCTCAGTGATGCACAGCTCCTCCAGGGGGATGTTAGCAGTGTGTTCTAGAAGCCTAGCTAGGTTCTTCCTACTCTCTTCTCCAGGTCTAGTTGGAACCCAAGCCTACCTCAGTTTCTCATCTGATAGAGCATTACCTGCACACAACTGTTTGTTTCCCTGAATGTAAAAGATGGTTTCTAGCATGGGATGGTGGTCCAAATCCAGGCCAAGTTTAAGCAGCATTTTTTACTTACACGAGCACACTCTCTTGGCATCTTCTGGCCTTGTTAGTTCCTGGGAGCCATGGCTGTCTGAGCTGTCTTTATAATCACAGGAACATTTGCTTTATATCTTTACTACAATGAGTCCTATGCATGGATTTTTCCTAAAATAAAAGTTTTCTTCTTTCTAGGGCAGTAGTTCCCCATCTGTGGGTTGTGACCTCTCTGGAGTTACATATCAGATATCGTACACATCAAGTATTTACACTACAGTTTATAACAGTAACAAATTACAGTTATGAAGTAGCAACAAGATAATTTTATGTTTGGGGTTCATCACAACATGAGAAACTGAATTAAAGGGTCCCAGCATTAGGAAGGTTGAGAGCCACTGTCCTGGGGGTATAATGCCCTCTTTTGGCCTCTAAGGGCACTATGCACACATGGTGCACTTATATACATGCATGCAAAACACTCACACACATATAAATAAAGAAATAAATATTTTAAAAGATTGCCCTTAGTTCTAGGTGGTGGTGGCACAAGCCTTTACTCCCAGGACTTGCGAGGCAGAGGCAGGACAATCTCTGAGCTGGAAGCCAGTCTGGTTTACAGAGGGAGTTTTAGGACAACCAGGGCTACACAGAGAAACCTTGTTTCTAAAAACTAAAAAAAAAAAAAAAAAAAAAAAAAAAAAAGATGTCCTTGGGTTCTGATATCCTAGAACGCACCAGTGAACTAAGAGTACTGTCATAATCATTTTTAGGTGCCATTCCTCAGGTGTTCCCTGCCTTTAAAATTTTTTTTTTTGGTTATTATTGTGTGTGCATGAGTGTACCGATGCATGATTGCAGAGGTCAGAGGGCAACTCGGTGGAGCTAACTCTCACCTTCCCTTCCATCTTCCATCTTCATGCAGGCTCCAGGATTGAACTCAGGTCAACAGAATTGGGTTGCAAGTTGCTTTACCAGCTGAGCCATCCCTGCAACCAGCCACTTTAAAAAGTTTTATGCTTTTTATTTTTTGACAGGGTTTTTGAATGTCCTGAAACTCACAAAGTAGGCTAGGCTGGCTGGCCAGCAAGCCTCAGGGATCCAGAGGTCCCCACCTCTCCAGTGCTGGGATTTCAAGCACTTGGAGAACACAGTGGGTGAAAAAAATTTCAAAATCGACCTTTTCCTACAATACAAGGTTAATTGAATTCTTGTGAAAGACAGTCTGCCTTGGAGCTTTAAAAATACAAATTTTTATAAACTATCTTCGCTGAGAACAACTTGAGAGGAAGGAAATGGGAGAGACTGGTGAGATGGGTCCCATAGAACCAGAGAACTTTAATCCAAACCAGAAGCTATGTATGAGGTTGGTGTGTATCACCCCAGAGGAGGCATTGGTGTCAAGCTTCTTAATGAGTGACACTTCTATATACAATAGCGAATGATTCTCACTCATAGAGTGTCACTATGTAACTCTGTGTGGCCTGGGGACTTGTTATGTAAAACAGGCTAGCCAGGAACTCATAGAGATCCATCTGCCTCTGTCTTCTGAGTACTGGGGTTAAAGACAGACACCACTACACTCAACTCATATCTCAGTGTTTTGTCTGCATGTACATAACTGCACCATGTGTGTGCAGTAGCTGCTGAGGTCCGAAAAACTCATCAGATCACTTGAACTGGGAGTTCCTGACAGTTGCAAACTGGTGTATAGGCACTGGGGACAGAACTCAGGTCCTCTACAAGAGCGGCAAGTGCTCTGAGGCATTGAGCCATCTCTCTAGCCCTCTAGGGTTTTTAGAGAGGTACCTGAGTTAAAATGTGATTGTTCCAGAGACCCCAAGCTGGTACAGTTGTTGTCTTGAAAACAGACACACACACAGAGGGAAATCCACACAAAGACACAGGGAGAAACCACCATCTACAAGCCATGGAATGATGTTCAGAAGAACGTGTTATCCCGGGGGCACCTTGTTTTTCCTGCTACCAGAACCTTGAGGAAACCAAATATCCCACGCCAAGCCCCATCCCTCCTCAAGGTGTTATAGTGGACTAGGCAGGTAAACACACCCACCTTTCAACAGTCTGTAAAACTCTGCAAATCTGGAGACGAAACACATACTTCAGCATGTCTTCAGCAGTTAGGCATGGAAGACAGTTTGAGATCCAGGAGGAGCCCCTCCTCCTCACTGCCCCATCTGGGAGGCCTTCCTGGACCAGGGTAGCTTCAGAAGGGACCTGAAGAAGCAGTTAGATAGAAGATGTCACTGTAGCCAGCCGTGAAGCTGCCTTTACTCTGGCCATATTGAGAAGGGGCTGTTCATCTTAGATAGCCCAGGCTAGCACCTTCTAAAGCTGCACTGTCCAACATTGGGAGCCATCAACCATGGGCCTGCTGAGCATCTGAAGATGCATTCTGAGTATAAAAAACATAAAAGCTTGGGGCAGGGAAAAGCTAAAATCTATTAGTTCTTATATTGATTACATATTGAAATGATATTCTTGATACACTGGGTTTTGTAAAATGTCTTTACAATGAATCCTACAAACTGCTTTTAATTTCTTCTTCTTCTTTTTCTTCTTCTTCTTCTCCTCCTCCTCCTCCTCCTCCTCCTCCTCCTTCTTCGATAGAGTTTCTCTCTGTAGCCCTAGCTGTTCAGGAATTCACTCTGTAGACCAGGCTGGCCTCAAACTCAGAGATCCACCTGCCTCTGCCTTTCTAGTGCTGGAATTAAAGGCGTGCGCCACCACTGCCTGACTGCTTTTAACTTTTAAAATGTGGCCACAATAAATTAACAACAATGTGAGTGATTTACATTGTATTTCTACCATTATAAAGAGGGTGTGTGTCCAACCACTGAGTTCTGAAGGTCATAGTCTGTGCAGCTGATCCTCCTGAGTGTCCAGGGTGTTCCCCACATAACCAGGACAGGACAAAGGGACTTGTCCCTGTCCCAGAGAACAGCTGTGCTTCTGCTTTTAAAAGTGGCCACCAGAGTCATCCTCAATCGTGGCTCCTGGGACATTGTTTCATTATTTATTCAGTATTTTTTATAATGCATCACCAAGCCTAGCCAGCGCAGTACAAGGAGAGAACTCTGTTCACTGGTCGTGCTTTGGCTCTGCTGTTATAATTTCTGGGCTTGCAGCAATGACCTCAGGCCTGCAAGGATCTTCCATAACTCAGACTCCTCCTCTTTCCCTGGGACTGTTACCCAGTGTAGGCCCGCATTTAGCCTTAGTCAGAGGGATACAGGGCTCTTGCTCATTCCCATATTTGTTCATTTGGACTCCTTTGAGCATCTCAGAGTGTTCAATGCTGTGCTGGGCACTGGGGATGAAGGGTGACAAGTATCATTCTAGAACCTTCAAGGAGGGAAGAGAGGGATGGATCCTGTTCTGTCTTGGGAAGACTTCTTTCAGGAGGTAACATTTCTCTTTGGTTTTGAGGGGTGAATAGTAGCCATACTGCCGAGGGGGCATCTCAGCCTTGTATGATGAGAAGCCTTTCTACAATCCCCCAGAGAGCCCTGCTATCCCCATGACCATTAATTAGGAATCTCTGGGCCTTGGCATTCCTTGAGGGCAGCCATTTTAGAAAACATGCATTAGGGAAACGGCAGTGAGGCAACCCTTAGAAAAAAAAATTACCAACCAGGTAGTGGTGGCGCACGCCTTTAATCCCAGCACTTGGGAGGCAGAGGCAGGTGGATTTCTGAGTTCGAGGCCAGCCTGATCTACAGAGTGAGTTCCAGGACAGCCAGGGCTACACAGAGAAACCCTGACTTGAAAAACCAAAAAAATAAAAAAATAAAAAATAAAATAAAATAAAATAAAAATATAATAAAAAAAATTACCATAACGTGAAGCCAACCTTTCAAAGACTAAGCACATCTCCAACCTTCCCAGGACTCACAGGGCAACGCAAGGATATGGGTTTTGAAAGCAGATAGCAAATGCTGGCTGCTAGAACGCAGCCTGTACTCTATTTATTTAGGACTTTGATAGACAGACAAGTGTTTATTGAATGTCTACTTTGTGCTAGGCATTGGGAGCAGGGCAGTGACTTGGATCTTGGTTTTGCTTTCCTAGGGCTCACTGCCTTGAGGGGGAGGGGGTGAGATACTTCTCAAGCATTGTAGGGAGAATATGGAGCTAGAGAGCCCTCAGGAAGGCTCCCCAGTACAGTTCCCCACAGGCAGGGCAAGTTTCCCGGAGGGGGTTGCCTTAAGGAGATAGCGGGCAGAATCTGACAGACAAAAGGGCAGAGGGAAGAACTTGGTAGAAGTAACTTTTCCTGCAGAGGCAGAAATGAGCTTAGTGATTTCAGAGAATGGCAAGTGTTTACACTGGCTGGAGTGTGACATGTGGTGTGGGGGAGAGCTAAGGAAGACATGATTAGGCCTGCCAGATGCTTCAGTAATTCCTGGAAACAAGGGGTACAAAAGAAGAGTACCGCCCCTGCGAGGTGTCCTCTGACCTCTGTGTGTGCGTGTGGGTGTAGTCACATGTGTCTCACATACATATACACACTCACACACACAATCACACTGATACACACACATGTACACATACAAATAAATAAACATAAAGAGAAAATTTAAAAGGAAGAATTGGAAAATATCAGCACAGCCCAGATCATGCTAAGCCTTACATGTAAAGGTGTGGAGTACTGTAGACAGCAGGGAACCGGTCCTGACCAAGCAGCTTCCCACATGGGCGACATTGTGCACACATCTGTGCTTCCTCTGCACTTTCTACTGCCAGGGTGAGGCTGTGCCAGGAGGTGTGTCCCAGTCACCCCCTGAGGTGCCTTCAAAGGAGACTTCCCACCTGGTGTGACTCAGGAGGTGAGGAGAAGAGCCAGAAGTGAAGCTAGGCACAGGCCCGGGCAGACTGGGGAGGCCAGGTATGTCAACAGTGACTAGATCCAAATCTAGAGGGCAGGGGAGGGGAAGGAAGGAGAGGGAGAGGGTAAGAAAGGCTGGGAAGAAAAGAGGGTGGGGCCAGAGGAGAGGGAGGGAGGGAAGGTGTGGGGTGAGGAGAGGGAAGGGGTGGGAGGAGAGAAGGCCCTGCTCTGTGCCTTCATGGTGTGAAGAGCCCAACATCACCGAGCTCGGTCCTGAGGTGAGGTGTGGTAGTAAAGCTGAGGCACCCTGCCTGCCTTGGGCACCTCCTTGCTTTCCGCCTTGGTGTGACTCACACACAGGAGAGTTGAAGAGCAACCATTTAACCAATTGGCTCTCAGGGCCAACTAGTCCAGAGTGACCCAGCTTGTTGTGAGGCACACTGAGGAGAGCCCTGTTCTGTCAGGGTTTCCTTTCTCACCACAGCCTTCCTCAGTTTGGAAGGCTCACCATTCTTGTCTGGAATTGTATGTTTTTTCTTCAGCTCTTCTGTCTGCCATTCACTCAACGAATGCCTCTCAAATGTCCTCTGCTGAAGACGGCACGATGACTGCCCTCTCCTTTTAACTTTGAGACCTTCCCAGATTCCTTTAAGGCACCAGGCAAATCTTGCAGGGTGCTACCCCAAGCTTCTTGGGGTCAATCAGTCTTGCTGTACACATGAGTACTACACAATCTGAATGCATGCTGAGAGATTCATTTGCTTTTTTGTTAATTTTTTTTTTTTCAAAATAGGGTTTCTCTGTGTAGCCCTGGCTGTCCTGGAACACATGCTGTAGACCAGGCTGGCCTCAAACTCACAGAGATCCTCCTGCCTCTGCCTCCCAAGTGCTGGGATTAAAAATGTGCAGCACCATGCCTGGCTTCACTTTTTCTCACATGAGGAGGTTTGAGGTCTTGTTCAAGCAATGTCCTTGTGATTTCTCAGTCGCAGTCAGGGAGTCCCCTCCCTACTGAAACTGCTGTCATCAATCTTCCCTTCCTGTGTTCTAGGAGGTTACCACTCTGCTCTCAGCTCCTCACTCCACTTCCTGTTTCCACACAGGGAAGGTAAGGGAGCCTTCACTCACTGAACTTACGTCAGGCCTGTGCTGAGAGATTCACAGAGAAGATTCTACTTAGTCCTTCGTAACCAAAAGAGAAGGGCCATTGCCACCCCAGTTTTGGAGAAAATGAAGCTCAAAGATAGGAGATGATTTTTCTCATGTCATGTGTGTACCATGTGGTAGACCTATGACTGAAACTTAAGGATACTATTCTCTTTTTTGAGACAGTTTTGCTGTGTGGTGGAATGGCCTGGAACTCTTGATTCCCCTGTCTTGGCCTCCTGAGTGCTGGGATTATAGGCATGTGCCCCCACATCTGGCTTCAAGGTTGGATTTTATGAAACTCCCAAGGCTGGCTAGGTGGCATCAGACTGCTGGGATCCTCTGCTGGTTCCTCCCCTTGCTAGATATTGGACCTGCATCTGCAGAAATTACTGTCTCTTGTTAGTTCCCTTCTGACCTTGGTGAAGTAGGGTGACAATTTCTGTCTCTTTGAGTTACTCAGATGATCTGAGATAGCAAAGCAATGAAAATTACTTGAGCAGGCCCTTGCTACACGTGTTCCAAGATGACCCCCATTCGGGTTGCCTGGCCTCTCTAAGACGCTGACAGTTACGCAGGGGGAGTCATTACCTATAGAAAGGAGCTCCAGAGTAGGCCTCTTTTTCTTGTCTCAGAGGCTTTGGGAAAGTTTGGCAGTCTTTGCACATCCAAGCATGGAGAGATATCTAGAAGGAATCCTCTAGCAGGATGGTAGAGATGTTTCTCCAGCTGGAGTAGATTGATGAGGGTGTTCACCCCCAGTGCCCTGGGGTCACAGAGCTGAGCAGGAAGTTGGGTTTGAAGGAAGCTGGCGGGCCTCCAAAGAGAGTTCTCCTGTGGTTTCTAATCTGCTTCGATTTTCAATGGTCCATTGCTTTGTGATCCATAGAACTTGCCTGATGAGATCCTGCTTGCAGCAAGGAAGTTTGATCAGGTGACATCCTGCCTCCCTTTCATCCTGCTTAGAAGTAACTTCAAGTTACAATGGCTTCAGACTCTAGGTCACAGATCAGGGCTCCATACTTGAGGCCGGTGGTTAGGTTTTGGGTATTGGCAAAGTCCTGAATCTCCCAACCTGGGTTAATCCCAGGCTCTCCCCAGCTTCTCTGTAACCCTTGCAGTGGTGGGGAACCAGGATGTGTTTTCTGCCTTCTGGGCACCAGGAGAACTATACTTCAGTGTGGTTCTGCATGCTGCAGTGTATGAGAGCAGGCATACCCAGCCCAGGATGCAACATGCCCCGAGGTGTGCCCTCGAGTGCCTCAGCAGGCTTTTGCCCTGTTACTCTTTCAACCCTGTTCGAGTGTGTGGGAAGCTTGTGTTAGCCACTGGGGTTTGGGGTGATTTCCCCAGCATTTCTGAGCTTGACGTGAACGAGACGTAACCTTTCTGTTAAGCCAGCAAGATTTCAAGATGTCTTTTGCCGTGACAGCTGCATTAATGACCTAATGCTGTCAACATTTATATGATAGTTTTCCAGTTTGCTTAACATTCTCTTAATCTTCCTAAGTCAGCCCCAGACTCTCCCATTGAGTCATAAATCTCCCAGTGAGGTCAACCACCCAGTTCTTCAGCTGTGATTCCCTACCCTTCATCCTTAATTAATCCCTGGCCCTCCTGATAGGCCTCCAGGGTTCTCTCTGCTTGATCGGAGCCAAGAGTCTAGGCAGAAAGGGAGAGCAATTATGCTGAAGAAGAAAAAGGCAGGGTGGAGTAACAGTGGAGAGCAAGCCTTCTGGATTCAGGAGCTCCATTACTCCAGACACTTTTACGAATCTCTGCAAACATTAGCATCTGTACCCAAACTCCAATTTCAAAGCGGCACTCTAGGACTTAAATGTGATGAGGTTGTCACAGCTGCTTATAAATTCCTCAGCCCAAATTCTAGATGGAGGATGTGGTGATAAATGTCTGTTATTATGGTTACTAAGATAAAAACTGTGCTTCAAGAGTCAGTAGGGAACTAAACCCAGGTGTGAGTTCTGCTTTGGCCTCTGCTTAGAGAGCAGGGCCACCACAGAAAGGACCGTTTCAGGGTATGACAGAGGGAATCTCCCTGGACTGGGACCACATGGCAGGAATCTTCTGTGTCTGTCTCTTTAGCAAGGGCTGAGCTGCCTGGGTTCCTGTGTACCCTCACCAGGTTAGATGTTCCTTTCTCACTTTGGGTAAGAAGGAAGGACTGCCTGGTCTCCTCCCCTTCCCATAGAGTGGAAATGGTAGCAGTGAGTCCACGAACTTGTTTATTGAGCATTTACTAGGCAGTGGGTTCCAAGTGTAAACTAAGGGAAAGACTTTGCTTTGAAAGTGTTCTCAGTGAAGAGGGGGCAGGCTGAAGGTGAAAAACCAAAGGGGGATGGGCATGGCATCGAGAACTAAGTGGATGGCATCCTCAGAGAGAACACCCAAGCTGACCGGCTCTGTCAGGAGTGGTGAGGGCAAGCCCTTGGGAGTGACCGTGGCCTCAGGCAGGCCGTGCTGGGGAGCATGGACAGATAGATGGCCCAAGGACAGAACATTCTTGGCTGGTTGAAGCTCCCAAGGAGGCCAGAGTGACAGTGACCAGTCTGTCAGCAGAGTTGAGCAGGCCACTATGAGGAACTCTGGTTGGGTTTAGGGCAGGGAACTGACGGGTCCAGATTTGTTTTCTGAAGGCCATGTTTATTATGTGTGTTTCCATTGTCTTGGACAATCGAGGGCAGAAGCAGTGGGGCTGGGACCTCAGCAATCCTGCTGCAGTCTTTCTTCAGTTGATGGATTTTTCAGTCCCATCCTAGGGAGTGCGTGTCACTGTGGCAACATGTAGACATTTCTAGCTTTCAAAGATGTATGCGTAGGGGCTGGAGAGATGGCTCAGTGGCTAAGAGCACTGACTGCTCTTCCAGAGGTCCTCAGTTCAATTCCCTGCAACCACATGGTGGCTCACAACCATCTGTAGTGGGATCTGATGCTTTCTTCTGGCCTTCAGGCATTCATGCAGACAGAGCCCTCACAAATATAAAAATATAAATAAATCTTAAGAAAACAAGACGTGCATGTATCTATGCATCAAGGTCATCCATGTGGCTCCATGTTGATGAATAGACATCCTTTTCCATCAAGTCCTTCCTGCCTGGCTGGAGGTCTGTCTGACTTTGAAGCTTAGCTGGTTTCTCTTCGGAGTAGAAATAACCCTGTGCAGAGATGGGCACTTACCAGGCCTCCAAACCCCTGCTCCCTGTAGAGATGATGAGAATGTCTGCATCAAACAGAGCTGCACACAACATGGCCCTCAGATAGAGGCAGAAGGGCAAAGCTGGCACAGTGGCTCCTTTTATGCTCACCATTCTTGTTCTGTCTGGTTGGAGCGGCTCACAGATATTGTCAGTAAAAGAAACCTTCAGAGCCTGCTCCTGGCTTCTGCCCAGGTGATGCTCCTTTTTAAGTTTCTGTTATGCCTGGACCATGCCTCCACCATGGCATTCAGGGATTCCTCTGCTCAGGTTGGTTCCTTTACCAAACACTAGACATTCAGGAGCCAGGTATGGCGCTGGGTTAAACAAGATGAGCCCTCTACTCACCTGGGATTATCTTGTAATGGTGAACAAACATTTGAGCACGATCACTGTCAGTGTTGTTTTATAAAACGATAAAGGGGGAAGGAATATGTTTGGTGGAGGTACAGTCAGGAGTGAGGAAAGGGGGTGCCTCTACGGGCCCATGCTGAGGGACCAGCTATACGACATGGTACAGTATAGAATAGAGTTTATTCAGGGCATGGGGAGGGGATCGTAGAGACGGGGGGTCGGGGGGGGGAGAGACAGAGAAAGAGAGAGGAGGAACAAAGGCCAGCCATGAGCATGTGGAGAGAGAAGGGAAGAGGAATGGGGAGAGCGGGGGGGGGGGGGGAAGAGGGTAAGCGAGCAAGAGCAGGAGAGCAAGAAAATGAGGAGGGGGCAAGCAGCTCCTTTTATAGTGCATCAGGAACACCTGGCTATTGCCAGGTAACTGTGGGGCAAAGCCTAGACTAAATGCCAACAGTCGGCATTAATCAGTCTAGGAAGAAAAAGAGATGACTTGTTAGGGTTGTGTTGGACATGGGGTGGAGCTCCTCGAGCTTGATTGGCAGCCAAACTGTCTTACCACCTTTAATGATCCACCCGAGCCCCTCGACTGACCATCCTTCCTCCTGGAAAGCTGTTGTCCCTGATTCTCTTGTGGCTGCAGGCTTTGGATTGATTTAGGTCTCAGCTCAAGTGTCCCCTCCTCAAGCTATCCCTCCCCAGTCAAAATAGCCCGTTTTATGCCTATGATCTGCCTCAGCCCCCTGAGAAACGTTGATTTCATCAGAGTAGACATGGGCGTGGCCATGGCCAACAGGGATAACTTTTAGTGTTAGTCTTTGCTTCCATCTTGTTTGAGGCTAGATCTCTTTGACACTCCAGGCTAGCTGGCCAGAGATCTCTTGGAAATCCTCCTGCCTCTGCTTCCCATCTTGCAGTAGGAACACTGGCATTGCATACATACTACCATGCATGTATCTTTTAATGGATGTAGTATTAAGTATTAATTAATAAATCCTGGTGTGGGGTTGCTTCCTGCCTCAATGGTTTATGTTCCTGAATGAAAGACACACACAGTCTTTATATTTTATTTTGTCTTTTTTTTTCGGAGCTGAGGACCAAACCCAGGGCCTTGCGCTTGCTAGGCAAGCACTCTCCCACTGAGCTAAATCCCCAACCCCGTCTTTATATTTTAATATACCTTAAGCAGCACAGTAGCTGGGCTACTTCCTTACCCTCCGTGCTGCTAGAAGCTACTTCCTGCTGACAATTCTGAGTTACTACTTACTAATTTCTACCCATCTTGGCCACCCCAAACCCTTTGGTGAGGCCCTCTGGCCTGTGCTTGCTTGGCCCAGAGCCCAGGGTCCTTTCCTTGTTTCTCTGCCCCATAGTGGCCTCTGTGTCTCTCCTCTCTCCACACTCGCCTCTTCATTCTCAGATATATCAGATCTCTCTCCTCCTCTCCTCCCAGTCCCAAGCCCAGGAAATCCTAAAATCCCGCCTCTGTCTGTCCTCCCCAGCCATTGGCTGCTGGCATTTTTTATTTACCAATCAGAACCAACTGGGGACAGGTTCCCATAAGCTACCTGCAGACCCTTTCGTACAGTTTTTTGGGGGGGAACATAATTATCACTCGTAATGCAAGCAGCTACAAATGGGTTCTGTTGACTCAAACTCAAGAGTTTATGCCTGAGTGACATGTGTTTTTTATCCTCTGAGCCATCTCCCCTGCACTGGAATGAGTTACTTTTTTTTTTTTTGGTTTTTTGAGACAGGGTTTCTCTGTGTAGCCCTGGCTGTCCTGGAACTCACTCTGTAGACCAGGCTGGCCTCAAACTCAGAAATCTGCCTGCCTCTGCCTACCAAGTGATGGGATTAAAGGCGTGTGCCACCACTGCCCATTAAGTTACACTTAATATAAATGTAAGCAGTGAATTAATCTGGTGGCTGTATTTATTTACCTTATGTTAATCCCAAATAACTTCACAAATAAACCAAGATTTATTTAAGACTGCACCTCAATAGCTGAGCAGTTAAATGATATATCTTAAAATTCTATGCTAGTCTGCCTACCTCCCAGCCCCACCCCATGATACTTGCATATTATTAATCTGGTTCTTCAGACCCCTTCTTCATCATTCCAGTTTCTCTGTCCTCCCTGTGGATCTGACTCTCCCTCTCTCCCTCTCTCCTCCCTCTGGTTGGCAGACATCCCGACCTATTCTCTATTCTGCCCAGCCATTGCGTGATCAGCATTTATTGACAAGGCAGAGAATAAATGGTAAGACCTGTTTACACAAACTTGAGACAGGAGATTCTTGGTATAAGCATTACAATGCCATGTCCAGATTGAAACAAGATATGAGGCAGAGAAAGCAGCATTTGAATAACCCAAGGGGAAACTTGACACAGCCTACAAAACATTATGCCTACCCTGGATGATTATAACTCCTCAGCTATGTTAGAGGCTGGAGGAGAGAAGGGCAGGCAGGTGTAGCTGTCACATCGATTTGCCCCAGGGAGGCAAGTGGTTCTCGATAGCTTACCCACAGCTCACAGCAGATCCTAGGAAACCCTGGATTTTGTTGTTTCCGGCTTAAGTCTCAAGCAAGGACATTAACTATAAATGTCTGATTAGATCTTTTCTCCTTTTTTTTTTTTAGCCAGAGTCTAACTATATGCTCTAGACTCTTCTGGAACTGGTGATTTTCCTGCCTCAGCCTTTCAAATGCTTCTGGGATTACAGGTGTGTCATCGGGTCTGGTACCATCCAATTCCTGTTGGTACTGTAAGCAACTTCCTAGGAGTGATGCTTGGCCATTGGCTCCTGGGCCTGAGCCAGGTGAGTCTCCCAATCCTGCCTCAGTCCCTCCCAGCATCTCCTCAAGTACACAGCCAGGGTAAGGAGCTAAGTGTAAGTGTCCAGAGCAGTTTCAGAAAACCCAGGGTGACTGGGAAGACACCCAGGCTCCTTAAGTCAATAGCATTTCCTCACAACAGAAACAGACCAGTTCTGAGGTAATTGCTGACTTCTCTCTCTCTCTCTCTCTCTCTTAAGAGAGATGGGCTCTTGTCCAGCCCTAGGGGCTCTTGAGGGCCTTGAGCTATTGCTTGGTCACCAACATAATAGGCATCTCCTAAGTGCAGGTGCAGGGCTCATGGAATAAGCACATTTTCCTTCCTCTGCAAACCCTGAGCATCCGAGGAACCAATTTTCTTTTCTAGATATGTCTTGCCCAGCTGCACAGGTCCTTGGTGGACAGGGGTTGGATTTAATAAAATTGAAATAGGCAGGGCAGCCGACTCGATGCCAGGAATGCTCCACAGGATTGCACTTTACCCTCAACATGTCCCTGTGTCCTGTGCCATGCAGATCTGAGCTCAGGCTTACTCCCTGGACTGGGGCAAGAGGGGCAGAGCAAGCCATTCTTATTTTACCCACAGCACTGCATGGAATCAAACGTGCCTGGTAATCACTGGATGGACTAGCAGTTTTATTCTGTGTCTCCCCCACAAAAGGAGGCAAAAGTGTTGCCAACCATTGGATGCAAACCGAGTCCTGTTTTCAGAATGTCTGTGAGACTTATGAGCCATAGCAGGACACCTAGTGGGAGCCGTGGCAGGCTTACAGTTAGCCATGTTCAGCAGATTGACAACCACAGCTGTGATGACATCACTTATGCACCCATGACTCGACTCTCATAGCGTTCTCCTTAACATGCAAGAGAAACTGGTTGCTAACCCTCAGCCCATACTATGGGATTCCCAGGCATAGGTTTCTTTTAGGGACCTCCTGATGGTGGCCGCTTGTGGCTTACTTCTCTAGCTCCTGTTTTTATTCCTTTACATTATTAGTACTGTCAAATAAACACAAGGTAAAACTTACCATTTTAACTATTTAAAAATGTACACAGTTCAGTAGTGGTAAGTACATCCCCTACTGAGCCACTCCCCTCTGTCTTCTGTGCCCTGGTCCTATTCTCATCCCAAAGATCTGATCTTATTACACAGCTCAGGCTTGTCTGGAACTTGTGATTTTCCTGTCTTAGCTTTATGAGTGTGGAGATGACATACGTGTGACCCCATGGCCAGTCCTCATGATATTCTTTTCAAAGAAAAATTGTTTATTTTTATGTGTATGACTGTCTTGCCTGCATATATATCTGCGAACCACATGTGCATCTGGTGCCTGCAGAGGCCGGACGAGGGCATCAGATCTTCTGGAACTGGATTACAGACAGTTGTGAGCCACCTTGTGGGTGTTAGGGATTGAATCCAGGTCCTCTGGAAGGGCAGCTAGTGCTTTTAACTGCTGAGCCATCTCTGCAGCCCCTCTCTTCTCTCCATTGTGCAGGCAGTGCCACAGAGGGTAGAAAAGCATAGGTCAGTGACTGTCATGCCTTAGGAGAAGGCACTGCCAGCCGGACCTACTGAAGCAGAGACTGGGGCCTGACCTCCTTATGGTGACATGCTACAGGATGTTAGTACACATCCTCTTGACTCTTAATGCTCCTTAACATCCCCCTAGAATCCCCCTCCTCACTCCACTGGGGAGAGGTGGCATATGTCCCAGGCCTATCTGGCCCATCAGAGTTCTCTGGACAGCAGTTGACTGGGTTAGAGATAGACAAAGCATCCAAGCCAAGTCAGTGAAAATAAAGCTTAGGTGTGTCCTGGAACTGTGGGGCCAGACTCTCCCGGGGTTGCTCAGCTGATAGGACGTGAGCCTGAGGATGTTGGTGGCCAGCAGGACACCTCATAGAGCAAACCTGCTGGCAAGAGAAAACTCTCACAGCTAGCACCAATAACAAAAGAAAGATATCTTAGGAGACTGGGTGTAGATGGAAAGCCTATTTTGTCTCCTTCCTTCCTTCCTTCCTTCCTTCCTTCTTTCCTTCCCTCCCTCCTTCCCCCTTCCTTCCTTCTTTTTAAAAATGTCGTATTTTAATTGCATATGGGTGTTTTGCCTCATTTGTGTCTGTGTACCATGTGCTTGCCTGGTACTCTTGGAGCCAGAAGAGGGTGTCAGATCCTCTAGAATTGAAATTACTGAGTATTGAGTTACTGTGTGGGCCCTGGGAACTGAGCCTGGGTCCCCTGGAGGAGCAGCCGGTGCTCTTCACAGCTGAGCTGTGTCTCCAGCTCTTCTCTCCATCCCGCCCTCTCACAGAGCCTCACACAGCCCAGGATGTACAACTAAGGATGACCTTGAACTTCTGATCCTCTTGCTCTCAGCTGCAATTACAGACAGGCACGCATCAACACACTCGGTTTCATGCAGTGCTGAGGATTGAACTCAGGGCTTTAAGCATGCTGGGTAAGCACTCCGCTAACTGAGATACAGCAAAGCCTCTACCACATCACTTACTTTTCCACAGGGGGTGGCCTGAGTCAGGCTTTTGTACATTGCAAACCTAGATCCTCACTAAACAGACACTGGAGGTGGAAGGGGATGGACAGAAATGGCTGCTGGATGGCTAATGGCTTCAGTAGCATCCACATTTATCTATACACCAGCCTAGAGCTGACTTCCATGCTGAGGTCCTTTCCCTAGGAGTTGACGTCATAGTGCAGATGAGGAAGCAAAGGTGGAGAGGGAAGGTTTCCATAAGGGCCTTCTGAGTACAGCACACAGGTCCCAGGCTGGACTGCTCTAGAGATGCAAAGATCCACCAGCCCAGGGCCAGTAATAAGACAATGGGATGAAGGGATAGGAGCTGCCTTAATTTTTAAAAAATATACTTTGACATTTAGCATGTGTGGGTTTTTTGGGGGGGAGGGGCGGTGGGTAGCTGTGCCATGGTGTACCTGTGGAGGTCAGGTCAATAGACAGTAGTCAGTTTGG
The DNA here is from genome assembly GCA_019843965.1 of Rhynchomys soricoides. Taxonomy (NCBI): domain Eukaryota; kingdom Metazoa; phylum Chordata; class Mammalia; order Rodentia; family Muridae; genus Rhynchomys; species Rhynchomys soricoides. The sequence goes on from JADRCH010000059.1 coordinate 3,044,166, forward strand.
TCCTTCCACTGCCTGAGTCCTGGGGATTGAACTTAGTCAAGCTTGGTAGCATGTGCCTTTACAGGCTGATTCATTTCCTCTGATTCCGGGGGCCAGCTTTAGTAAGGCACACACATACAGTCCTGAGCCCCAGTATGTGGCTTTCTAACTTAGTTCTCTGAGCACGTGGAAGACTCAGGTGAGCAGGATTAGCCTGGGGTGCTTCTCAACAGCATGGACGAGGGAGCACAGACCAACCGAGTTAAAATTACGAACTGGAATGTTTCAGAGCCTAACAGGAGATTTGAATGGGCATCAGGTTTGAGAGCTGGTGACCTCAGGCAGTGGTTTTCCCACACAGGTGGCTAGGCCCCTCCCACATGCTCTGTTGTGGTTGCTTGGGGATTGAGTCTGAGGATTTGCATATCTAACAGGCTCCGGGAGATGCCTGTGCTCTGGCTGCAGCACCTTCTCCTTCAAAGTCAGTTTAAAGGACGCCAGATTTGAGCTTCCCAGACCGGTGTCCTGTGTCCAGTTTGGCTACCAACTGATTATATCTCTGTCTACGTTTCAACTGCAGAACCTGCAAGTGGTGTTACACTCTTAGGATCTTTGGTGAGTCTGTGGCCTCCTAATATCTTAATTTCAGTAAACCTCAAGGAGCTTGCGTGGTTGGGGATGAGTGAACTTGGCCATTCCTGGAAGGGCCAGGTTCAGGCCTGGGCCAGAGGGCATTGGGGATGGCCAAGAGGGGCCCTGCTGGCTTGCTAAGGGATTCTTGAAGAGGTGGGGTGGGCAGGATATTATCAGTTATGCATGGCTGCCGGTACTGGCTGAGTGGTTTTTCTTTGGTATCAGTGTTCTGAAGAGGCAGGAAAGGGGAGAGCATGGGGGAGAGCAATGACCCCCGAGTTATTATTAATGCACTAGGCCCATATCAATATTTTACAGTATATCCTACTGCTGCACCACTCCCATTTTACAGAGGGGCTCACTGAGGCCTGAGAGATTAAGCCAACTGCCAAAACCAAGTAACTTGTTTGTAGCAAAGTTAGGTTTTGAACCCAGTTCTTTTGTGGCTTTGAATTAGACATGTTTCTTCCTGCTGCTTGCCAAGCCAACTAGCCTGGCATCCTGAGTGTGTCTTTTCCACTCAGTGGGGCCCCCTGCCTTGGCTGAAGCAATTGAGGGGAGAGGGTGCTCATACATTCACAAGTGAGTGTCTCCCACAGTGAGTGGGAAGGAGCCTACTAGGCTTAGGGGTGAGTCCCTGTGTCCTTACCCTGGCTGTGCAGAGAAACCAGTCAGTACCAGACCAGTACCCCTCTTTGAGTTACTGAGTTCCTTGGGGTTCACTGGAGAAGCTGCCAGTCGGGGGTGTGGGTATAAGAAATGAGCTCAAACAGTTGCTCATTGAGTATTAATATCTGCAGGGAGGGTAGGCAGGCTGGAGACCCTGGATGGTTGATGTTTCAGCTGTAGCTTGGGTCTGAAGGCCTGAGACCCAAGAGAGTCAATGATGGAGTTTCAACACCCTCACAGAAACACTCAGAATAATTGCTGAGCATCTCGTGGTCCAGTCAGTTTGACCAATAAGACTCAGTCCACAGTCCCTTTGTGAAGTTACAGGGGTCTAGTCAGCAGCGCAGTGTGCAGGCAACCATGGGGCTTCTCCCAGGCTGCTGCTGTCCTGAGAGAGAAGGAGGCCTACTTCACAGAAGGAGGCCATCTGAATTCTTGATGTCCAGCCTGATGTCACTGGCTCAGTCTGTGCTCAGCTTAGCTGTTCTCTGAGGCTGAGCCAGAGCTGCCCATTGAGGGGGGGGTGGGGGGGAGGAGAGACCTCTCTTGTCCCACTTCTCTTCCAGGGAACATGTGGGGAGTGAGGAAGGGAGCTGGAGCTGAGGTGATTCCCGAGCTTACCCCATGTGTGGGCTGAAAATGTGGAGAAAGATTTGGTCAGAGGCCAAATTTGAATCTGAAGCCAACAGGTCCAGAGGACACATGGCCAGGTCCTGCCTGGGCATTGTCTGGAGTGTGGCCTTGATCATCCAGAGTGGCTTGGGTCTGGGGGTTAAGCCACACCGTGTAGGTATTCCTATGCAGAGAATCCCAGCTTGCTGACTCTTGCCCAGCCATTCCTTACCCATAGCTCCCAACTCCAGAACCTGCTGTGTCTGATTCCCACTCCTCCTGTCCCCCTGTTCTGCCTGACCATTCAAGCTTTCCAGAAAACCACCTTTGTGAAGCAGCTTCTACCGATCCCTCTCTCGGCTTGACACAGTTTAGTTTCCTAGAGCCTGACCTGTAAGGGATGAGGAGGGATAGGTTGTCGGGATTCCCTTCTGAGAGAAGATGATTATGTTCAACGCTTCATGGGGGTGAGCCAAGAAAGCCCACAGGGTTTGTGTTTGCTTGTTTTCCATAGATGTGATAGGACACCGTGGCCAAGGCAACTTATAAAAAAAGTTCAATTAGCCTTATAGTTCTAGAGCATTGAAATCTATGATGGCATACTGAAGGTATGATGACAGGCAGCTGGAACAGTGGCTGAGATCAAGGAGGGAGAGTGGGAGAGACAGAGAGAGACAGAGACAGAGAGAGACAGAGACAGAGAGAGACAGAGAGACAGAGACAGAGAGAGACACAGAGAGACAGAGAGACAGAGACAGACAGAGACAGAGACAGAGACAGAGAGACAGAGACAGAGAGACAGAGAGAGACAGAGAGACAGAGAGACAGAGACAGACAGACAGAGACAGAGAGACAGAAACAGAGACATAGACACAGAGAGGAACAGAGACATAGACACAGAGAGGAACAGAGATTGACAGACACAAATGCAGAGACAGAGAGAGGCAGAGACACAGATACATAGAGAGACAGAGAGGCAGAGGCAGACAGAGATGAGACAGAGAGACATGGGACAGATAGAGATGAGAGAGAACAGATGACAGAAGAATAAGATGGACAAAAGAGAGAAAACAGATGAAAAATGAGAGGCAGAGATGAGAGAGATAGGCAAGAGAGACAGATGATAGAGACAGGACAGGTGGACAGACAGAGAACAGACAGAGAGACAGAGATAGAGAGATAGAGAGATAGAGACAGACAGAGAGACAGAGACACAGAGAGAGATAGTGAGAGACAGAGACAGGGAATAGTGTGAGTCTTTTGGAACCTCAGAACCCACCCTCACTGACACTCCTCCTAATCCTTCCCAAACAGTGCCACCAAGTATTCAAGCATGTGAGCCTATGGGGGCCATTCCCATTCAAATCATCACAGCATTCCTGGGAAGGGGTTGTCTGTCTGCTAGAGAGAAGGAAAGGTCTCTTGAAAAGGCCATAGTGATGAAGGCTGCAGCCTTGGGAGAGGCAGGCACAGGAGTAAGATGGAGGGGAAGGGGGTGTGGCCCCAGCTGCCAATATTCCAGCATACTCCTAACCACACTAGGGCTATGATGGTAAGGGTGTGAGTTGTGGGTCTGCAGCCTCTGTAGGAACGTGGGTGTTGTGTCTTAGATTATTTTGCCAGGGGAAAGAGGGAGATATGGGAGGTGATGCCACATGAAGATGCTACCAATACACTTTGCAGAGTTACAGTCTCCTGATGGTGGTGGAGGGCCTTCATAGAGCTTCTGGTCTGCTCAGGGCATTGAGCAGGTGGAGCAGAGAAATCTGCTGATGAGCTGTTAGGGTCCTGACCCTGAGTAAATAACAAACACATGAGGGATCCTGGGAGCTGGGTTTCTCCTTGGTGAAGGGGCATGCAAACAACAGTTTCCAGGGGGAAAACTAGGAAGAACTAAGGAGCTGGTTGGGTTTGAATTTGTCTACGTAAGTATCTAGATCTACATAAGCACTCATACATTTATACTAGGAATTCAATGGCTATATAGATTCAGATATATGTAAACCCATGTATAGTTGTTGGTGCTTGGGCATGTGCATGTATCATTTGGCCTCTGAGGTCCCAGAAACCACAGAGCACACCAAGCTTCTAGATCTTGGCTTCTATAACCATTGTCAACTACAGTGAAGCAAAGCTTCTTGGAGGAGCAGCTGCTCCGGATGACCCTGGAGCATGCGTGCTGTAGAGTGAAGACAAATTCAGAGGGTAATTTGTAAGGGGCAGAGGATTGGCCAGAAGGGGCCCAGGTTTGGGTTTTGGGCATCAGCACAAATAATATAGTAACTGACAAAACCATGGAAGGAAACTAGAGTCTCAGAGCTCATATTTAAACAAAGAGTAAACGCTCAGGAAAGCAAAGCCTTCTAATCTTGCCTTGACTGCGTAGCTTGGATCTTGTCATAAAGAAGTAGAAGCTGCAGTGGTGGCGCATGCCTTTAATCCCAGCACTCGGGAGGCAGAAGCAGGTGGACTTCTGAGTTCGAGGCCAGCCTGGTCTACAGAGTGAGTTCCAGGACAGCCAGGGCTACACAGAGAAACCCTGTCTTGAAAAACCAAAAAAAAAAAAAAAAAAAAAAAAAAAGAAGAAGAAGTAGAAGCTGGCCCAGGTTAAGAGTTAACCTGTAAAAGTAAGTCTGTACAGCCCAAACAAACAAACAAACAAACCAAAACCCAAACAACAAAAACAGAAAACCCTCAGAACAACCCAATGACTAAATGTAGTGTGCTTTTCGGTTAGATTCAGTTCTGGAAAGGTGGTGACAAAAGGCCTGCTGTTGGGACCCTGGCAACATTTGTATGAGGTCTGTGGATTGGATGTTGATTTCGCAGTTGGTAAGGCATGGCTATGAATTCCTGTCTGTGTGTTTAGGCATGGCTGAACATCATCTCTGTAGCTTTCTCTCAAATGGTTCAGGAAATACTAGACTCATATCCCCTCAGCACACATAGGAACAGAGAGGGGCCACATGCATGTACCAATGTGGGAAAACATATCTGCTAGGAAACTGGGGCTTGAGAGACCAGGGTAGGCTTTGGCATTCTGACAGAGTTTCTGCAAGTCTGCCATCATTTCAAGATAAAATGTATTTAAAAGAAGGTTTAAAAGCCCACTCAGCCTGACTAATCCTCAGGGGGCTATATAACACTGGAGAGCATTTCTGTCTGTTCTTTTATGTGGACTTTTATGTAGCTAAAATCATGCTCTATGTATAACTTTATACCCCTGTGTCATTTAGCATGATAAGATCAACATTGCCCTGAGTGTTACTACAGCTTCCATAAACATTGTCTTTAATAGCCACAGGACACACCACCAAGAGACTGTCAAAGTTTACCATGCCAACTATTGTGGTGACAGTATGTAAGTTCTTACCTCTAAAAATTATAAATCCTGTTGCAGTGAGTAGCTCTGATAATAAAACAGCTTGTGTTTCCTTTAGAACAGACTTCTAGAAGCAGAATTACAAAGGTCCGTGAACATCTTAATGCAGTCAGTATGCACCCCCAAATGCTTTCCAAAGCTCCTGAGCAGCCAGAGTGATCTTTACTTTCTGCAGCCTCTCACCTCTGTTTAAGAATCCCTCACCTAGACTGGGTGTGGTGGAGCACACTATTCATCCCAGCACTCAGGAGGCAGAGGCAGACAGATCTCTGTGAGTTCGAGGTCAGCCCAGCTTACATATTGAGCTTCAGGACAGCTAGGGCTACATAAAGAGAGTCTGTCTCAAAAATAAAACAAAAAAAATTCCTTTACTTCTTTCCTTTTCTTAAATTATAGAGAACACTTTATAAATTTTGCATCATTCTTGTGCAGGGACCACGCCCACCTTCTCTGTTGTTAACTAGTCCTGGTTAACAGTGAAGTTAATAGTTCTGGTGAAGCAGGCATGCCTTTGCTCTTTTGATAGTTGAAGGACCGTGACTTAACTGAGTGTTCTGTTGACTAAAAGAGTCAGAGGCCAAGGCTCCTCATGCATGTCACCATGTTCTTCTTTGGCTTAGCTAGGCTGGCTGCTTTTCTGAGAATGGAGACCACACCCATTCTGTTTCATGTAGAGAGTTCTCCTAAGACTAGAATCCATATCTGGTTCTTTCTAGAACCATCTGAATTTCAAGTTGATTATGCGACTAGCTTCCTCCCCTGGGGATGGGGGTTGGGGGGTTGACTGTTGAAGGGGCTGCAGCCTGGCCCTGTCCAGTGAGTCCTTCTGCTCAGTGTTCACTGCTTGGCCTATAAGTAACTCCCACTTACTTTCATTGTAATAGACTTTGTTCTTTATATTATTTAGGTAGGATCAGGGTTATAAAAACAACTTATAGTTTGTAAAAAGTCAGACATTCTAGAAAGGTATAAAAGAGAAAACCCAGTCATTGCAAAGTCACGTCCTTCCTCTCTGCACAGGGTGAAGTATGAACTTCAGTACATGGGTGGTTGGTTGAGTGGTCCAAAGCTTAGCCAGGATAAGAATGTGCTCTGAGTTCACGAGACAGTCAGATAAATGACAGATGTAGAGCTGCTTCATTCCTAGAAGTTCCCAAGCAGCACCAACATGGCAGCCACTGACTCAGAGAGGGATAGAACCGTATCTGTCACTAACTTGTGATGCTGGCTTGGGTAGCTGATGAACCATGCATGGTAATACTCATTCATAATCCCAGCACTTGGGAGGTGGGTGCACAGGCCAGCCTGGGCTACTGCTACATGGTGAGATCCTGTCTTGGAAATAGAGTAGGCATTCAAGATGACCACACATTGTGTTAAAGTATTAGATGGTTGGATCTCCAAATCAGAAGAAGTGACTTCTAAGTGCAGTAGCAAACGCATGTGATGCACACGGGGTGTCTTGGGGTTCAGAAATTAAAGTATCGATTTAGACAAGTTCCTGTGGGAAGTGGAAGGAGGGACCTATAAAGGAGACAGCTTGAGAAAATAGACAAGCCTGAGAATCTAAAACCCAATGCCTAAAAGCTGAAAGTCCCTGAAATAGGATAAATGGGTGTGTTTACTGAGGCTAAAATATTCAAGAATGCTAGTGAGATGCCGTACAATCTGTAAAACATGGATGAGAATCCTCCATCTGTCCCTGTGTGTCATTATCCAAGCATCCTGTCCCAACACCCTGCTGCTCAGCACACAACTAACCCTCTCTGGCTGGCTCATCCGCGGCAAGCAGCAGGCAGACTCTGGTTCTGTGAAGGAGCAGCAGCATGAATCCTCTGCAGCAAAATTTTAGAAGACCGGTAGAGGTAGGCATCATGAAATCCTGATTTGTCTGAGGCTCTTCGCTTCATACACTGTGAGACTAGCCTCTGGGGTCTGTGCATGCACATGTATGTCTTCTTAAATCTTCCTCGCAGACTTCCTTGGTGTAGTGCCCTTCAGGTTAAAGACCATGATCATGACTCCTTGAGGTCACTAGAAGGACTTCCTAGTGGTGCTGAAGGGGTCACTGGGCTTATCCTGCAGTGTAGGTGCTGGGTACGGGGTGGGCAGTGAGGTGCATGAGGAGGAGTGGATTTCCCTCAGAAAAATGTAACATTGTGCTTGCCAGTTCTTCTGTGGCAAAATAAGTGAACCAGCACCAACATTTGTCAGGCCCCAAGCCTCCTGCTTGGCACCCAGGTGCATGCTATTTCTGTGAGAGAGGTATCATTATTACCCTCACTTTTCAGGCAGAGAAGTTTAATCCCAGAAGAGCTGTGCTCATCTTCCACCCCACCCCCACCATTTTTGTGAGACGGGAATAAACTCCATGCTGCTCCGTGTCCAGCTGTCTTCACTAACGTACTTGCAGATGGGGTGAAACGGACAAACAGATGCTCTCTCAGCCTCACCCCGACTGGCCAGAGCCTCCAGGGCTTGTCTTCCCCCGACCGTACAGCCCCAGATCAGGCCACAGTGGAAAGCTCAAGAACACAGAATCTTTGAGGAAGGCTATATGGCTGCTCTGCAGGCTAGCCTTCTCAGTCTCTGCTTCCACAAGACATGATTCCGCCATGGAGCTTCACAGATGCCTGATTTTTCTTTTCTGTAGAGTTGATTTTCTTCCAATTATTACAAGAATGTAAACCATTCTTTGCTGTTTGGATTTAGAAAGAGGAAAATAAAAAAAACCCAAGGCTCTCGTTCCCCCTGACAGCTGCCAACATTTTGACTTCTTATGGTGGTGTCCTAGTACACCAGGCAGCTTAACTTTCCTTGTCTTAGTTAGGGGTTCTCACAGTCTACAGAACAATCTATGTGCAGGGATTTTAGGAGCTATTTGGATTATTTACATATGTTCTTAGGAATGAAATTCTTAGAATAGGATTTTTTCTAGAGTGGAACTACTGAGGTGGGTTTTTTGGGGTGGGGGTTGCTTATTTTATTTTTACACATGTGACAGAAGGAAGACATGTATACTCACGCATGCTCCTATCAGAGATTCAAGGGGTATTGTTGACTCCCAGGCAGCTGAGGCAGCTGGCCTCGGGTGCTGTAGAGGGAACTGTCTTATTGTTGGAAACAACAGAGATTACTTAGCCTGGTAGTTGCCATTCAGGACACAATTGTCTTAGTCATTTTAGGATAGGGGAGTTATTTTTGATTGTTGGATAGAGAGTGTAGATATTGTGACTAGAGGCTCTGCTTGGTCCAGCCTTGGAATGTTCTTCATAAAATTCATATTGGAGACGCCTTTAATCCCAGCACTTGGGAGGCAGAAGCAGGTGGATTTCTGAGTTCGAGGGCAGCCTGGTCTACAGAGAGAGTTCCAGGACAGCCAGGGCTACACAGAGAGACCCTGTCTCGAAAAACCAAAACTCCTCCCACTCCCCCCAAAAAATCGTATTGGAGGCAGTGTCTGTGGCACAGATGCGTGTGAGTGCTTATGGAGGCCACATTGATGCCAGATGTTCTCTTTATTTGTTGAGACAGGGTCTCCCTCTGAATTTGACACTCACCCCTTCAACTAGATTGGCTGGCTAGTGAGTCCCTGGGGTTATCTCCTCTACCCCATGATCTGGGTTTACAGGTGTACACCAAACATGCTGCTCTTTTTACGTGGGATCTGGGGGTCAGAACTCAGGTTGTCAGCCATGAGCAGCAGGCTCTTTAACCACTAAGCTACTGGTCCTTTGTTTTAGGGCTGTAGCTCTTGGGGTTTGGAAAGGCAAGAAACCCGCCCACCACCACAGCACCGGTGAGTGGCAGAGCTGATGGGGTCACTCAGAGTGGAGGGAGGCAAGGTGACAGGGGAAAGTTTCTACTTTGGGGATCAAGAAGAGCTTGGATATAAAGGCCAGTGTGGCGTTTACTCATTGAATAACTTTCACTAAAGTTAGTCTTGGACTGGAGAGATGGCTCAGCGGTTAAGAGCACTGGCTGCTCTTCCAGAGGTCGTGAGTTCAATTCCCAGCAACCACATGGTGGCTCACCACCATCTGTAATGGGACTCAATGCTCTCTTCTGATGTGCATGAAGAGAACAAAGTGTACTCACATACATAAAATAAGTTAGTCTCACTCAAGTTCATAGAACAAATCAGTGGGGAGACAGGCAGTTTGTCCTTTGAGTTTCTGTGGGACATTGTGTAAATCAGGCCCTACTGTGTGGGCCTGATTTGACAGACAGAAATCTGGACCAGAGAGATGGTTCAGTGGGTTAGTAAGTAGCTTGTAAACAATAAAACCTGAGTTAAATCTCCAGAACCCAGAACATTAAAAAGCTGGGTGTGGTGACACACACCTGTAACCCTAGTGCTGGAGGAGAGGCAGATAGATCTGGTGCCCACTAGCAAGCTAGCTTAGCTACTGGGCCAGTTCTAGCCCAGTGAGAGACACTGTCTCAAAAAGAAAAACAAACCAGTTGTGCTGGAGAGAAGGTTAAGAGTGTTTAAGAGCACATACCTTGCTTGCAGAGAGAGGACCGGAGTTTGTTCCCAGCATCCACATAGGGGCAGCTCCAGGGAATCCAAGACCTCAGGCCAAGAGCACCTGCTCCCGTGTGTGTATACTTATATACAGACAGACGGTAGTTGAACCAATTTAAGCTTATCCCCATCTAGCTTACGAATGAATGAGACTCAGACTGTGGTTATTTTGTTTGGCTTTGACAATTACTGGGGGCTGTCACCCCTAATCTACTTTTCTGGCTTGGCTACCTCCCCAGCGGTATCCCCAAATACTTGCTGTATCTCCAAGCCGTGTGCTCATGGTCCATCTCCTCTCAGGGCAGCTTCCTTTTCTCCATCCCACCCCCAGCCCCTGCTACACCAAACCAGGTAACTCAAAACCCATCTACCTCTAATGCCTCCAGTAATTGGTTGTACCATTTTTTTTTACTTAACCAATAGTTTTAAATTAAGAAACAAGACTTGCACAACAAAATCTGGTAATCACGCACTTGTAGGCAACTGAACCTTTGGATATAGAATTGAGCATTACAATACATAGCGGCAGACCAAACCTCAACACACAACACACACAGAGTTAGAAATTAATAAAAATAAGTCTTAAGAAAGGTGGATGATATCTGTGGTTGTCTTCTGACTTCCTCATGCATATACATATGTGAACATATAGAAAAATAAATCTGCATTTTGATTTGGGCTAAGCTTAGGTCATATAGTAAGCAGCAGAGTCTGAATCTGAATCCAAGGTCAGGTGACTCCAAAATCCATTCAGCCTCTCTCTGCTCTACCTAGCTGATGTCTAGCCTGGGTGGGATTTGAATCAGTAGCCCTCTGCATTCAGGGGACCTGGAGAGCCATTTCTGGAGATGGTCATGGTTAAGTCCAGCTCCTACCTCGTGGGAAACTGGGTTAGGAATGTCAGAGGTGGAATGGACCCCAGGCTATACCACTGTCAATGAGACTAGGAAATGTCAGAGGCTTGGTCAAAGTAATATCAGCTTCTTCTCAGAGAGTGAGAAGGACAGAATGGCTGTATAAGGTCCCACAGCCTCTGGCTGCCCCAACCCCTTCCCATCAGTGATGGTGTCCCCTCCACTGTGACTTCAGGGTCTCAAGGTAGTGTTCTGAGACTGAGTGAATGAATAGTGGGGACCAAATCCCTCCAATTGTCTCCCTCTGTCAGGGTCTGGATTGCTAAGAGGCTGGGGCTCAAAGGCTGAGGTCCTGTTTATTACTGTCATCCTCAGGACCATGGACAAGCCGCAGTAAACCTTATCTTGACTTAGCATCTCTTAGGGGCTCAATGAATGGTCTCATTCCCTCTTGCCAGTCCTCTGGGTCTCTTTCCTTTTCTTTCTCACTTTTTCCTTTCCATTATTTCTATTTTTGTTTCTTTGAGGTAAGATTTCAACACCAGGCAGTGGTGGCACAAGCCTTTAATCCCAGCACTCGGGAAGCAGAGGCAGGCAGATTTCTGAGTTCGAGGCCAGCCTGGTCTACAGAGTTCCAGGACAGCCAGGGCTACACAGAGAAACCCTGTCTTGAAAAACCAAAAAAACAACAACAACAACAAAAAAAAAACAACAAAAAAACCCCCTAAAACCTTCAAGTAGCCCAGGCTGGCCTTGTTCTCTCTAAGTAGCCAACGATGACCTTGAACTTCTGATCCTCTTGCTTTCTTCTCCTAAATACTGAGATTTTAGGCTTCACCACCATACCTGGCCCTGCATTCTTTAAAAAAAATTATTGTAGTGGGGTAGTGGTGGCGCACGTCTTTAATTCTTGCACTCAGGAGGCAGAGGTGAATCTCTGAGTTCAAGGCCAGCCTGTTCTACAGAGTGAGTTCCAGGACAGCCAGGGCTACAAAGAGAAACCATGTCTCAAAAAAAACAAAACAAAAAAAATAATTTTTGCATAACATAAAAGTTACCATTTGGCCATATTTAAATATACAGTCAGTGGCTTTCAGACCATCACATTGTTTGGCCACCTGTCTCTAGGACTTTGCCATATTCCACAATGCAGCTCTGAACACACAGCTCTGAAAGCATTGACTGCTCATCCCCTTTTCTCCAGCCCTTGGTAACTGACCGCATCTGGCTTTGTCTCTGAATGTGACTATTCCACGACCTCCCACAAATGGAGTCTCGAATGTTGTTGTTTTGTGACTGCCCCATTTGCTTTGACCCTGGCACTCATCTGCTGGAGATCAGTAAGCCGGGGACAGGGACAGTGACGCGGGCTTCTGCGTCTGAACATTGCTTACGGCCCTGGTCAGGCTACGGACAACAGCCTCAGAGCAGAGATGCTCAGCTCTGGCAGGATACCTTTGTCACTTTGTCACAGTAGCGAGAACACAAGGTGCTCCTTCCAGATGATACCTTTGGAGTCACACAGCTGGGATCTCGGGAGCAGCTGCTTCTGGGTCTACTCTATTGCTCTGAGCCTCAGTTTCAACCTATTGGGTGAGCATTGCAATAGTCCCTACCCTAAAGGCTAGTTGACAGGGTGACAATGCATGTGTTGGTGACAGGTTATTTCCTCTGTCAGTGAAATGAGCCAGTTCGAGACAGGTTAGATTATATTAAAGGTAGGGTTATTGGGAAGCTGCTCTCGGGTGAGTTCACTGGTCCCAAGGACCAAGGCCAGGAAAATCACCACTGGGGGAAAGGGGGGAGGGGAGAGAGAGAGAGAGAGAGAGAGAGAGAGAGAGAGAGAGAGAAGGGGGGATGTGGGCAGAGAGAGAAGAGAGGAGGAGTAGGGGGGAGGGGAGGGGCGGGACCTGGCCTGTAGGTTTTTCTGGTATCTTTCAATCCCTACTTGGCATACCCTGCCCCCAAGGGAACTTTCCAGCCCAGGAGCTGGGTTGCTCTTCCTCCAGAGGCTTCTCTCTATATAATCCAGACATTTGCTCTCTGTCTCTCCTTCCCCCCTCCTCCTCTCCCTCTCTGTACATGCACCCCTTTTTCTCTTTCTCCCTCCCCCCCCACCTCCCTTTCCCCACAGTGACTTCCCTGGCCTTGGTCCTTGGGGTGCTACATGATCTAAAACATAATTTTATTCAAATTAGCCTGAACTCCCTATGTCCAGTTACTTTGGAAGCTGTGCTCACCACACTGAGCACGGGGCTCCAGGTGCCATGGAGCCCCTCCCTCCCCCTCCCCCTCCCCCACCCCCACTTCCTAGCTCCCCATGTGAGCAGTAACAGCAGCACCATCAGCTGGGATGGCAAACAATGGTGGTGAACAACCAGCCTGCTCATTTTAAATCACCTGCCGCTCCGATGGGTAAACAGCTCATGACTGGTCACCATCTTGACTTTGGGATAAGGAGGGTCAAATTATGGCTTCCCACCATCTCCCTTAACAACACAGGCATGAGCAGGGAAGCAGTCTCCAAAACACACTTTTACATTAAGATAAGAGTTTGGTTCTAGCCTCATAAAAGCTATTATAACTGAAAAATGCAAGTTGATGGCCGCTAACCTTATAAATGATCATATCCTTTAATGTGTTCAAATTATATTTAAAGTCATGGTGAGAACCTAGAGGCCAGGTCTGCTTTGGTATGTAAAATATCACAAATGGAAGAGTTGACCCTGAGGAAGGGTTCAGACAGCCCTTTGATGATGGCTGGCTACGGGATGCAGGCCAAAAGCCCCATCAAGTCATGGTCGCTGTTCCCACTCCTCTGGCCCTCTCATCCAGCGCCAGATCTTTCAGACAGCTCAGAAACAAATGTCTCAACCTTCCCCTACTCCCATCTAGACCGGTCTTGAATTCTTGGGCTCTAGTGACCTACTTCAGCCTCCTGGGTAGCTGGTGCCTGGCTTTTTTTTTTTTTCTGGGACGTTTACTTATTTTTCAGTATTGGTGACTAAACCTGGGCTCTTGCTCCTCTACAATTCCAAAGAACACCCCCAAGACATCTAAAGAGATAGGCAGAATCCTAAGAGTTCCAGCCTAGCCTGGTCTACACAGTGAGTTCCAGCCCAGTCAGGGATACATAGTAAGACCTTGTCACAAAAAAAGGAAAGAAAATAAAAATAAAAATAAAATAAATAAATCAACCAAAACTGTCATTCTCTGGCTGGGGAGATGGCTCAGTCAGACAAGTGCTGCCACACAAGCATGGGGACCAGAATTTGATCTCCAGAGCCCATATAAACAAACAGGGCATGGTGGAGGTACATGTTTGAAATTCAGAGCAGGAGGATGGAGATAAGGAGCTTCTTGGCCAGCCAGTCTCGTTTATTTAGACTGAGAGTCCCAGGCTAGTAGATAAAAGACACTCAGAAAAAACAAGGTAGACAGCTCCTGAGGAATGGCATCCAAGGTCGACCCCTAGTCTTTACACATATGCATGTGCCTCAGCACACACGCACATACACACACACACACACACACACACATTCATACACACATACATAATACACACATGTGCGCGCACACACATACATGCACATACACACAACACGCACATCCACACACGTATGCACACACATGCATGCACACACATACACACTCACACACGCATGCACACACACAACACACTCATCCACACAGGTATGCACACACACGCATGCACACACACACAACACACTCATCCACACAGGTATGCACACACATGCATACACACACACACATGCCTGCACCCATATACACACAACTGTGCCAAAATGGTCTGCTACAGCTGTCCCTTCTCACACTGACCTCCCCCTTTTCTGCCTCTGTTGTTTTAAAGATTTCTTAGCTCCTTCACCTTTCCATTTTATCCTTTCTAACTGTAAAAAAATAAAGCCAGGCATGGTGGCACATGTTTTCAGCCAGTGTTCAGGGAGCCGAGCAACAAGATTGCAAGTTCAAGGCCAGCTTGGGCTACATACATAGCTAGACTCCCACCCCATCTCAGAAAAAGAAAGGCACTGACTCAGTGGATTAAGAGTGCTTGCTGTACAGGCTCGGAGGTCCTCATTCAGAATCCTGGTACCCAAGTTAAGAGTAAGTGTGTGCCTGCAGTCCCAACACCGGGGCCTTGGGGTGCTCGGAAATGGGATTGCTGGCTTTTGTCATCTACCAATCTAGCTGGAAAATGGTGAGAGACTCTGTCTTCTGTAAGGACCATATAAAACCAGGCATTTCTGACCTCTAGACAAAGCAAATGAAAGCTGAATTCCCGATGGACCTGGGCATGTTTCTTTTCTCTCCTGATGCTGTTTAGAATGGCACAAGCAATTCCAAAGAGCACCCCCAAAACCACCAAAGCATACCCCCAAGGACATCTACAAGTTGGAATCAGCGCTAACCTATTAGCCTAGAAGTTTCCTTTTGATTCACATGACTTTGACTAGTCACTTCTTACTCATCCCCTCGGCCCCCATGAGCATGTGCAGATGCTCCTGCCATGCATTTGTGCCTGGGAATGTTGTTTACATCACTGGGATCTTGGTTCTTTTTAAGTTTCTGTGACCTTTTCCCAAACAAAGGATCTTAAGCCTTGTTGTATTTATTGCGATTGTTTTCTTCAGTCTTTGATTCTGCCTTTTCATGAAGTTGCACTTATTTTGATGAATGGAGGTCCTTAACTTTTAGCTATCTCTTCCATTTCCTCTTGGAGACTTCCCATTTGGCTTTGTGACTCCTGTCTATCCCAATTTGTTTTGGGCTTTTTCTTGTTTTTGTTTTTTAAGACAAAGTCTCATGTTGTTCATGACCTTGAAGTCACTATGCAGCAGATGCTGGCCTTTGAACTCCTGATGTCCTGTTTCCACTTCCCAACTGCTAGGATTACACATATACACCACCATGCCCAGCTCAGTCTTAGCCTCCATAAGCAAACAATTCATGGATGCGATGGGGAAATATATATGTCAGGAATGTTCTCAGCTGCTTATCCCAGAAAAGCAGGTGAATGGTGGCATGAGCCAATGATTTCAACTTCAGCACCCACCACCAGGAGCCTCTGGTTCAAACCCCAGCTCTTCCCAAACCAACAACCGGACTGAGGGCCTTGGTGAACTCCATTTCAGCATCCCATCTACAGAATTTTATGTTTGGGGTGAGACATTTCTGACACATTCCCACTTGGTGCTAACCCTGTTTGTATAGGAACATATTAGGACATGAAGTTACCTAAATTATTATGTTACCTCATAAAACAAAAAGGCCAGGCATGGACAGGACCTGAGATTGGTTTAATATCTCAGCGGCATCTGGCTCCTTTGGTGGAATCTTGAGTCTCACCTGGGCCTTTCCCTCAGCTTTGTAATCTGGCTGGCACCATCCAAGCAACTTCCTCACATAAAGCATTTGTAGCAGAAGGGAGTGGGGCGAGGAAACTTACTTTTTTTTTGTTTGTGAAATAGCATCTCTGTAGCTCAGACTTCAAACTTGGGTTCTTCCTGCATTATCCCCAACTGTGGGATCTCAGGCAAGTGCTGCCACCCCTGACTTAAGGATTGCCTTCTGACATTGCGGGGCACATGGCTCCTTTTGACCTAGATTTGTCTGCAAAGATCCAGGAAGGGGAGGGAGGGAAAGAGGGTTTCAGATGACAGGAAGCCCCCTACCCTAGTAATGGTCAGTTCAGGCCTTGGGTCCCCAGCCTGGAGGCCTATGGACTTATCTCCTGGCCAGATGTTACCAAGGCAGACAGGACTGTGTTGGCTCGGCATATGAGCTAGTTCTGATCTTGGCTTTGCTTAAGTAACTGTACCTCTGCCTGGCTCCAGATCCAAGGCTGGCTCAGTATGTGGATGCCTTCTTGCCTGAATTCCTCATTAAATAACTGATTCTGGCCTAAGTTGGAAACTCTGCTTGCTTCTGTGAGTTTTCCTGGTCAGGAGTTTTAGCCCAGCATCTAGAGTTCTGGTACCTGTCAGTGTCTGAGCTGCCTAGATGTCTTAGGTGTCCCCTGGGTCCCTCTAGAAGCTACTCAGGACAGCCTCCAGCCTCAGAAAAGCTTGCTTGGGGCCCCTGCAGGCTGTTGATCTCATGCCTTTTCATTGTCTATATGTGGTTTGGGAATATTTTCCTCCGTTCTGGGGCAGGCCAGGACTGCTCACTGGCACCACTGTGTTGGGAGTTAGAAGAGAGTTCCCATCTCAGGAGGACACCCTGAGGTCTTCTGAGGAAAGAGTAATAGCAGTGTTTATAAATGCCCATCTGGATATGGTGGAGCATGCACTGACTTCTCTGCTAGAATTTTTAGCAGTCTAAAGTAGGAACTTGAAAGTGTAAATAAAGTCTACCTGGGAAGTCCGGTATACATCTAGCTTCAAGCATGGCTCTTTATATCAGCTGAAGTGGCATCACAGAGATGCAGTACCATGCAGCTTGTCTGGTGTCCTCTGGGTTCCCCTCTTTGTCAAGCTGGCTCATGGTCACAAAATGGCTTCAAGAACTCTGGGAACTATATGTTTCCTTTTTTTTTGTTCAGAAGACAGAAAGATCAACCTCCCTCATTATACATAATCAAAATTCTCCGAATTGATGTTTGTTAGCCATGAGAGTGGCCAGACTAGGCCCATCACCCCTTTCTGGAAACAACCACGAAGGCCCGGGAAATGTGGTCTGTGGCTTGGTTAAGGGTTGGGTCACATGATTCAACCTTGGATTGGGGGAAGAATTAACTCCAACCAAGCCCATGCAGCAGGGAATGGGCTAAGAATGTTTCCAAGGATGCTCTAGGGCTTTGCTAGCAGGAGCAGGAAGGTTGGAGGTAGGCAGGAGACCCACAGATTTCACCCTTGTTGAAGATTGAACTTGGGTGTTGCAGTTTAACACTTAGGAGAATGCCAGGATCATAGAGTCAAGGGGCGACATCAGGGTCAGTGGTCAGAGAGGAAGGAATACTGATGGTTGTCTTGACCTTAGAGACTGCACTCTGACAGGTCAGGCTGGCTCAAAGGGCCAGGGCCAGGCAGACATTAGCTCTGCTCTCTCTCCTCTCACAGGCCCGGCTCCAGGCAGGCTAGTCAGGACCAGGTCATGTAGCCCAGGTTCTCAGTGCCTCCCAGGCCACCCAGTTACTACAGGTACCTCCCCCAGGCCTGGGCTGACAACTGGATTCTGTCACTAGAGTGTTTATTCTTTTGGGAGTAA
Organism: Rhynchomys soricoides; assembly: GCA_019843965.1. NCBI lineage: Eukaryota > Metazoa > Chordata > Mammalia > Rodentia > Muridae > Rhynchomys > Rhynchomys soricoides. Next base: position 3,062,053 of record JADRCH010000059.1, read on the forward strand.
AAAAACACTGTCTAGAACATTCGCTGCCATTCAGGACAATCACTCCTTCAACAGTCTTTGGAGCTCGCTGCTCTGGTTATCCTCTGTGCTCAAATGTAGCTTGTCAGCCCCACTTACGGTACTGTGGCTTGAATTTAGCCCCAGAGAAAAGTCTGGGGCCAGAGGTATATTTAGATGGTTCCTACCATGAGAAGGCATAACCAGTAGAAAGCCAGTTGCAGGATCTAGAGCTGAGGCTGCTTCCACCTGCCAGCTGATATCCTCTTTGCTACCTTTGTGGCCTTGCTCTTAATGATCAGTCACCACAGCATTTTATCCTCATGAACCTAAGTCTTTCTGAGTCAGGAAGAATTCAAGAGAAATAGTGTGATGTGTTTTCTTTTAGGTCTTGGTTTTGTTTTTAGCACAGAAGGGAAAAATAACAAATCAGGCATAAACTTGGCCTGATTAAGATCAAATGAGGCCCTCTCACCACCCCTTCTTGGTCCCTGTATCCCTTGCCTCTTCTGCTGGGAGCCCCACCCACCTTCCTTCTTCCATTGTGAAGAAGCATTTGATCCTCTTTTTAGAGGAGGAGGAGAAACATTGGACTCTCAGAAGTGGCTGGCAAACCATGCCTGCCTCTTCACTTCCTCTGGGGTGGATTCATTTAAAAGTAACAGTTTCCCAAGTGGTTGCCAAACCCACAGCACCAGGACGGGGGGGAGGGGGCCCGAGGATCTGGAAGGACAAGCTGGAGCCAGACTACGGTGGTGGGAAGTGGACTATCTCCTGGATGCCATTTCTGGAGAACATCCTCCAGGCTAAAGGGAAATCTGTCCGAACTGGTGTGTTCCTACCCAGCAAGCAGCCAGGAATGAGTTGGAGGTTCCCTCTCTCCCTCTCTCTGTTCTAATCCCCAGAAGGCCTCCATTTTCCTCACCCTTCAGACCCGTCTCTCTCCCTAAGAGCTCCTTAGAGCTGTTAACCCAGTAGGGTCTGTATCTTCCCTTTGCTCTCTCCAGACACACACAGGCTCTGCTCCTGAACAGATCTGATTCAAGGGTCTCCATCCTCTTCCTTGAAGGCTCAACCATCACTTCTTTGTAGGCAACAGAACAAGTTTACTGAGTTCTGAGAGCAATGTGGTCAGTCCCATCCCAACTGCCTCTTTGGTAGCCTGGAGCTAATTTTTTATAGGAACACCCCCACCTGACTTTGATCCATGGCCCTTTAGGTAGTGGTGTTCTGCTCCCAGCTTCGGGAGGAGACCTTGTGGTCCAACTGGAAGCTAATGGGATATCTCAGGGTTTCACTTCCTTGACTGATACATGAGTAGAAAGGGCAGAGACTGGTCCAAACTCAGTACTCCTGTGAAAGATGCTAGATATAGATGCTTGTCCCCTTTGGCTAGATTCTATCTGGATATGGCCATAGCAGCTTGACATGAGAATTGTGTCTGAGAAAAGCCACCCTAAGGAGATAGAGCTGAGCTTCAGAAGTAGGATTGCCCCCCTGGGGTGACTCCTTCCTAGCTTCTTTCTTCTCTCTGCCCAGTCTTTCCTGATTGTTAGGGCATACAAGTCATCTCTGGGAGCTTTCTTACTTGTCCACTAAGCAGGGTACCACTGATACCCAGTAAGTCAATTTCCAGTAGCCTGTGCTCTTGTGGCTTCCAATAAGCCACATAGGTCTTTCTGGAACATTGAATCTCCTTGATGTCGGCCTCTGTGGACCACTGGAGGAAAGGACCCACAGTTCCTGCTTATCTTCCAGGGACCATCCTTTGAAAAGATTTTGATTTGATTTGGATTTGGATTGGGCATGTGGCCCACTGAAGGCAAGGCGAACGGGCCATGGAAATAGTGTTGACTTTGGATTCTAACCTTACTGCTGCCCCAGCTTCCACAGGTAGGCCAACTGCATCCCATTAACTTCTGTTTCTTTGCTATGATGAGATTAGACTATGTCCTAAACGGACCTGGGATTATTAAAAAGTTGGCGCAGAGGTACGAGGTAGAGGTCAAATCTCACTCACCCTCCCAGTGTTGGAGGAGGCAGATATAATACAGACTTGGGGGTTCTAGCCACACACTGAGGTTTAGAGCACCTGGGGATGGTTGGTGTCCCCAGCTGATTCTAGTTAATAGTACCAACTTAGGATCTTCCCCACCAAAGGGAACCCAAGTTTTTAGAAAATGACTAGCCAATTTATTTCATTGAAAAATTACATTTTATTTATTTATTTGGTGGGAATATGTGCCATGGTGCATGTGTGGAAGTTGAAGGGTAAATCACAGGGGGCAGCTCTGTCTTCTCCCCTGTGGGTCCCAGGAGTCAGACTCAGGTCGTCAGGCTTGGTAGAGGCACTTTTACCTGCCAAGCCATTTCATTAGCTTTAAGTTTTATTTCCACACGGCAAAAGACAAGTCACTACAAGTCGCATATATCAGAAGGCTTCCATGGTCTTCCAGCACTCAAACACGGACACATGTCCTGGGACAACAGTGCTTACTGACCACCCAAATGGATAAATACCCACACAGAAACAGCCTAGGCAAGGGCAGGGGGAGCCCCCAGTAGATTCTCTGGAAAGCAGAAAGCTGCTTTCTTGCTCTTTCTCCAGTTTCCCATTTGCCCTCGCAGAGTCACTGAGCTTAGATATGGGTTCAAGTCCTGCCATCTTCCTGCTGAGTGCCACGAAGCAAATTATTTACCCTCTCTGAGCCATCAAGGTTTAACCAGCTAGAGCTCATCTGGCCTTGCCCAGAGGCCTTCAGGCCTCTACTGAAGTCAGGCTTTCTTCTCCAGTCTGCCTGCCCTCTGCACACCCAAGAGGCAGGCAGACTAATAGAAGTGCACAGGCTCGAGCTGCTCCCTCCGCCCTCTCAGAGGGGATTAAGATGGGTCTCATCTTCCTGGTTTGGAATGCTGAGTATTTGGTCAAAGACCCAGCTTCTCTCTCTCTCTTTTTATGAGAGTTTAAGAAAACCCAAATTAAACCCTGATTTGTTTTTAAAGATCGGCATTTTTAATCTTTCAGTATTTGGCTCATTTTCCTTCCAGACTATTGAGTGAAACATTAAACAGATCCCTCATCTTAGCACACTGATTTTTCCCTGCATGCAAGGGGGTGCTGAGGATGGTATGGATGCTGACAGGCAAAGGGAGCCATGATTTCTAAAACCTCTAAAGAGCATCACAAGCTTTGGCTTTAGCTTGCTGTGAAACTTTGACCAAACCCCTTCACTCTTCTGGGCCTTCATGTCTATCTGGAAAATGAGGGGGCAGATCATCAAAACCATGTCCTTAGATCTCCATAGTCCAAAGCCAAGCATGGTGGTGTACCCTTGTAATCCCAGCACACCAGAGGCAGAGGCAGGAGAGTGGGAGACTGGCCTGGACCATAAAATGTGACCCTGTCTCTCCTGCTCTCTTTAATAAAAACTCCCATATTTCACACTGGGATGCAGAGAGTGCACACAGCCATTGAATAGGCAGAACCTGGGTGGAGGGTCTGGTTTTAGGATTCCTTCCTCTGCCTCATTAGATGCCAGGTTGTCTCTGAAGAAGTAAGGGTTGATTGCCTGGAGAATTTTCAAGACACCTATCTCCAAGAGTGGAGTTAGAAAGATTTCAGGGTGAGGCTTGTGTTTTAGGAGCCATTAACAAAGAACGGAATGGAAAATCAAGTCGTGTTAGAAGTGTCCTGTGCTTCATTACCCAGCGGATGGAAAGGAATGGTCCTTAATTCAAACCATGATGGGTCGGGAGCCAGCAGCCTTCCTCAAGTTGTCTCCCAGCTTCTGAAGGCTGCGTGTGGGGTGGTCAGCTATCCCAGTTTATCTAGAACTGAAGATTTCCTGTCTGGGATCAGGGGACTTTGGTAGCAAAACCTGGAAAGTGCTAGAAGGCTCCTAGGATGCTGAGCTGAGTCAGTCAGTTTAAGAGGCAGCTAGTTGGTAAGAAGAGGCGTACTGGCTGGCCCGAGCAAATGTCTCTCAAAGTCTCATGGGATATACCCTTGGTCTCTAGCCAGGCAAATTGGTGCACATCTATAATCCCAGCACTCAGGGTGTTAAGGCAGGAGGGATCACATGGGGTGTATGCAAGGCATTGTGCCAAAAGACTGGGCCGGTGAGATGCCTCAGTGGGTAGGAACAGCCCACTGACAGTCCGAGTTCAATCCCCAGGTCCACATGGCGGAAGGACAGAACTGACTTCTACATGTTTCTTCGGCCTCCATATGTACTCCAGGGCATATATGGACCCGCATAGACACACATGCACAAAATAAAAAACATGTTTGCTTTTTAAATAGACTTTGTACTCAGTGTGATGCCACTGAGGGGTGAGAGGAACTCACTCCATGACCAAGAGGTGAATGTCTTGGTTCAACCATATTTTCCTTTGATTTTAGTCTATCTTGGGCCTCAAACAATGCTCAATAGATTATGGACTTGATAGCTTCTAAACAAAGGGCTAAAAGGTAACTTTCTCTTAGTTTGTTATCTCAGGAATTTGTTACAGTGCTGGAACACTGAACAGCACCTGCCCTGCGGCTTCAGGAGGCCTGAGCCCAGCAAACCTGAATATTCTCACTTGATTGGATTGAGATGGGGTAAAGAATGATAATTATTCCATGCCTGGCACAGGGTCATCCCCAAAGAATGGGTCACATCTCTTCTTGGGCAGGGAAGAGTTAAAACAACCCTCTGACCTTTTCATTCCAAGCATGCCTAGGAGAGGGCTTTTCTGAAACTGTGCTGTGTTTTCCTTGAGCTTGGGTGTGTTGGGTTAAAGGATTTCGAGGCTCTCTTATTGAATCTCTGGGTGAAACAACCATACTATTCCCATGTCAATATTTTATTAGGACTAGAAAAGTCCTGGACCAGTATGAGTGGAGGAGGAGGAAGAGGAGGAGGAAGAGGAGGAGGAGGAGGAGGAAGAGGAGGAGGAGGAGGAAGAGGAGGAGGAAGAGGAGGAAGAAGAGGAGGAGGAAGAGGAGGAGGAGGAGGAAGAGGAGGAGGAAGAGGAGGAAGAAGAGGAGGAGGAAGAGGAGGAGGAAGAAGAGGAGGAGGAGGAGGAGGAAGAGGAGGAGGAGGAGAATGATGACAATGACGATGATGACAACGACAAGGAGGAGGATCTGCTAGGTCCAATCTGAAAGTATCTAGCTGTGAAGTAAAGAAGGAGGGTCCTTTTGCGACTCGTGGTTTAAAATTGCCGGTTCTGCCCAATTTTGGAGGCCATTGTTCCTTAGCCAAAGTTTCAAACGTCTGAGATTAGAGTCCGTGCTGTCTAGGCAGGCATTGTTGAGTTCTGCCTATTTGGGTTCATGTAGCAGAAGCTTTGAAGATCATTGCTGTCCTCCCTATGACATTCAAGGCTGGCTTCAAACCAGGTTTGGAGAGGTGTGCTGGCCGGGTGGGTAGTCAGCTCCCTTGATAGGGATGGGATGACTTTCCCTCAGAGACCTGGAAACAAAGCCCCAGCTTTGGCTTTAGAGCCTTGGAGCTGCTAACATTCCATGCTGTTGGCAGCTGGGCTCTGGATTTTTGGTCAGTCTCAATCAGCGAAGGGCAGAAGCTCTGCAGATTAAAGTCAGCTGCCCCACAGACCTCCCAGGCAGGTTTATTCGAGGACTGGCTCATGGTTTAGATTGCTTTATCTTTGTTGCTGCTCCAGGCTGTGGGTGAGGGGCTGCCATGGAGCGCTGTAGGCTTCTTGGAAGCTTATAGGGAGTTTAGAAACGCTGGCTTCTGGGTATCTCTTGGGGGTTTAAGCATTGGCCAGGATGCCTACTCCATGCGCAAGTACTGAGCTCCCACAGTGTGCCCAGCACCAGCACCATGCTCATGGTTTTTCCCTGTAGTACATTTTCTCAGCCCTCACTTATCACCATCTGGAGCCCCGCGCCTTTATTCGGTTGTGTTCTTGTCATTTTCTCCACTCTGTCTGGAAACACCAGGAGGGCTGTAACCACCCATGTTATTTAAGGTTGTGTCTTCAGCACTGGGATGTCTGCCGCTTACCAGGTTCTCAATAATCATTTGTTGGCTGGCTGGCTGACTGGGGCCGAACATCAAACAGCTAGCTCAGGAGAAACAGCCTGGTTGTGTCTGATCCTAAGCTTTTAACAGTCAGGGCTTGGGGGGACGGCTCAGTGGTTAAGAGTGCTTGCTGCTCTTCCAGAGGAGCCAAGCTTAGATCCTAGTGACTGCCTTGGGTAGCTCACAACTGTCTAAGACTCCAGATCTGTTGCCCTCTCCTGGCCTCTGTGGGTATCTGCACAAACATGGCATATACATATTCACAAACACGCACATATACCCACACACAGAGAAATAAAAGTCAGCCTTTTAAATGTTTTCATTGTGTGTATTCATTGTATATGGTATGGGATACATAAGGACATATCCATGTGAATATATCATGCACTTTGAGGGCGTTCTCACACCCACCCTTTTCCCTTTCTTCATCCCTCTCCACCTGTTAGTCCCCATCTACTTTCATGTCATATATACATATATGATATTATGTATCTATATAGAATCTAGGAACCACAAACCAGAGGGAAAAAAATGTTATTTGTCTGAGACTTATTTATTTCACTTACTATGATTAGCTCTGATTGTGTCCATTTTCCTGTAGACCATGTAATATCCTTCTTAATAGATGAGAAAATTTTTCGTATGTCTATAAAACATTTTCTGTATCCATTCCTCTGTTGATGAACACCATGGTTGGTTTCATGACCTAACAGCAGTCTGCATTGATGTGTGTCTCCGTGCTGTGTTGAGATACAGTGCTTGGGTAAATGCCCATAATTGGGGAGAATGATAAATCTCCTTTTAGTTCTTTGAGGAATCTTTCTGCTGATTTCTACAGTGACTGACTCTCCTTCCCCACTCCCGAAGCTCTGCACATGTGCAGTGTGTAAGTGCTCCCTTTTCTTTGTATCCTCGTCTGCAATTGTTGTTGTTGGATACAGTGTCTCTTTTTGTAGCCCTGGCTGCATTTCTCTGGCGGCTAGGGAGGTTGAGCCTTTTTCACATATGCTCACTGTCCACTTGGTCTGCATCTTTTGGGAATTCCATCAGCCCATCTTTCTGTTGTTTGCATTTCTCTGGCAGCTAGGGAGGTTGAGCCTTTTTCACAGATGTTCACTGTCCATTTGGTCTGCATCTTTTGGGAATTCCATCAGCCCATCTTTCTGTTGTTGTTTACTAAACATCTTCATTCCTATGCTGTACCTGGGATTCATGCAGAAAAAGGTAGAGGCAAACTGGGCCTGGGGCAAATGTTTCCTTTGAAAGTTTGCCTTAAAAAAAAACAAAAAAAACCCCTCAAACTCTTGTCTACATGCTGGAATGCTGCTGTGACAGCCGAAGGAAGTGGATGTCACCAAAAAGAGGCCCAGGTAACCTCTCAAGGGAGCTGGCAAGGATGGAGGCTGTGCTTGCTGTACAGGTGAGATTCCCTGAGAAGGAGAGTTGAGGACTTTACTGCAAAGTTGAAAACAACTTGAGGATCTGAAATCCATATACCCTTCCTTGCCTTAGAAACAGTGTAGACAGGACCAGGGCCATGTTGCATCCAGGAGCTACTGACCTGTGATGCTGTTGCTGTTATCTTTTCTTTGAAAACTGCTACTGAGCCTCTGTGAGTGTGTGTGTGTGTGTGTGTGTGTGTGTGTGTGTGTATGTGTGAGAAAGAGAGAGACAGACAGACAGACAGAGAGGCAGACAGACACAGAGAATCAGCTCAGGTGCTGCTCCTTAGAATATGTCTACCTTGTTTGTTTTAAATTGTTTTATTATTATTTGTGTGTATGATAGTTGGACTTCCTGTATATCTGTGTACCATATATGTGCCTAGTGCCCTCAGAAAAGGGTGTTGTATCCCCTGGAAGTGGAGTCAGACAGTTTTGAGTTGCCACGTGCATGCTGAGTCAAACCTGAGTCTTCTGGAAGAGCATCCTCTTACCAGCCAAGTCATCTTTTTTATTTGTTTGTCTTTGTTTTTTTTAAGACCGAGCCTCTCTATGTAGCCTTATTTGACCCAGAACCCCAGGCTGGCCTTGGACTGACAGAGTCTGCCTCTGCCTCCCAAGTGCTGGGATTAAAGGTGGGCACAAGGTCTCTTGCTGTCCCAGAACTCACCAGTTAGGCTAGACTGGCTGGCTAGTAAACCCCAAGGACCCTCCCATCTCTGCCTTCTAGCACAGATGTTACAAGTACACACCATGTACTATGCCTGGCTTTTTATGTGGGAGCTGGTATTGAACTCAGGTCTCCACATTTGCAAGACAATCACTCTACCAAGCAGTCTTCCCAGCTTCCTGGGGTGGGGGTGGGGGTGGGGGATATGGAAATAATCTGAGATCTAGGATGATGCTGACTTACTTTCTTTCTCCAAGTACCTGAGGGCATTAGAATCCGAGAAAACCTTGATCTAAATTAAAGCTTACAGATCTTGTGCTCTCAATGCCAACAAGCTTGGCAGCCACATTGTGCTTACAAGAGCTGCTTCTGTTGACCCTTGACCCTGGGAGATAGTTCTAGGGGACAGATGATGTTTTTCCTTCCCTACATAAATATTAATTGTTGAACCTTTAAGTTAGAGCAATAATCATGGAGAGAGAGGGGGAGAGAAAAAGGGAGAGGGATACACAGAGAGAGAGAGAGAGAGAGAAAGAGAGAGAGAGAGAGAAAGAGAGAGAGAGCAGTTAGCCCCTCCAGGTTTTTAAAAACAAGTGAGCCAATTCCAGCCTCCAAGGGTCATGGATGTATGTGAGAGACAGCCTGTGCCTGGAGGAGGTTACAGTGCTGGAAGAGGCCTACCTCTACGTGAGCTCAGAGCAGAAACCACAGGGGTCATCGCCCGTTTCCTTGGTTACTTCAGTGCCTCCACCACATCACTTTTGTAAGTGCCTCATCCTTTCCCCACAATCCCTAGAGTAGCTAAATCACCACCCCATTGTAACTCTTGAGTTTGATCTTTCCCATGTTAATGAAAACTAAAAACCCGTTGGCCATTAAGTGGGCAGATGCTACACAATGCTTTGACTGGGCTGGGCTGCGCTTCATCATTGCCCAGAGCTGGAATTTAGGCTGTTTGCACTTTCTTGTTCTTAGATACTTGTAAGGACCATCTTGTACTTAGCTTTTCTCAGAGTTCTTTCACTGGGGGGGTAGATTTTTAGCAGTGAAGCAAAGGCTATGAACACTATCAAGCTTTTGGTTTATAGTACCCAATTACTTTCAAGAAAATATAGCAAATGATACACTTACCAGAAGCATATAGAGACCCAGCCAGCTAGATTTCTTACTATCACCAAGCATATCATTAAAATGCAAGCTTTGGTCCAGTGGTAAGTAAAGGTGCTTGCTACTGAGTTGGCAACCTGGGTTCAAGGCCTGGAACCCACATGGTGGCAGGAAAAAATGAAGTCCCTCAAGACTTTTGACCTACACATATGTGTGAGCACACACACACAGTAGCAATTGTGTGCTGTACCCACAGTGTAGCACACAAGTGCCTATATATATATATATATATATACACACACACACACACACACACACACACACACACACACTGTAGCACAGGTCTGTCTACATGCTTTATCACATATGTGCCTATACTGCACACACTGAAACACATATATGCCTATATATCCACACATACACTGTGGTACATGTGTGCCAAGGGGGGGGGGGGAACAGAGTTCTTTAAACCCAAAGTCACAGAACCTTGTGAACCTTTTGAGGTCTCTATTGCATGTCAACCTTACAGGGGGACGGACTCTGGTGTGCATCACAAACTCCTCAAGACAGAACAGAGCAGAGCAAAATTTGAAAATAGGTTTTTTTTTTTTCTTTAAATAAAAATAAAGGAAGAAAAGTAGTTTTTAAATGGGCCTAGGGGAGCAAGGCAGTGCACATTGAGGCTCTGAGCCTTGTGATGATTTTGTGAGGCCATGTCCCTGGTTTGTGGTTCCGAGGAGACACTGTTTCCCAAAGGATGAGCCAGTGTGGCCAGCAGGGCCTAGGAGCTGGGATCCGATAAAGGTCTGCCTGGTTCCCATGAAGTCAGCTTTGCTTCATTCCATGGCTCTGTGAAGTAATGAGAGGCTTTTAAGATTGCATCCCCACATCTACCATCTGTAGAGGAATGGGACCTGGCTTAGGAGTGGCCCTTATGTACAGCCAGGAGATACTTTCCATCCAGTATGTGGAACGGAGGAGGTACTGCAAGATGTACAGTCATGAGGCCTTAGCAGGCAGGAGCAGAGCACTTCCCAGGCAGCTCTAGAGACTCCCCCCTGTAGCCTAATGTGGACCACAGGTTCAGAGGCGGGAGGACCTAAGGGGACTTGATAACTGCAGTGGCTCTCTGGGTTTCACAGCACAGCCATTAGGCATTTTGGACATTGGCTCTTCTGTGTCTTGCTGTCACCATCTTCTTTCTTCTCTCTCCACTGGGGACAAAGCCCAGCCACTGAGTCACCGCAGCTGACTCTTGGCATGAGAGCTTAAGCCAGATCTTGGCCACTCTTCTAAACTGTACTTTCCAGGCATGTGGCCCAGCAATCTGGGTTTAGTAAGTGCTTGATTCTAACAGTATCAGCCCGCACTGTTGTATGCTACCCCTGCCCTTCCTTTATCAAAGTTTCTTTTTGCTCAGTGCTCATCTGTGGCTGAATTTGCCTTAGCATAACAGGTTTTTCTTTGCTTTTCACCTCAGTCTCTGTGGAAGTATTAGTTCTAGTTTTCAGGGACAGAATCAGATTGGCTCCTGTTGACATCTCCCCTAGTGTGTGTGTGTGTGTGTGTGTGTGTGTGTGTGTGTGTGGTGGGGGTGGGGTGATGTTGCTGGCCAGAGACCACAGATTCACTGACTTGGGAGATGTGCCAGTTTCTAATCAATTAGCTGCAGCAGAAGCAGACTGGATCTCATGACAAAACTTTCTGTGTCTTGGAGGTAGGGGCTCTGATTGACATCTAAACATCCAATCAGAGACTTGAGGTAAGAACCTGACATCAACTCCATTTCTATTTGGGGGCTGGTACTCTTGCCAACAGACCCTAGCAGCTATGCAGATGCCTTGTGCTCAGACTCCAGGAGATACTGGGTAAGCTACTATTCTCGTTGCTATGACAAAATATCCAATAAAAGTGGGCTGGAGAGATGGTTCAGCAGTGAAGAGCCTTGGCTGATCTTCTAGAGACTCAAGTTTGATTCCCAGCACCCACATGGCAGCTCATAACTGTAACTTCCGTTCTGGAGGATCCAGCACCCTCACACAGATAAACATGTCTGCAAAAGACCAATATGCATAAAATAAAAATAAGTAAATCATTTAAGAAATCTGGCCGGGCAGTGGTGGCGCACACCTTTAATCCCAGCACTTGGGAGGCAGAGGCAGGTGGATTTCTGAGTTCGAGGCCAGCCTGGTCTACAGAGTGAGTTCCAGGACAGCCAGGGCTACACAGAGAAACCCTGTCTTGAAAAATCAAAAAAAAAGAAAAAAAAAAAAAAAAGAAATCTGATAAAAGCAACTTAAGGAAGGCTTTCCTTTTGGCTTATCTTTATCTTCAGAGGGTAGAGCTGATCCTGACAGGGAAACAGTGGCTGCAGGAGCCGGAGGTGGCTGCTCACACTGGCATCTGCAGTCAGGAAGCAGGGAGGGGGTAGGGATAGGAAGAAATGTTCAGCTCACTCTTTTTTCCTCCAGTCTAGGGCTCCTAGCCTGTGGGATGGTGCTGGGAATGAGGGTAGGCCTTCCCACATCAACCCAGTTTAGAAACTGCTTCACAGACATGCCCAAAGGTTTGTTCTGGATGATTATAGATCCTGTCCAATATTAGCCACCACTGAGGCTAGTGCTCTGGACACCAGGAGACTTGCCGACACAAGGTTGGGAGAAGGGATGGGGTGAGACAGAATCCACTTGCTGGCTCTACTTCCCAGACTGGTGCTGGTCAGAACTTCTTGGGGTCAGTCTTAGGACAAGTGTGAGAGTATTGCTGTCCCCAGGCCTAAAACTTCCCTTGGGCTGCTTTTTTAGGTATGTCACGCAGCCCTATCTAAGAACTCTCTGAGCTGTTCTGAGCCCCCACTGCCTATTTTCCTGGCAGATCGCTGGTCAGCAGCTGCTGTGGAATCACTGAAGTTCTGAAAAGTTGGCTTCTTGGAGCCCTGGCCCAGGGCTGAATCACTGGCTAAGAAAACAGCTGGACGCATCCTGGGAAAGTGGAAAGAGCCCCTCATTCTGGCATCAGAAAAGCTCTGACTGTTGCTGCCTGGCTGCATGTGGGACTGTGGAAGGAGCCTTGGGTGAAGTTGAGAGTCACCTTTTATACCCTTTGTCCAGGGTTAGTTACCCCTAAGAAACTAAGCATCTCTCTAGTGTCTGCCATTGACCACCCTCCTGTCAGAAGTAGCAGGCTCACCCCATCACAGCTCCATGTCCTTCCTGTCCAGGAGGAGAGGGACCAACCTCTATTGTTCTTGCTCCTGTGTGCAGCTGTGGTGGTGGATTCTGGATTGGTGTTATTTTGTGTTAACTGGGTCCACAGTGTGGAATTCTGGGCAGTTCTCTGCTCCTGAAGCAGCCACAGACATGGGAATGGTTTGGATTCAGTAGATGATCTCCCCAGAAACCACTCACAGACTGCTGATTCCTTCTGCAATGTAGGACTGTAAGAATGTCAGATGGCTGGAAACTCCAAATCTGGGCTCCAAGTATATTTTAATGTAATTTCTCAGTCAATTTAATCTCCCATTGAAGAGGTGCTGCCCTACTGCAGAGGCAGGCAGGTAACCCCTTGCAGCCACCAGTAGAAGTGGGCACTGTTCTAGCAAGTTAGTGTGCCACCAGAAGTCATTAGAATGGGCAGAGGCTTTTAAATTCTAAAAGGCTTTAAAAAGAGGGCATGTAAGGGTTGGGATGTAACCCAGTGGGAGAGCACTTGCATGGGCAACAAGGTAGTCGGTTTGAACCTCAACACTCCCAGATAAATAGGGATGGCTGTGGTTCATATGACCTTTCTCCCTCCTCTGCAATGCAGACAAAACTGGATGGTTACAGTTTAAATGTGAAATACTCCCTCCAAACACCACTCCCACTCCAGGCCATGAGTTTGAACACTTGGTTCCCAGATAGTGGCTGTAGAGCCCTGTGGTAAAGTAGGTTGTTGGGGTAGGTCTTGAACATGACTTTTTTTTCTAATTCTGGCCCAATCTCCTTGCTTCTTGATCCCCATAGATGTGAGGAGGCAACCGCAGGCTCTCACTGCCACAGACAGCCTCTCCCTGCCTCAGTGGATGATGTTCCTTATCCATGAACCAAGGTCAACCCTTCTCCCTTAAGTTGCTTCTGCCAGGTACCTCATCTCAGTAACAAGGAATGCAGTAGTTATCTTGGGACTTTGACAGTAGATGTGACCTACACATTGACCACATCTGGATCCTTGGTGCCAACTTGGAACAGTAGGCACCAGCTGAGCCCATCTGTGTATCATTGGACAGCTTACATGTGTGCACTGAAGCCCTTGCTCGTGTTTGCTTTTTGTAGCCAAGTAGACAGACTCCTACGTTATGGGAAGAGGGGTGCTGGGTTCTAGGAGAGGGGTAGATTGGGTGAGGACCTCCTAAACTCAGGACTCTCTATGTTGATAGGACCCTACTTTGCCTAGTACAAGTCCCTTTTGGGCTAAATAGTGAATTCAGTTCATGTTCCAAGGCCAAGTGGAGGCTATCTGCAGCCTTGTGTGGGATCCCGCAATCTCTTCCTGTGCTTCCCAGCTCCTGGAAGTCCCCATCTCATGTCATATTCTGGTTATCCACTCATCTGTTCCACCAGCTCAGGTAGAGTAGGGTGATGCCTTCATCCCTGTACCCTGGGGGAAGGGGGGGGAGGCGCAGACATTTGCTGAACTGCTTCTGGGGAGAAGGATGACTATCGGTATGTGAGATCCCAGGTGCGGAGTTGGATACCTCAGGCTAGGAGAGGAAGTGAGCTTGTGGGTCTAGGGTATAGCCCAATCCAAGGAGCCAGTGCAGGATAGAAAGAGAGGTGTTGCTAGCTCTGCTTCCTGATGACTTCATAGGCAAGTCTAGGGGAGTCTCTCTGGAGACAGCCAAGATCTTAGAAACCTTTGACTTGTTTTCATTTTGGATTTGGCATTTGTCTCCAGGAGAGGGGCTTCCACTGACCAGAAGCTGGAAGCTTTGCTTTGAGATAGGAGTATTTGGAAACAATGTAACAAAATGTTTCTTTCCCATCTCCTTTGGTGGAAGAGATTGGTTAAACTTTTACTTCTGATCTTGACTTTGGGACTCCAGACAGCTGTGCTGGAGGGCACTGAGAAATGGCCTGGATGTAGGAAGCCTGGGTTCCTACCCTGATTCTATTCCTTGCAGGTGGACTGTGTGGGCTCTTCTCATTTCTTTCTGTTCTGGGATGGAGTTGGGTGGATAATCTTCCAGCTGTAACATTCTAACCACCTCTTGAGAAGACTGATACAGGCTGCCAGAATGTGGAGCCTGAAGGCCACGAGAGGTTGCCATCTTACAAGGGAACCTGTGACAGTCCCATCTCTCAAGCTAGTAGAGAAGACGGTTTCTGCATTGGACATTTACTGGTCCAAAGCACTGTGCTAAGAGCCTCCATCGCCTCACTGAATGGTCATGAAGCCCCTGGAAGGAAGGGCTATGTAATAGTTACTTTTCAATTGTGATAAAATACCATTAGCAAAGTAACTTAAAAAGAGTTTAATTGAACTTACAGTTCCAGGGGCTTAGAGCTTGTAATGGCTCAGTAAAGACATGGCAGCAGAACAGATGAGCTCATATCTCAAACCAATCAGGAGGCAGAAAGCACACTGGGAATGTTGTAAGTCTCTTGAATCCTCAAACCTGCCTCCAGTGACAGGCCTCCTCCAACAAGACCACACCTTCTAATCCTTCCCCAACAGTTCCACCACCTGGGGCCAATATGTCAAGTGTTTGAATGTATTGGCTTATGAGAGCTGTTCTCATTTAAACTACCACATGTTGCTATTGTCCCGTTATGCATGGGGGAGGAGGGGGGAGGGGGGAGGAATAGAAGCAGAACCTGGCTTATCAGTGTCCAGGTATTCTATACACATAAAAATCCACCTGCAATGTAATAACAAATGAAATACCCCCTTTCCTTCCTTCCTTCCTTTCTCTCTCTCTCTTTTTTTTTTTGCTTTTTTTGGGTAGCTTTACAATGTCAGAAAGAATAAATATCTGGCACCTTTAAGATACAAAGTGGATAAATAGTTCTCATAGAGGGTAGAGCCCTCAGTGAGTAGGATTACTGGGTCTTCAGAATTGGAGCCAATGAGATGCTCATGAATCCTGGCTCAGGTTTGAGTCTACAGCCTGGATTGGGTGCCCAGCTCTGCGAGGGAAGCTGTTGGAGTCTGACATCACCTTTAGGGCCCATGTGGGGTCTGTCTTGTGGAAGAACTACAATTATGCCTATTATACCTGTCTGGAGTGATTCACTGGAGCCGCCGCTTACCTAGGAGCAATGTTCCTTTTAATTTTTTTAATTTACATTTTCCGGTGACTCACTGGAATTGAAAGTACATTCTCATTGACTGGAGATGAAAAAGGAGGGGGAAAAAATACAAAATGTCATCAGGTACGTTGAAGACAAAATTATCTGAACCTTGTCCAGGTAATTTGGGGCTCACATTCTGTGGGTTCAGACCTGTCTCCTACTTCCTGAGGCATTTGCCTCACCACTTCCTGGAAGCGGGAGGCAGCCCTATAATACCTTAAAGGTAGGGGGAGGTATAATCTCCTGACAGGAAGTCTGCAATCTGAATCAGAAAGATCTTGGTTCAAGTCTCTGCTCAGACCTTCTGCTTGTTGTATGACCTTGGACAACTTTAGTCAGATCTCTGAACCTCAGATCCTGCATGTAATAGTGGCAGCTTACAGAGTGCAGGGGGCTCTTTTTACCTTGTAAAAACTTGGCATCGAGTGATGAAACACCAGTAAATATTAACACAAACAATGAATTGGATACTTTGTATATAGTATCTTGGTCCTTAAAACAGACTGTGCAGGGCAGCGGTGGCCCACGCCTTTAATCCCAGCACTTGGGAGGCAGAGACAGGCGGATTTCTGAGTTCGAGGCCAGCCTGGTCTACAGAGTGAGTTCCAGGACAGCCAGGGCTACACAGAGAAACCCTGTCTTGAAAAACCAAAAAACCAAAAAAAAAAAAGACAGACTTTGTAAATGGTCTTATTTGATGTTGTAAATGAAAAACTGAGCTGATTACATTAAATGACTTGGCCAGTGTAATGCAGCTAGTGAGTGACAGAGCTTGAACTGGCACATACAGGTCTCACTGTCCTTAAAGTTCGGTATAGAAAGGATTTTGTCCCTACATGTAGTCCCCAATGAAACTGGCTTGTCCCTCCTGTTCTTCGAAGTGAATCTGCTCAGAGCCCCCAATTCCCTCTTCCCGGTAGACACCCCTACAGGGCCTCAGACCCTTCCATCAGGATTTTCTGGTCATATCTGGCCTATCCACTCAGCTGACAAATAGTTCATTCAACGCTGGCAGTCCCATCCCACTGGCTGCTGAGACTCAGGCCAACAAGGGCAAGGCGTTCCTTGCTCTCCTTTCCCTTGACCCACACTGAGTCCTTGCTGTCTCCTCCCTCTCTTGATAGCTGATTTCAGTACCCCCTAGCTGAGCTCTTCTCTGCCGACCTCAGGCATGTCCCTCCCTCCCTGAACACTTAGTGGATCCTGAGTGTGCCACACTCCTCTTCTCAGACTTGACTCCCATGTCCCTTCAGTTTTCTGGTCTCAGTTTCCTTATCTGCAGGAGGCATAAGTACTGGGTCCTGCTGCCTGGGATGCCTAAGGGATTGGCGGCTCTGATACTTCATCTCTCCTCTAACTCACTATGGGCAGCATTGGAAGGAAGTTGGCTGGAAAAGACCGGCAGGTCAGTGGGTCAGCCAGCAGCCTGTCCGGGCTCTGGCCTCTTAGTCATCCTGTCCGGGTCAGGGTTACCGGCTCATGGGATTGCTACCCTCTCCTTCCTCCTGTCAAAACAGGCTGCTTGCTGGGAGGGAGATATGTCTTGGAGGGCTGACCTAGAGCTCTCTATCACTTCTTGTTGACCTTAAGGTGGAGTGCTTTTGGGGTATAGGGTGGTCCCTTTTTGGGGGGATGTGGGGGGTCTCTTTTTCTTTCTCAGAGGCCATACACCAGAAGAGAAGTGAGGAGAGACCCACTACAGTTTCCCCAGAAGTTGGCTGTTCCCAGAGGCCCCAGTGGGGCTCTGGATGAAAGGGGAAGACTGGTGTGGTTGGGTCCCTGGTATGAAATGTAGCTGATCGTGATTCTGAGGGAGTTACTTGTTACACAGCTGAGAGATACCACAGAAAGCCAGAACATGCAGTTCCGCCCTGCAAGTTCTGCTGTGCTTGATGCTGCTGTAGGTCCTGAGTGTGTAGGGACAATATCTCACACACACACACACACACACACACACACACCCGAGGAGTTCACAGTCTTCTCTGAGGGAGCAGATATTTTGATCCTAAGTTGTGTGGCTCTTACTGAGGAATGTCACCTCATGAGAGTCTAAATAGGAAACAGCTTTATTATTCCACATTGCTTTTTGTTATGTGTGTGGAATCCTTCTTTTCCGGCCCTGTGACATGTTTGAGGCAGACTCTATAGCTTCCTGGTCCTTTTTCAAGGTTGGTGTAGATGCTGGCTGAGGAGGGGGGAAGGCTGGCATCCTGTTTGGGGTTCTTAGCCCCCTTTGTTTTCAGTGTCAGCTCAGTTCTGGGGACTGTGTTAGTTACTGTTTTCAACTTTGTGACAAAAATACCTGCCAAGCAGCTTACAGAGGAAAGCTTTATTGGACAGGGTCTGGGCATGAGTGTGGGGCATGTTGCACCGACAGCCAGGAAGGAGAGAGGTGTGTGTGCTGGCGTTCTGTTCACTTCCTCCTGTGCAATCTAGGACCCTACCCATGGAATGTTGTCTTCTTACCTCAATTAACCCATTCTAGAAACTTCCTAGAGACATGCCCTGAGATCATTTAAATCCCATAGAGCTGGCAGTCAGGGATGGCGAATTGCTTACATAACTTGTTACTACTGTTGTACGGGGGTCGGCTTCCACACAGGTGAAAACAACCAGGGCTCAGAAAGGCTTCTGGGCCTCTTTTCTCTGCATAGGCACAGACTCAGATTCCCTTAGTAGACATTGCTTGATCTCCCTAATGATGTTTTTCCTTCTAGGACTTTCCTAAGAGTTCTGAGTACCTCTTTTGGAGTCATTGTCAATTTGTAGGCGAGAGACTTTATGGCCCCAGTGCCACCAAGTTGTGGCAAGACAATGGTGGTGAATGAACAGGATTGTGTTGAATTCTGTCTTCTTGTGCCTGGGCTAATGGGTTTTTTTCCCAATTCTAGAAGAGTCAGAGTTTCTGAGACTAGTCCTTAGGAGTCTTATGGACTGAGTGGTAGCTCATGATTTACAGGTTGAATCCCTACCCTCATGTGGCTAGCTGTGTTTGGAGGTAGGGCTTTTAAGAGGTTACTTGGGGTAACAAATATAGACCCCATCTGACAGGACATTGGAGAGTGCTCTGTGCAGGCGCATGAGCACTCAGTGAGAAGATGCTACCTTACAAGGTAAAGAGAGACACTCCTTAAAAACCAACTTTATAGCCCCTTCAACTTCCCAGCCCCCAAAGCAGTAAGAACCAGTGTGTGTTCCAGCCATCCAGTTTGTGGAATTCCACAGGGCGTTCCACACAGGGAGGTGTGGCTCAGTATGGACCAGGGACCTGGGGCCATGAGTTGGGCTTGCCCAGACATGCCCACTGCAGCAGCTGCTTCTTCCTCCTCCAGCCAAAGACCTCCCTTCAAGTGTCAGCATCCCCATCCCGGACAGCCCGGCAACCCTCTCCCTCACCCAGTCTCCGTTCATGCCGACCCCTCCAAGGTTATGCTGTGTCCTCTCTGAAGACATGTGGACTGCTGATATATTTATAGCGATGACTCACACCATCTAACTGCAGGGAGAGTTTGACTTAGGAGCCAACTCCCCTGGAATCTAAAACAATGTGTGCTTCTAATTGATGATCATTTCATTTGTCTCTGGCAACCTCTGGACCTTGTTGCCAGATGACTTTATGACCCCCCCCCACCAGGTGCCACCTTCAGTGTCATCATGCTTTTGTTTAACTGGAATCTGCCCTGCCCCATGACCTGCCCAGCCAAACTCCTCTCCAGCATTAACCTTGAGCCAGAGACTTCATACTGTACTGATGGGGAGGCCTCTGCAGGACATCTGCCAGGGTTAGCCTGGTGGTTTAAGGAGGTGTGGGTTAGGAGTGGGGACCTCCGGAGTGCTTCCACTTATCTAAGACTGCTTTCTCTAGCCTTCCCTCTCTGAAGCCCCAGCTTTGACCAGTGGAGTATCCATGGGGGTGGTTTGTACTTTGCTACTGGTGGCTTTTGGAACAACATTGAGGTGACTATATGTCAGGAGTCAGTATCATCTCTTCTGTCCTCACAGTCATCTGTCATCTCTCGTAGCTGGTAGGGTCAGCTACCTCCCACACCAATTGGGGATCACTTGTAGTTAGTCTGGGATATGAGCTGTCTCCCTCAACAATTTCTTAGCAGACACCCAAACGCATGCACGCACGCACGTGCACACACACACTTTTTTTTTTTTTTCCTGAGATGGGGTCTCAAGGTACATCCTCATAAACAAAGGCAGAGGCCCTGGGTAGTGGTATCCCTTGCCCGTTTGTCCATGTCCCCAACTGTAAGCTTTTCATACACACAGCATACTAATCTTCAGTGCTTCCATATTGGTAGGAAAAGGATCATTGTATCCCACATCTTGAACTCTGGAAAATTCCCTGCCTCATCACAGTTCGTGGGTTATTTCACCCGGTCCACAGCCTCTGCTGACTCTTGCCACCTGCCTCCCCAGGTGCACAGGCCCGGCTCATTGATGATTGACACCACTCTGCTCCACCCCCTGCCTCCTTGAGCTAGCCTGCCCTTCTCCGTCTTCTCTCTGCTTATTCTACTCTCTGCAGGTGACCTCTGGCCAACATCTGCCTCCCACCCCCTCATTCACTGCAGTGTCTGAAATCCTAGTTGACGTGCTCAAGCCCTGGGGTCTCTGTAGCCTTTGATGTCCTCCAGCCCTGCCCTTCCTGACTCTGTCCTTTGCCTTCTGCTGGCCACAGACACCCCTAGACTCCATTCCCTTCTTGTTACGGTGAACCTCAGCTTCTTTCTCATCTTCACCTAACATCCGTGATAACTAATAGGCTGTCCTGTTTCATGCTCCCCATCTAGTCTAGTCCTCAGTACCCCGACTCTGCATGGCTTTTTAGGTCCCCTGGATGAGCCCCTCCCTGGCTTTCCCCATCTCCTGTCACGGATTCACTCCACCCCTCCAAGCTCCACTTTACAGCCTTCTGAACCTGTCCGGCTATAAGGTTAGCTATCACACCCCCACCTCGCTCACAGTGCCTCTTTGGCATGTAATATTATTTCTGCTTTCTTCCTTTGCCTAAGATGGGCTCCTCATTCAGGATCCTGTGAGGGTGTCCCTGTCAGCAAAGAAGCTACTAGGACCAGCCCTTCCTCTCCTAGTGTGGGCGAGTGTCTTTCTGTTGCTAACTACCGAAGAGTGTGTGTGTATATGTGTATAACCTCCTGCCACTTACATGATATTCTGGCCTGGGTTGAATTCTCTTATTTGAGCTCCTTTGAAGAGAGACTCCTTATTTATTTATTTTTTTTAAAGGCAGGTTTTCTCTGAATAGCCCTGGCTGTCCTGGAACTCGCTCTGTAGACCAGGCTGGCCTGGAACTCAGAAATCCGCCTGCCTCTGCCTCCCGAGTGCTGGGATTAAAAGTGTGCGCCACCACTGCCCGGCGAGACTCCCTTATTTTTAAGAGCATCTGGCTTGGTTGGTACTTACAATCATAAGGTGATGATAGGATTAATGTTTATTCTGCCAACCAGGTTGGAAAATAAATAGGCAGAGAAGTCTATTTTAAAGAGGGGCATTGCTTTTTTTTCTTAAAGAATACTAACACACACACACACACACACACACACACACACACACACACACACACCCTCACACACATGCATGCAAATATATTTAGTTGGTTGGCAGTTGTAAACTGCCAGGTAGCCCAGGCTGGCCTTGAACTTGCTATGCAGCTGAAGCTGGCCTTGACTTCCTGGTCTTCCGGCCTCTATCTTTAAGGTGCTAGGATTACAGGCATGCACCACCACACCCTGCTACTATAAAACACCTGAAGCCACTCACAAGCATCAGAAGACGCTAAGTGTCCAGTTTTTTCATTTGCTGTGCTCACTCTTGATGCTTTAAACCAGCAACAACGTCCTGGTAGTCCTCGTAGTTTTGATACGTGTTTATAAAGTTGCTTTTATTAAACATTTAAATATTCAGTGGTAAATAAAAGATGCCCGACGTCTAAGGATGGAGAAACAGTGAGCCCTCCTGTACCCAGCAGTTAGAGGAGAATACAATCCTTGTGGTGGCCTCTCAGACACCGTCCCTCCCAGCCTTCCCTCCATTCTTAGAGGTAACTGTTATCATCCACTGCATGTACGAGTTTCTTGATTTTTCTTTATATTCATACTAAATGCTTGTATCTCTAGACAATAGGTTGTTTGGCTTTGCTGGATTTTTTTCAAACTTCGTATAAATGGAAACAGAGTATGTAGCCTTTCTTCTGTGGCCCTCCCTTCTTCTGGCTTAAGCGTTTGTTCTGTTTTGTGGCTACATCTCTCACTGCTGCTGCTGATTTGCATCCTGTCAGGGGAGCACGCCATACATGAACTATTTGCCTGTTGGTGGAGATGCTAAACATTCCTTTGCTTTCTCCCTCCCTGCCATCTGCTTCTATTGGCCGCCGCCGCCTCCTCCTCCTCCTCCTCCTCCTCCTCCTCCTCCCTCTCCCCCTCTTCCTTCTCTTCCTCCTCCTCCCCCTCACCCCCTTTTTCCTGTTGCAAACTGTAGTGGTGAGAGTCCCACCTTGTGCACACATAAAAGCCACAAATGCCGCCATGGGACCAGTGGCCGTAGGGAATGTAGATCTTCATTCTTCCTAGATGCCGTGGAGGCTGGTTTATGCTCACAGGCTCCTGTGCTGGACAATGCCTTTGAGACTAGATTCATCCATGGTGCACAGCTCCGTCTTTAGTGCTCAGTCGGTTTTCTCTGTGTAAACGTGGTGCAGTTTTTATCCATCCCCATTAGTGGGCATGGACTTCCATTCCTTCACCTTTTGGCCCCTAGTGATAAAGTGGCTATAAACATTGTTGTATATTCTGTCTTGCATACATATGCTTCCATTTCTTTCTCTCTCTCTCTCGTAAAAAAAAAAAAAATAGATGTATTTTTATGTGCATTGGTGTTTTGCCTGCATGCATGTCTGTATAAGGGTATTGGATCCCCTGGAACTATGGTTACAGGTAGTTGTGAGCTACCATGTGGGTGCTGGGAATTGAACTCTGGTCCTCTGGAAGAGCAGACAGTGCTCCTAACCACTGAGCCATCTCTCCAGCCCACTTTCATTTCACTTGGGCAAATGTCTTGGCCTGGAACCCTGGGTCAGAGGGAAGGTTGGCACAACTTTGTAAGGTGGACAATGTTTTGTTTTTTTCTAGCTGTTAAGGACTATTATAGAGTTCTCTACAAGAACAGAACTGGTAGGAAATACACATGTGTGTATCATATGTGTCTGTGGAGGCCAAAGGTTGGCATGAATTCTCCTTCTCTGTCTTTCTCCACCTTATTTTTTGAGACAGGGTTTCTCACTAAATCTGGAGTTCATTGACTGGACTGGCTGACTAGAACCCTGGGATCCTCCTGTCCCTGCCCCTCACCTGACCCCATTGGAGTTACAAGCATGGAAGCATTTAACTTTTTATATAGGTGCTAAGGACCCAAATGTGGGTCCTCATGTTTGGGCAGCAAGTGCTTAACCCACTGAGCAATCTCCCCAGGCCTTGTTTCTTTCTTTAAAAATATTTTATGTACATGGGTGTTCTGTCTGTCTGTCTGCGTACCACATGTATGCCTGGTGGCTGTGCAGTTTAGAAACGGGCATCTGATCCCTGGAACTGGAGTTAGGGAAGGGTATCAGTCACCATTTGGATGCTGGGAACCTAACCTGGCTTTTCTACACAAGTAGTAAGCGCAGTTAACTGCTGAACCATTCTCCAGCCCCCTCCTTTTGAAAAGACTATTTTAAAATTTTTATTATTTGTGTGTGTTGTGTTTTATAAAAATGAAAGACAGAGCCAGGCTATGTTTGGTAAAAGCAAGGTATGTGGGGTGGAAGGGAGTGCCCCTGCGGGCCCAGGCTGAGGCATCCCTTCCTTCCCCCTCACCCCTCGGAGGTGCCAACCATATGACAGATATAGTATAGAATAGAGTTTATTTAGGGCATGGGGAGGGGAGTTGAGAGGGTAGAGGCAGAGAGAGAGGGGAAGAGACTGACCAGGAACACGTGGAAATTGGGGGGGGGGATAAAGAGAGAGGGGACAGAGAAGGTAAAAGAGCAAGAGAGAAAAGAAGGGAGTAGGACAAGCAGCCCCTCTCGCACTGAGTCACACGCATACCTGGTATTTGTCTATTTTATTGTTAATTAATCTTTCCTAGGTTTAGACTTGATGATGTCTGTGGTTTCACTGTTCTTTTTGCTGTTTTCTTGGACTTTATTCTGCCATGTTTTACATAATATCCGGAACTCAATGCTTAATAGATCAGAGTTTCATTTTGCTCTAGATAGCTTTTGTAATTCCCGTTTTAACTACATCCCACACAGTTTAATTCGTGGAATTTTATCATTCATTTCTAAATGTGTTACAGTTTCTCCTTTGAGCCATTTGCTGTTTAAAAGTGTATTTTACATTCCCCAAACGCTAGATTTTTTTTTTTAAAGCCATGTTGTGTTATTGATTATGAATTTCAGCGAAATGTATTGAGAGATGACGTTGGGTCTTTTTTTTTTTTTTTTTCGAGACAGGGTTTCTCTGTGTAGCCCTGGCTGTCCTGGAACTCACTCTGTAGACCAGGCTGGCCTCGAACTCAGAAATCCGCCTGCCTCTGCCTCCCATGTGCTGGGATTAAAGACGTGTGCCACTGCTGCCCGGCCGACGTTGGGTCTTAACATGCCTTATAATGTAGAGCAAGGTCAATTTTGAAAATACAAATTTTTAAAACTTTTTATTGAGTGTTTGTGAACTTCACGTCATGCACCCCAATCCCATTCATCTCTCCATTCTTTCATATCTGCCCTCCATTCTTGCAACCTCTCCTCCAAAAGAAAATAAAAAATAACAACAACAACTCATCATGGAGGCTTCCATGTGTCACAGCGTGTCCCACAGTACAGCCTTTTGTCTGCACATCTTTACTTGTTCTGTGCAATGAGTCATTGGTCTGGTTCGAGGCCCCTGGCTTCTGCTACACTATCAATACTGGATCCTCACTAGGATTTGTCTTGCATATCCTGGTGTTGCCCTGTGTCATGGAGCTCCTGCAGCTTTGGATCCACAGGACCAGCCCTCCACATGCTCTAACAGTTCACAGATGGGGTAGATGTTGGGGTCGGCCAACTCAAAGCCCTGGATCTAGGCCTGGGTAGTAGCTAAGGTAGTCAGCCAGCCAGTTCTCTTATACCCACTCCACCAGAGTGTTTTCTCCCCTGGTAGCTCACTCAGTGCCATCGCCAGCATGGGGCAGGGTTAGCTCTCCTGTTCTTGCCTTCAGGGAGGCTCACCTGTATTTAAGCCACCAAGGCCAGCTCATGTGCTGCCCAGGCATGGGGCTGGGTTCATGGCCCCTGGTGGTAATATGAGCCACAGACATTGACATAGAACCCTGAAGCTGCATGGCCACAGAGCCTGACATGGCCCTTGGTGGCAGCTCAGGCTAGGGCTTTACCATGGCCTCAGGTGGCAAGGCAGGCTGTTCAAATCAGGTTGCTCCTCTCCACCGGCGAGTCTCCAGTTCCGCCTCTCCTCATAGTGCTCAAGCCATCTGCTTCTCTTTCTCTCCAGTCACATACTTGCACTTTATAGTGGCTGTGCTCAGGCCACGCTGCTGATGGCTTCTGAGTGTCTTCCACCCACCAGCCTTTGAATTCACAATTGATTTTTTAAAATACTTCTTTTCAAAGTCAGACATAACAGTGATCTTGTAATACCATCACTGGAGAGGCAGAGACCTATAGTTCCTAGGGCTGGCCAGCCACACTAGCTTACTTAGTGAGTTCCAGGTCTTTCAGAGACTTCATCTAAAATCACAAACAGGGTGATAAGCTGGCAAGATGTCTCACGGCACAAGCCCATCAACCTTAGTTCAGTCCCGTGAACCCACGTAAGGTGGAAGGAGAGAATCAGCTCCGTATTTGGAGTCCTCTGACCTCGACATGCATGCTATGGCATATGTGTGCACACACAATAACAAAAGCCAGACAGTGCCTGGGGAACTTGATCTTTGATCTCCGCGCGCGCGCGCGCACACACACTCTAGTTGTCGTCTGAGTATTTTCTTCAGTTCTACAGTGTCTCTTCATTTTTGATAAGTATATTCTTGTCATATAATTAGCTAACCTTATCAGTTTTCCTTCTTAGTAACATTGACCTAGGGACTGGAGAAATGTCTCAGTGGTTAAAAGCATTTGTTGATCTTGGTTGATCTTGTAGAGGGCCAGCCCTGGGTTTGGTTCCCAGAACCCACATGGTTGCTTTATAACTGTCTGTAACCAGGGGACCTGATGCCCTCTCTGACTTCAAGTACCACATATATGTGGTGCACAGACATACATACAGGCAAAACACTCATATACATAAAATAAATAAATGTAAAAAAACTACCTAGTTCATCTCTCTCTCTCTCTCTCTCTCTCTATATATATATATATATGCTGTCACTGTCTTCAGGCATCAGATCCCATTATGGATGATTGTGAGCCACCATGTAGTTGCTGGGAATTGAACTCAGGACCTCTGGAAGAGCAGTCAGTGCTCTTAACCACTGAGCCATCTCTCTAGCCCTCATCTTTCTTTTTCTAGATTTTATTGTGTGTGTGCACTCCTGCATGTATGTGCTTGTGTGTGTTTGTGCGTGTGCATGTGTGCGCGCGTGTGTGTTTTGTGTGTGTGTGCGTGTATGTTGTGTGTGTGAGCGTGTGTTTGTGTGTATGTATGCGCGCGTGTGTTTTGTGTGTGTGTATGTGCGCGAACATTTTGTGTGTTTGTTTTGTGTGTTTGTGTGTGTGTATGTGTGTGTGTATGCACAGAGCCCAGGAAAGATGCCCTGGAAATGGAGCTCCACTCAGTTCAGTCAGTGTAGGTGCTGAAAACTGAATGGCCTTCTTCAAGTGCAGCAAGTGTTTCCAATGGCTAAGCTGGTTTCCCAGCCTCCAAACCCCAGTTTATCTTTCTGTTCTTTAAGAGTTCAAACCTCTTTTGAGTCCTTGTATTTTAAGTGTGCCCTTCGTGAACAGCATACATACAGCTTTTTTTCCCCTAGTCTGTATGATTCTTGTCTCCTAAGAGAATGATTTTGTGTTTTGCAATGTACTTTGGAGTTTAGTACATTGGCTCACACCTGCTATCTCAGTACTCGGGAGGCCGAGGCAGGAGAATCACTGTAAGTCTGAGGCCTGGCTACAGAGTGAGACGCTGTCTCAAAAGGACATAAGAAATAAGCAGAGCTAGAATTGCTGGTGTGTTCGAGGGAGATTTGCTCTAAGAGGACAACACACAGCCCCTCTCCTTGTATTCTTCCTAAATATCACATCTCACCAGACCCTTCAGTTGTGATGTTTTCTTCCTTAGCTTGTGTAGCTCTCCAGTGTTTTATACTTGCTTTCAAATCATTGAAAACGTAACTGTTACAATTATTGCTTTATAGTGTCAAAAATGTTTAGATTTACTTATTTTACTTCAGTTTGCTTGCCACAGCTTGTTTCTAACTCCTTTTAAGGAATGTTTTAAAAATTTGTGTGTGTGTGCGTGCCTGTGTGCACATGCACATGCATACGTGCGTGTGCCCGTGTCTCCTATCAAGGCCCCAAGAAGGTGTTGGGTCCCATGAAACTGGCATTATATGTAAATGC
The DNA here is from genome assembly GCA_019843965.1 of Rhynchomys soricoides. Classification (NCBI taxonomy): domain Eukaryota; kingdom Metazoa; phylum Chordata; class Mammalia; order Rodentia; family Muridae; genus Rhynchomys; species Rhynchomys soricoides. Next base: position 3,089,259 of record JADRCH010000059.1, read on the forward strand.
GAGCTACCTGGCACAGATTATGGGAAATGAACTTGGGTCCTCTCTGAGAACTTTTGCACACATACCACACAGGTCACTGCTGAGCCGGCTCTCCAGCCCCCTAACTCCTTTCCCAGAATTTATTTTATTTTTTGTTACACCTTTTGGCCTTTTTTTTTTTTTTTTAAATCATAGAATAAATGGTAAACTCTTAATATCCACTTGGATAGGGTAGTTTCCTTGTTTTGCTGTATATAGTATTCTGTATACAGTATATATTCCGAGGATAGACCTCCTGGCTGACAGCCATTTGCTTTGAGCAGTTTGGATATGCTTGCCCATCGCCCCATGTCTGGTGGTGCTGAGAGAGTCACTGTTGCTCTACCTTCTCAATCTGAGTCCTCTGTGTGGGTGCCATTACGCAGGGTGACACACAGTGGAGGGTGACACCCATTACCCCTGGGTGACTATTAATAGCATCCCTCTCTCCAAAAATGTCCCAGTTAGCTTGCTGCAGCAGGCCCCCACCTCTAACTACAGCACACCCGAGTGGGCTTTTATTCTTCCCTTCTGAAGACTCACTGTGCTTCCTGTAGCTCATGAGTCATGGTTTCCGGAGAGTTTGCTAAAAGCTTTTTTTTTTTTTTTTTTTTTAACCTTAGGAAATGAGAAGTTAATAGCTATACCCTTGAGTTAATGCATTCTTTTTATCAACCTATCTGACTGTCTCGAACTCTTCTCAAGCTTGCACGGCTATTGTCAGGACACATCAGATATGTAAGATGAACCATTTCTGGGGCCCTGGTTCTCTGATGCTTGCCTCAACCCTTAGTATGTTTGCTTTTATCAGGGATCATGTATGGAGTGTATAAAACAAACCAGAGAGGTGACATATACATCTCAGGGAGACAGAGGCAGGAGGATTGAGAGTTTTGAACTAGCCTAAGCGTCATAGTGAGAACTTTATTTTTTTAAAAAGTATATAGAACAAGCATCAAGAGTATAAATATTAAGGGATGATGGTCCCGGCCTTCAGTTGTCAGTAGCAACCTCTAATATCCTGGACGCTCTCCCTTTGGCCTCTGTTCGAGCACAGCCTGTCCTAGCCCTACTTCCTACTGTTCTGAATTTAATGGTTCCTTTCCATCTCCGGGTAGATTTGCTACATGTATATGTGGTTTTTAAAATAGTCTATTATTTAAACGTGTCTGCTTTTGAAGTGTAGCAAGTGGATGGGTAGACATAGTCTCTGGTGACCTCCAGGTTCTTTGGAAGCTCTTCGCTGTCGATGTGTTGGGCTGTTGCTCACTCATGTCTGCTGCCCTATGGAACTCAATGTTTAGCCAGCGTAGCTGTAACCTGGTAATTAAGGGCCCTTGGACTTTGTTTTTGTTTTTGTTTTTTTTTAAACGTAAATTGTATGCTCAGATTTCCAGGTCATAGGGAGGATGTGTGTTCAACATCACTAATCAGTACCCAGCAATTAGAGCTGGTACCTCTCTATAGCCCGTTTCCCATGTATAAGCTCTGCTTGCCTGGCATGCTCATTAACACTGGCTATTGTCAGTGCTGAAATTGTTGTCAGTCTGGTAAGTGTGGACTGACATGGCTGTGTGTGCATGTGTGTACACACAGACATTTAGACTTTTCCCTGTGCTCAGGAGCTGTGTCTTTTTCTCTTCACTGGGGTTTCTGGTTGATCCTCACTAACATCTACTTTGGGTTTGTCTTACTGGTTTGTAAGTGTTCCCCAAACCCAGCCTTTGTACTACAATTGTCCTCTCCCAGCTTGCAGGTCCCTTTCCTTCCTTCGTTACACTGTTTCTTACATCTTCCTTCGTTACACTGTTTCTTACATCTTCCTT